>JAVDPK010002048.1:272034-293208 GCA_034780415.1 Cichlasoma orientale
ACCCCCCGGACACCGAGCGGCGCCCCCCCCCCCCCCCCCCCCACATAGAAGAGGCCCGAGCAACCCCCACGCAACAACCCCCAAGGGAGTGGGCCAACAGCCACTCCAAGACATCCGGCCACGCACCCCGGGACCCACAGACATCCCCATCCCAGAGGTTGTCAAGAGTCATCAACTCTTGCCAAACAAGAGTTGATTTGTGAGGAGTTTGAAGTAATCCTCAGTAATGCTATAACAAATGACACCTTTTGTGTGTCTCTGTGGCAACAGCAGCTTCGACAAAACAGTGGTATTTGATGTCCTGGGAGTGAGAATGGGTTCAATGACCATGATGGCAGGGCTGTAAGCAGCTCTGGTGGCAGTCAACAGATGCAGATTCTGCCTCCAGTACAGATTTTAAAAAAAGTTTTAAAAAAAATAAAATAAAAAAAAAAGTAAACATGCATTCAATTTTCTTTGAGATTTCCTTTTGACTGTGTAATCTGAGTTCCTTGTACACACTTTACGCAACAAGTACAAGAGTTATATAAAATATTATTCTGTGTTAAGTCAAATAGTACCAGTGTTATCATCACAACTCTTTTGACAGCGATTACACTGAAATATAAAACTGGATTCATGTAGACAAATAGTTGCATTCAGTAGTCAGATCACCTCTCTTGTAAATTTTGTATGTGGGGCAGATGTGGCAGAAAGTGAAGTAGCGAGAGAGCAGAGTGCCAGGTGCATCCAAAGAGGATAATGAGACACACCTGTGCCAGTTAAGCTCTTTGTGTATCCTTTGGTGGAGGAGACTGATGACGGCTGATGGCAGGAAGACGTATAATGTACACCTGAAAGCGTCCGGTATGGCTTCAGTGAAAACTCTTCTGTTGTACCGACAGAGCAGATTTAATATTGATTTGTTAATCAACTTGTTTTTAGTCACAGACGCAAACAAGAACACATTTTTCTTATATTTGCTGGCCCTGTCTGGCCTCAGCAGTCACCAGATCTCAATCCAATAGAGCACCTTTGAGATGTGGTGAAACAGGACGTTCACATCATGGATGTGCTGAGAGCAAATCTGCAGTAACTGTGGACCAAAGTCTCTGATGACTGTTTCCAGCAGCATAAACAATTACATTAGGAAGAGCTCAGGCTGAGCAGGTTTGGAGACAATGTTAGAGAGGTTAGGCTGAGAGGCTTTGGACATGTGCAGGGGAGGGATAGTGGATATACTGGACAGAAGATGTTGAAGGTGGGGCTTGTCAATCAGGAGGACAAAAGGAAAACCACAGAGAAGATTCATGGATGTAGTGAAGGAGGACATGCAGAGGGTTGGTGTGACAGAGGAGCATGGTGGGGATAGGGTGAGATGGAGGCAGATTATCCGCTGTGGTGACCTCTAAAGAGAGCAGAAAAAAGAAGAGGAGGTAGTGCTTTTAAAAATCTTTTAGTAACATTTGTCAATTTGGTCTTTTTGTTCCTTCATAATTAGTTCATGATTATGTATGCAATTCTTGGAACATTTCTACAATTATAATAGATGTTGAGTCCCATCATCTTAAAATGCTACTGAAAGTGTCGAAAAACCTTAAAACACAAAGCGGGATCACGTTTTAGAACAGCTGTCTGGTTCACTTTGCAGAAAACTGCATCTAATCACTTAATCTCAACTGATGGAAATGTGTGGGGCTTTTTTGGGGGACATTTTTAAAATAATTACTGCCAACATTTAGCTGCATCTTGGCACTATAATTTTGTCATATAATTTCAGTTTGATACAGAAGATGAACATCGCGCTGGGAGGGATCAGAGGAGAAAGGATGGCCAGATGGTGTGGTTTATTTAAAGATCTGTCATCTGGTTCTACCAGGTCTTATGTGGTCTAGTAATGACTTGATTTTGACATCAAAACATGGGAGCATTTTAAAGAGTGGAGCTCTGCAATCTAACTTCCTGCTTCTGTGCTTACTTTCCATGCCAGTTATAGTTGTTACAAAAAGTAGTCATTTTGTTCCATTTTATAACAAAACAGTTCAGATGCTCATTTATTTATTTCCTCTTAAGTCTCTTTCTTGTCATTTCTGATGCTTTTTTTTTTTCTTTAGTTGAATGAAGGCAACAGATGTTCGTCTGATTTGTCGCTGAGATGTTCACACATCCACCAGCAGGGATGACACACTTGCCCCTATTCTTAAACCGTGACGAACAAATCCAAATCTCACGTCCCACACAGCAACACATGCAATCAGTGGGAGGGCAGAGGTGGCCTCCTGACAGCAGGCATTACTCTTACTAATAAGCCCTGTCAAAGTGGAGCGCACCACGCATCCATCAGCCACAAAACACAACGTTTCGAATGTCTAAGCATGCGGATTAATCACGACACCAATCTAAAATAAAGGGTTTTCTGAGGAATAAAATTTCTTTAAGTTATTGTTGGTTGACAGGAAGTTGAAGTTCGAGGTCAAAGGGTGATCAATCACTCGTGAGCCTCTGGTATTTTAAAGTGGTGTACTCAGTTAAGAAGCACTGAGTTGAATTGTCTTTTCATTCCACTCCAAATGTTCACAATTGACTCATCTTTCCAAATAACATAAATCGTTTTGATAAATCCACAAAATCCTTGCTGGGAGCGACAAGTCCCAAACAGCCTGTAAGTCCCAAGCTTAAAGCTCGGACAGTTGCTGTGCCAGAACCGATGTATTTACTTGTTCTTATCTTTGCGTGTTATTTGAATCTTGTGCATATGACAGTGACAGCATGTTATTGGACGCCTACAGTGAAAACACAAAGGGAGGGCGGGGAGGGCCTTCCTCTAGGGTATTTTCATTCTTGGACAGTTAATCTTCTTTATTCTGAAAGTTTACACATCACTTTGTAGCATATCTGCATGCATGCTCTTATGCTGGAAGCGTCTTCATTTTTACTTGGGAAGACACAAGTATGCAAAAGTAAGGCTCAGCTATTGAACTATTTGTTGTCCTGTAGATTTTAATATCTCTAATAGAATATTATCCATGCTGAGTTAGCACACATTCACATAACTTTGTAATTATTTTAATCAACAGTGTATATGTATAATATATCTACCTTTAATTGTTTATTAATGACCAGCCAAACAGCCATTTATTAGTCATTTGTAGACATGTTTAGCTTGTTATAACTTGTAAAACCCAGTAACTGCAGAGGTCAGGTGGAGGGCATAAAAGAAGGTAGACAGGCTGGACCTCTGCAAGGTCTGAAGAGGTTGCCAGCAGCAAGGACAGGACCTCTCTTGAAGGCTGGCCTGCAGAGAAGCTGAAGATATTCCAGTATCCAGGCGGGAAGCTGAGAGTGCAGGAAGAGCATCTGAACAGCTGAAGTCAATGCCCCAAGGCTGGGGCAGAGGTAGGTAGGTAGGAATAAATGCTGGCATGTAAAAGGCTGGACATCCAAAAATACCCGTGTCCAAATATGATCCAGCAAAGAAATACCAAAAGAGAAAAAAAAATAGGCAAATCCAAATGACTTAGGAAGCAAAACCACTGCTGACAACAAGGAGATTCATGAGGAAAACACAAGTAAGCAAACGGGCAAACTAAAAAAGGACAGTGAGAGAAACAATTAGGTGACAACATACAGAATGCAGTAATTAAGGTGGAGTAGACAATCCAGTCTGTTCTCGTCCCCTGGGTGTCAATTAGTGCCGCTTTGTCAAAGCCGCTGGCCCTGCTCATTTATGCAGAAGGTGCGTTTTGGCATCTGTGCCCTGGCGCACCGGGTTAAAGCTTTAGTGAGACAGGTGGGTCACTCGCACCTTGTTATTGTCATTGTGCAGTGTTATTTTTGGGAAGGGGCCCGCACCACGATTTAAACTGACTAACTAAAATGGTGATATTTAAAAATGAAATATCTCTTTTTTTTGTACAGCTTTTGCAGAGTTATTGATATGGACTGTCTCTCTGATGATGATGATCATCATCCTTTCAGATTATTTTTTAATAATAGAGTATATATGTAGTGCAAGCAGATGTGTATATTTGCTATAGAACAAATAAAGTTATATTCAGTGATCAAGAGGTTCAGAATGTCTGCAGGGACAAAAGGACATCAGTTCCTCTTCTGCTCTGTCCTTTGCCCATTCTGAGACTAAAAGAAACAGTGGTATCAAGCATGTTTCTTTGTCTTGCATCAGTAAAGCGCACACAAAAAAAAAAATAAAGTATGGACAGTGCAGGTCAGCAATACTGTTGCTCCCCAAGACTGCTCAGTAACACGTTAGAAGTTGTTTTGTACTTTATTATTTAAGGTTTTTGTAATCTTTTATCGCTGTGGTTATTTTTCTATACATCAAAGAGATGAACACAAAATTACACAAAACTCTTGTGTGTGACGTAATCTGAATCCTGTTCAGGTTCAATAAATCCTTCAGGCTTAAAAGGTATTGAGTTGCAAACATCAATCTCAGATGGGAGTTCATGCGAATGAGCTGCTGTCAGAAAACTGTGATGATTGTGCAAATAATGGATCCAAGTCACAGACTGAAGCAGACAGACGAGATGTCAGTAAAAAGAAGAAGAAGAAAAAAAAAACCCAGCAGCAATGATGCTAATCTTGCTTTGCTCACGCTTCAGTGACCGGATCCATAAATTCATTCATCAACATTCAAACTACAAGAAGCAACTGCAGATTTTTGCCTATCCAGTCCACCAGGTGTTTGTTTTTTATTATTATTCTGCATTTTATTATTCCATCAAATTTTGATTCCCTTTGAGGAAAAAACACATGGAGATTCTTATACATATATATACACAATACTGTAGCTCAAGCTTTGAATAATTTATGAGTAGCAGCACTATTACTCACCATCAACTAGCTTCTTATTGCTTCAGACCTTTTGGGGCCAGAGGCTCTCCGACCTGCACTTACACCTAATGTGGGTGAGAACCAGCAAATTAATGGTCATCAGATTGACAGTTAGCCTGCTAATGGGGGCTGTATCCCTCATGCAGATACCTGTCTGACCTTACATGTTCTAAATGAAATGCCCGAGGGCAATTATTATAGGACTGTTATCATTTTCCCTGGGAAAATTTTTACTTGGAAATACACTTTAGCAACCCAGCAGTACGGCAAAATAACACCTTTTATAAACCTGTTGTGCTTTTGCGTTTCAGAGAGCTGTCTTTGCCCTCAGGGTTCATAAAATTAATGTTTGGAACAAAATGAATTATGAATTTACATTAAACCGGCTGACAAGTAAGAGATTGCAATTCACACCACTGGAATCTGACGTAGAAAAAAAAATCTCACATTTATAATTGAGCTTATTCTCAAGAGCTTTCCAAGCATATGTTTACTTTTGATTAATTAAAGCAAAACTTTGCTTAAGCATGTTCCACAAACCTCATCCCGACTTACATACATCGTGATAAATCTCATTTTAACCTAAACTGGCTGCACCTGTCTTGGGATTTCACGATGGAATAGCCATGGATGAAAAGAGAGACGGCAAACCTTTTGATGGAGAAGATTGCAGCGATAGTAGACGAGGCTGAAGCCAGGCAACGTGCAGCCTGTTTTTCTGTGAACTGAACAGTGGGCTTGACAAACCACAGCTCTGGAGTGTGTGTGTGGCCATTGCACTGAAACAGATTGGAAACAAAGAACTGTGGCTGACATGTTTTCCAAACTGCTTTAGCGCTGCACTCAGCCACTTTAAGGACAGCTGATTTTTAATGCAAATATCTAATCAGCCAATCACATGGCAGCAACTCAATGCATTTAGACATGTGGACATGGTCAAGAGGACCTGCTGAAGTTCAAACTGAGCATCAGAACTGGGAAGAAAGGTGATTTAAGAGACTCTGAACGTGGCATACCTGTTGGTGCCAGACGGGCTGGTCTGAGTATTTCAGAAACTGCTTAGCTACTGAGAGTTTCCCCACACAGCCTTCTCCACAAATCTGCAACTGTGTGATGCCATCATGTTAATATGGACCAAGATTTCTAAGGAATGTTTCCAGCACTTTGTTGAATCTGTGCCATGAAGAATTAAGGCAGCTCTGAATGTCCATACCTGTAGTAGTAACGTGTACCTAATGAAGTGGCTGGTGACTGTATATAACCAACAGAAAAATAATTTATGTCGCGTCTAGACTTTGCTAATAGATCAGGGTTGTTTTCATTTCAAAGTAGGTTTTCAACATTAAAATAGATTATAAATTTGATTTTGTATGTGAGACCCCAGATTAGACTGGTATCGTAAATATAATATATATTTATGTTGTTTGGCTTAATTTCATCATAAATCAGCTTGTATATAAAACACCTGTTACTGTATATTTGCCAAAAGAAACAAAAGTGCGTGAACTCAACAATAAAAACAACAAAAAAAGCTTCATTCCATATTACAGTAAATCCCACCTGACCCTTCAGAATCAGTTGATTTTTTCTGTACAAAAAATAATGATGCAAAATTTTACCTTCATACTTCAGAAACTGGCTGAGTCACAGTACATGAGTTTGGGGTGAATTGTCACCTTATTTCAAGCCTTTTTGATCCCTCAGAACTTCCTGTAAAGGCTGTATTTTCTTCTCCAGACAACCTGCCTGTTTTCAGCTCGGTTTAATCGACTGGAGCAAAGCTGTTATGGCTGCGGGCTCCTTGGCCTGTTCTGATGGATTCAGAATGTGCTATCAACCTTGCCCTGTTGGCGTCAAAATCACTGGCTGAAACACAGAGCTGAGTGATTCTGGAGATGTGAGTTAGACCATTCAAAAGGTTACTGTGGAGTCAGGATGTGACTGCTGTTGGTCTGTCGCTAATTGGCTGTGGCTGCGTGGAGTTTAATCATTCCTCCAGTTCCATCACATACGCTTTCGCCATTATGTCGTGTTGTGGCACATTATAATATTGCATTCCTATGTGCACTGACTTTATGGCACCTGCTAAGCTTCATATGCTCACAATGGCCAGTTAGGAAAAGCATGTTGTCATATCAGGCTGGGCATGTTGCTCGTAACATCAGCAAAAGGTTGCAACAAACCTTTTTCCATGTTGCATACATGTATAGCTGTACAATGGATGAACAGTAACAAAAGAAGTTCATGTGAACAATGAAACAGAAGTTGAGGGGCACCCAAGGGTGGGCAAACTTTAAACTACAGCTGTGGAAATGAGCAAAGTTTGCAGTGACAGTAGGAGAGACTTGCCCTCCCTAAGGGGGTGTCACCTGACTCCAAACAAACCTAATGACAACAACAAAGGCACTCACTGAAAACGAAGTGTTATTCTTCTGGGAGTGAAGAAAGAAAAAATAAAGAGCGAGTGGTGAGTGGAGTAAATAATGATTAAATAAAATGCTAATGAACTAAATGCTGCTATTTTAGCCTTAAATGTGGGAGAGTAACACTTGAATAATAATATACTTCCACTAGCATCACATTATTTCTTTAATGAACACGGTCGCTTCCATTTCTGGAGTAATGTCATTTTATATGACTGTTGTTAGTGGTTAGTGGTGGTTGGAGGGGCTGAATTTTTGCCTAGGGCCCTAACAGACTCTAGAGTGGCCACAGGATCTCTAAGGAACAACTCAAGGTTTGCACCCAGAGGCGTAACTTTCAAGCTTTGCTGAAACTGGCTGAGCGTGAGTGGAAAGACAATAGCGAAGAGCAATTATGTGTTACAGTGTGGACAAATGTGAGTAACACACTGCTCGACAAAGCTACATCTACAATTTATAAAATTTATTTAAAAAAAAAAAAAGCAAAACAAAACAAAACATCAGGAGGGATAAATGGTGCAAAATGATGTCATGACAGGAGAAATCCTAGAAGCTGCTTTACAGCTCCAGGTTTCTTCTTCAGGCTTGTGGAAAACGTGTCTCATTATAAATAATAGCATCAGTCACCAACGGAAGGCTATAATCAGCGACACTGGTTGGTGATGTGAGGTGTTTTCTCAAAATGATTTAATATACTTCTTTTTACTGCTGTAATCAGGGATGTACTGCACAGCTGGAGCAGCGGGACATTTCCTGGTGGCCTAGTCACTTTGTGCAACGTGTTATTTAGGCATATGGACACGGTTAAGACGGGAACAGCAAGTCTGCAGCAAGTCTGTGACGCTATCATGTCAATATGGACCAAAATTTCTGAGGAATGTTTCCAGCACCTTGTTGCATCTTTGCCACAACAATTAGGCATTTCTGAAGGCAAAAGGGGGTCAAACGCAGTAATAAAGGTGTACTTCAAAAGTGGCAGGTGAGTCTATATTTCTTGATTGATCACTCGTAAAGTCAAATTTGACATCATAGCCAGTCATGCAGGTACAGTATCCATCTGTTTTTGCCTCCAGTATACTGTATTCTTCCTGGAGTTATCCCTTGTAGTTGTCAGTATGTTTACCTAAACTAAAAAAAAAAAGAGTCATAGCTTATTTTTGGATTATAGAGGAGAGTTGGTTTTCAGCCCTCACCCAAAAAAGTGGCAGACTAATGGCTGTTCTGTGTTCAGAATAAGATGATATCATCCAGAATAAATAACTCCAGAGTTAAAGAAAACAAAAACAAATATGGCACACTTACCACTGCAGAGCCTCAGCATAAATATCCATGGGCATTAATATGCTTCTCAATATCCTAAAATTGAATTAACATTGTTTGCTTGTTCTCCTCTATAACCCTCAGTGTGTCACCGACCCCCCCCCCACGTGTCCCCCAGTCTGCAGCTGAAGCGCAATTTTGTGTGTTGTAACTCTGTAATGTCAGTACCAACTAATCAAGTGAAGTTCCGTTCGCAGGCTCGGACTTGGCAAACGAAAGCAAAGTCGTAAGAGCACGTTTTATTGTTTCCTGTGTCTGTATGTCTCTGATAATGCTGTATTTATGTTGTAACACAAAACTCTGTTCCTGAATGAGGTTGGTGAGTTTGAATGTTGTCGACCTTCTGCTGCTGATCTACAGATAAATACTGTAAATCCATGACTAAGATTGTAGAGCACTTTGGGTGAAACACTAAGCTTGCGCCAGGGCGTATCATAGAGTTGTTACACCTGTGGGATAGTATTCCCATGCTCTATTTATTAACCCCTTTAACGCCAAATAAATCATATTTTACACGTACGTTTTGGTCAGTTTTTGAGACCTCTGCATCATCAGAGTGATTTTTTTCCACCAAAAAAAATCTGAATAAATTGTTTGCATTTTTAAGCAAGAAAATGCACAAAAATTCCAGATGTAGCAAATTTATATTAAATGAATTTTTTCAAATTTGTCAGAAGGTTCAATAAACACTCCAATTTCATAAAACTATTTTCTGGGAATTATTCATGGCTCTGTCATAGCCTTTGATGGTTTCGCTGTGGTTTTGGAGTCAGACTGACTCCAGCCATCATCTGTGTAAACTAACATCACTGCAGCATCGCAAACTGTAACATAGTTTCCAAAAATATCAGGTTAGGTTTAAGAAACAGGCAAACACTGCATTGCACTGTAGTCAGACAGACATTCTGTACTTAAGTAGAAGTACAAATACTTGTGTTAAAAAATACTCTGGTAAAAGTTGAAGGACTGATTCAACTTCAGGTACAGGCTCTGAAATGTACTCAAAGTAAGAAAGTAAAAGTAACTCTTTGGAGGACGTTTCTACCAGCTGTTTTTGTGCAAAGATAACTGAACCTCGTGCTATATTAATATAATAATAAAACAATATTAGTGCATGGGAATACAAACTATTTCAATCTAAATTGTAATTCTCCTGAATCTACTCACTGTTGTATAAAACACGAGCAGAGACTCTGCCTCATCGCCTAAACAGAAAAATGAGTACAGTCAGGAGGTAAAGTAGGATTCGGCAGGTGGCGAGAGATCAGTTGTAGCAGAAATACACTTTAGCAAAATTCAGAAAAATAAATCCTCCAATATAGTACAGATACCTGAAAATCCCACAGTAACAAAGTATTTGTATTTCGTTACTTCCCACCTCTGAGTTAAGGTGGGCCAAAACGATCTGGAAGAGCGCACCTTCAGCTAATGAGTAATAAAAGCTGATAGGCAGTTAAATACAAAATGTCAAGTAAGTTCATTTTTCATGTGCTGCAGTCTGGTGGTCCTTTTAGCTGGTGCCATGGAGACAGGTAAGTCTCCACATTATCCCTACCTGCACGGTCTGCATGATCATGTGTGCAGGTGCCAATAAAATTGTGGTTGTGGTACTTGTAGCTAGTGCTGCGGAAGAGGAAAGAGTATAAATGGAGTAACTTTTTTAAAGTGGCAGGTAATTTCAAATGTCTTTGCTTGATGTTTGGGGCGGGGGGGGGGGGTGTTGATGTGTGATACTCATACAAAAAAAACATAAGCACAAGAAGGCGTGCAAGAAAGATGAGAATCTTTTCTACGGTAAGAACTGCATTTGATCAACTGGAAACTTAAAGCTTACATTTAATTTCCAAATTTGTGTGGATCTGTACATAATGGGTTTCCTAAGTTATGCAGTTGTTTCATACTGAGAAATGTCTCTGGACCCAAAAGATAATAATTCCATGTTATTCAAAGGTTATGCATGACAGTAAGCGCAGGTTAAACTGGGTTGTTTGCAGTATCGTGGGTCAGTTTGCAGTGATGGATGTTGTACTGTTGCAGGGCAGACTGTCTATGGTATCTAAGGTCACTGCTGTGTTAGAAAATATACTGTCCTGTGCTTTTCTATTCAGTGTGAGCAATCAAAACACTTTCTCACTACAAACCTCATTCACATACAAGCACTTGGATGCATCCGGGGCAGCTCAGGGTTTAGTATCTTGCCCAAGGATACTTCAACATCCAGCCGAGAGGAACAAAGGAACCCCAGGTCCTGGATTGCAGCAGAGATATTATAAGAAATAGTCACATGGAACTGAAAGAATTCTTTATTGGAATTTATGGGAGAAGTCTCTAATAGCGAAGACGGTGGTGGAAGTAAAACATTAAGGAGGAAAAAGCTCTTAAAAGCTTATTTGTATGCAAAGTCAGCAAACTTTTTGGGGATTTGTAGCAGATTTGATTGAACATTCTGCACATGCAATTTGACGGTGCTGTTGACCTTTCAAATGAAAATCAATTTGGATGATATTTCCTAATAACTGTCCAAATAAGCGTGGAGTTGTGTTTTAATATGGCTTTCTGAGTAACTTCTATCAGCTGATGATGTCCTTTAGCCGGAGTCCACCTTGATACTGGCTGCAGGTGGTTGGCAGTAAATTTAGCTTTATTATTATTTATTGTATTCACACACAGGAAAAACGTCTGTTTCAAACGGCTTTGACGCAGCTCAACCTCAAGCTATCGTATACTTTAGTAAGAAGGCTACAACTGTGATATTTTTGTGAAAGGTTATTTGAATCCATGTCGCAGCTGCACCTGATGAGCACTGAACGTAATTATTTAGTAAGTGCCTGACACCGATTAGTTTGGGTGGCGCCGTGTGTTTGAGCGTGCTGATTTTCTGAAGCTATGATTTGGCTAAGTTTGAACTCTACAGGCCGCTTCAGAGCAGCCGAAAAACCAAATGAAAGCCCTGAAAAATATCCAATCTGACTGCTTAAAGACTTCCAGTTTAACAAATGTATCTGTGTTACCACATAAACCTTTAAACCAAATTAATATCTGATGTATTTTTTTGTTTTGTTTTTTGAAGTACGGTCAGTGCAAAATAAGAAACCTAATTATTCAGACATTCAAAGCCTGAATTATTCAGCGCCTGACTGATTCACTCACTGCTGGTCTGATCGTAAATAGATACATCAGACAAATCTATCAGTCAGCGGCGTGTTATTTATTAGGTCCTGACGAGAAACTCATCATCAGGTGTTGACACAGATGTGTAATCTCAAGTGATTAAATTGTTTTTTTCTCTACACAGTGTGCTTTTATCTCTGCCAACCTAAAAGTTGTGACCAGCATACAGAAAAATTCTATTTTACGTTTTATGCTTATCTCTTCCATTGTGTTATCCCTCAAGGCCAAAGTGTGCTGGGACAAGGACTAGCTTTTTACTCTGTAATTGTTTTCTTCTGTCGGAAAACAAGAACGGCCAGCCGTTCAGAATCTACCCAGAAAGTCCCCTTGAAAAGTAAAAGCAAATTTTCCACAGTACAAACAGTGAATATACAGTACTGTAGTTCAGATCAAATCAATGAACAGCATCCTGGCCTTTCATCCCCTTTGGTTTAATTATACCCGCTATCCTGCGCTACCTCGGGGTCCACAGGATCACAGTCGGCTGCTGTCAGTTATGTTATGTTACCTCATTTGGAAGTGATTGAAGCTGACATCTTAGGTGTGTTAGACCAATTGCCCTTTCCCCTTCTCCAGCTGGGAAGAAAAGCAAAGTGGTGCTGCAGCGCTAGATGAAAGAGTGATATATTTTTTTGTTCTGTTTTTTAAAGATCTGATAGCTACACTTGTTTGCTGAGGAGGAAGAGCGCCTTTCCGTAGAAAGCATCAAAGGTGGTTTCCCAAAGATTAAATAGAGGCCTTTTTTTTTAAGTCTAATTTGTCTTTTAATGAGAAGTCTCATGATTATCTCACATTTCACAATGTAGCCCTTCAACCTTTTAAATGTTTAATGAGCCAATTTCTAATCAACTGATTACCAAATACATTGTAAAGATGGACGTACACTGATGGCATCTTTCAAAACAAATGTTTAAAATGTCTCCTGAGCGCAAATATAAAAATTCAGCCTTTCCTCTCTGCCATGAAGTTTCAAAAATGATTTACTTTTCTTGGATCAAATGTCCAAAGTTCTTTCACAAATGGAATTCCACGGGTACCTTTGGGCTCACTGGTGTCACAGAAGTTGATTTCCTTTAGGCGAGACTGATCGTTGCAGTGCTGCGAGGTTAACCTACCAAAGTGAGAGGTCAGAGGATCAAAAACAATATAAAAGAGCTGTCTACTCACAATCCACTCTCTGAAAAATGGGCTCACCTTTCGCTTATTGACCTTCATTTGATTTTCTTTATTCTTTATACTGTGTTGCTTTCACCCTTGTAAAGATTGCCATACATATTTATATCCAATAACGCCGCTATTTTACTTTTCCCGAGAAAGGGTTACCAGTTGGGCTGTGCACTAATAAATGAACTAGTAAGGAAAATAAGCTAGCATGTAAAATTGTGGACATAAATATCAAAGAATCCGAGTCTCTGTGAAGCACAAACAGCTGAAGGGTTCTTTGGAGGGAAAGAGAAAACAAAAACAAAACATTTTCATTGTGTGAGCAGGTTCATATCTGAGTATGTTGGTGATGCTGAAGAGCACAGCCAAAGAGAAAATAAAGAGTAAATAATGTAGACCTGTAACTGATTGTAATCTCATGAATATTTTATGGCAAGTGTGATGACAAACAGCTGCCAGTTTGGACACCAAATAATATTTCTGTTTCTGCCTGAGGATGTCCTCGAATTCACCTAATGTATCAAAGTCCAGCAATAATGTCAGCGTGCACTTTACACTTTTTTACTGCACTACGTTGCAGTATGTTTAAAGAGAACTAAAAAAAAAAATGAATATATACAAAATTCAATACTGCTCCTTTAAAAGTAAATGCTGCTCAGAGACTGAGCTGCATTGGCAGAGGTTTGTCAGTAGAAATCAACTGAGGAGGCACAGTGACCTTTTAGAAGGAGCGCCCATCAAAGTTGGTTCATCCTGTCTCTGACAAAAGCTGTTTTAGCTCCTCTCCCTCTGATTGGCTGCCCCTCGCAAACAGATGGTTTGAAGAGGAGGCGTCAGTCAGAGCTGCATGTCTGAGATAAACATGTGATAAACATCAGTTCTCTTTGACATAGAGTGTAAAAGTCTGAGTTTTGGGCTTTGAAACTCTGGCCATGTTTTATATGAGCAGCCCCTGTTGTAACAGTAGTATTGCACTTTAAAGTGGTCCTATTATGCTTTTTGCTTCTATCATTCCAAAAAGTTTCTGGCTCTCGTTCAAAAGCTGCTCTTAAAAACCACTAAATTTCTTGTATAATTAATTAGGAGTTAAGCTAAATTCACTCCTTCTGCTGGAGGTTATTTTGAAAATGAATTCACTGATTAACTAAATATTAGGCCTCAAACAGATGTACGTTTCAGAGTATGAGTGGAGAGACTGACGAGCCATTTGGATGAGGCAGGCTGACAGGATCATCCAATAGAGAACCCACCTCCTCGTCCTATTTTGATTTATTGGTGGGCTACAGCAAACGTATAACCTACTCCTCTTGTCGGCTTGTTCTTTGTTTTGTTTCTCTGTACTGACAGATCCTTAAAGTGTTTTTTGGTATTTGTTAATGCTCTCCAGTTTTAATGCATGCTGGCTGTTACATAATATATTGCTAAGTCTGCCCATGTTATCTACACTTCCTTCAGGCTTCTCTCTCTTTTTCACCCTGTTTCCCATATTTTGAAGATTCTGGCCCCAACCGCAAACGATGGTGTTAATGACAAAGCTTTTAAGGCTTCAGTTTGGCTCCAGTGCAAACCACTGTTTTATACACGGGGTATAGTCTGTTTGCTTTTTGGCGCTGCACAGGCAGTGCACTGTGGGTTGTTTGCTGAATACAGCTGCCCGCTGAAGCTGAAAACACACCAAAACAGTGTGTAAAGATATATTACAGAGCACTGCGTGCAGAGTCAAATAATGACTGTCTTTGGTTTTCACAGAACACCGTCACTGTTAAATTACTCTTTAAATCTGAAGAAAACTGCAGATTTGAATCGTTGTACAGACTGGGTTACAGCTGGACACATTTTTAAACAGTAGATGAAAGTTTCTAAATGTCTGCATCATTCTGCTTCCAAACAGGAAGCAAACAGGAAGTGTCAAAAGTGTTTTTGGCTTTCGAAGGCTGAGAAGCTCTCATTGGAAATAATGAAGTCTGGCTTTACCATCCAGTGTTCAGCAGATCAGCAAAGCAAGCTTGCTCAGACACAGGTAATTTATAATCAGGTTATAGAAATATATAATATTGTTTTTCATAAAAACGATATAACTGGTTATCCAGCAGTGGAAAAATATAATGACTCCAAAGCCTGCAGGGTGGTCACAGACCTAATTAATTGCATTTTAATCAGAAATCAGTTCATTCAAGTGCTAAAAAGTTTTTCCTCTCCTCCTCACATCCCTCCTCATCAGCTGTCTCATCTCCTTTGCTTTGGCAAAGAGACTTCGCATCAGGCCCGCTGTAAATTATTTTTTCTAAAACTTCTCTGTTAGCCTGCGTCTGCTCACCCACAGTTACTGAACCATGGTGAGACTCCAAATAAAATCAAAACAAGCTGTTTCATCACAATGAAATGTTGTTTGAAATGTGTTTTTAATTGATTATAGGAAAGAGAATGACACATTTCTCCACACATTTAGCATTTATATTGCGTTACATATAGATTACGTGCAGTTACAAGGTGCAACAAAGCTGATGTGCTCTTTTTGTCCTGAGCCATGCATATCCTGTAATTTCCATCCTGCCCATTTACTTTCAAAGGTGTAATCCCAACATGGCAGCAATTTTACTACTTTGATGCAAATTGTCCCAGCCAGCCTGCATGTTGACTGAAAGGCACGGCAGTAAGAGCGATTTAAATGACAGAGTACGCATAAACTAGGTAGAACCTCAGGTAGAAGGAGGGTAATTTTCATGTGACTCACCGTCATGAATTGATGTGGGACAAAATTCAACCCATCACAGTCAAAAGAGAGGGCCTGATATAGCTCATCAAAGCACATCTCATCAGACCGATTCAGCTGACAGAAAGGGCTCAGAATCACAAAGAAAACACAAGATCAAAGACGGCCTGATTACAGGTTTTTGATACCGGAGATTACAGAATGATACTGGAGATATTTCTGTGCTCCTAAAACCTGTGTTAGATATCAGAGGAAAATGTAAAGCAACGATAAACTGCTCACGCAAGACAACCTCGCTTGTAGGGGGTTAACCTTTAGTGTTAGAGCAAAATCGAGCTGAGGTGAAAATCACAAATCACTTTTGCTGATTTGCATAATTTTGTTCATTCAACACATTTTAAGTGATGTAGGCTGTTTATTTTGCAGTGGAAACGTGCCATCTAACATAAAGGTAAGCAGAGAGAAAGATGAGACAAAATGGACCAGATTAAAAAATAAGATAAATACAGTTTCATGATTTTATGGTGCCTGTCTTCTGCACTCTGCCTGGACGTCCTCACCTTTCTGCTCTCCTTCGAGGCTGAAGAAATGTTACTATTATTATTATTTCTATAGTGATCATCAAAGAAAGTATACGTCCTTCAGTAAAAGTAGTAATAGCACAGTATGAAAAACACCTCAAAGAAAAGCTGGCAATTGGCCTGTGTCGCTGAGGCCAAAGTGGTCACCCAAGATAAAAAAAAATCACCAAAGCCAGCTTCAACCATGAATGTCTAATACAAAACAATCTGTCTGGTACTTGCTGAGATGTTTTACATGTTCAGTGCAGAACCAACAGAGACTATAACAACTGCATGAGCTTCAGGAGAAATCCGTCAGTTTAACTTCACCAAAATTCACTTTATCTTTGTTGGAGTTCTTGCACAACACTCTTCAAAAACGAATTACTCTCCATTTGGAACAAACAGAACTTCTCTATTACAAAGATTATTTTTCATTTTAGAATTGGACTTTCTTTGCCTTGTTTTGATTGATGTTTTCATATTGTATTTTGTACGTAATAGCGAGAGCGAGCGTGGAGGTGGTCCTAATGACATTTTGCTTACTAAATGATTGAATCTAATGTTATTTATGCACGCCTTCCTGTGCTCTGGTCTCACCTAGGTATCTTCTGAGACTCATAAAAGGCCATTTTAATTGATCCTTCCAATATGAACTTGTGAACTTCATCATGTCGCTTTGACTCTATATTTTACCTTCCCTCTCACTTTTTTCAATTTGCTTTGATAAGGTAAAAACAGCTAAAAATGCTAATGAGACATGTTTTTGTTTTCAGTTTTGTTTTATTTTTTCAGTCTCAGTCACCCAAGTCTGCCCACACTATTTCTCCAAGGATGCATAAAACCAGCATGCCTTTATAGATGAGGCTCATTAATGTAGATTATTCTCCTAATCTTTTTTATAGCTCACAATAAACCAAGAGCAGTAAAAATCAGTGGGCGGATACAGTAATTTGACTTTCAACACTAACATCGCCCTGGCTTTTGCAGTACTTGTGGTTCACGTGTACTCGCTCCTAACAGGTGTACAGTAGCACAGCACTGACAGTCACCACATCAGATCTACTCTGACAATTTCTCAAACTCTGCCAGGTGTGCTGAGTTATTACAGGGAGATTCAGCTCATCGGGCCTCCTTTGTTGCAGAGTTTAGAGGATTGCCTGAAAACAGTGATTCTCAGCGACAAATAAAATTATATGAGGGAGCATGAACGCTGGTAAAAAAAAAAAAAAGTAATGTCAATGTTTGTTGAGGCTGCCATCAATAGAAAAGCGCCATGAAGCTAGGATGACAAAAAAGAAGAGAGAAAAAAAAGTGTAATCAGGTTATGTGTTATATTTGCAACCACACAGTGTATATAATGTGGACATAGCCATTATATTGTTCCTTCATGGACATGTATTTGTTTAGCAACAGTCAAAGGGCTTCAAGTTTGGCACCTTTGATGTTGCCATCTTGCTTTTTTTGAAACCAGAGAGGACATCAGGAGAGCTACGGCTAATGCCAGACAGACAAGCTAGAAGTTATAGTCCTTTCCAGTTTAAGTCAAAATTTCTGAGTTCCCAGTCTCAGAGTTTTCCAACTCAGAAATCCGGATTTCCAACTCGGAAAGTTGGAACATCCCCACTTAAAAATCCAAGATGGTGGCAGTAAATAAAACTGCAGTAAAACTGTGAAAGTTTAAATCTGTGCTGCAAATGTCATGTATTTGTCACTTGCTAAATAAGCCACACGCAGAGCATTGACCAGGCTATCCGTGGATGTGCTGCAGCAGTGTTTTTAAGCATAAAAAAAAAAGATTAAAGCCACAAGTGGCGATAAAAGGCCCTCACCACCTGTAAGCCCCCGCGAGCTGCCTGCGAGCTGCTGCTTTTGCAGAATATGTATGTATGGAATGGATGTTATTGTATGTTTTGTATGGTAAAGAGTTTCATTGTTTGTTTTTATTAGCCTTAATGTGGCGCAGTGGGTAGGTGCTCACCTTGCAACCGCGGGGTAGCTAGTTCGAGTCCCCATCTGAGTGCATGCTGTCATTGTGTCCCTAGGAGAGACACTTAACCCACATCGCCCAAGTGTGAATGTTGGTGTTGGGTGGTGGTCAGAGGGGCCTAAAGAACATGCAACACATGAATTGGAAGCCACGCTTCTGTCAGACTGCCCCAGGGCAGCTGTGGCTACATTAGCTTATCACCACCAAGTATGATTGAGGTGTACATGAAATTGTAAAGTATCTTTGAGTGCCTAGTGCTATATAAGATTAATGAATTATTATTAATGTACAGAACTTTGTGTCAGTTGTTGTTTTAAATGCTTTTATAAATATTGATGGTAATGGATGGTATGTATGTATGGAATGTATGTTATGGTATGTATGGTATGCATAAAAAACATACCATACCATACCATACATATGTATGATGTGGTATGGTATGGTATATTATGGTATGGTATCTATGGCATGTGTGGAATGTATATATAGTATGTATAGTATGTATATTATGTAGGGTATGGTATATATGGAATGTGTGGTATGTATGCATGGTATGGTTTGGTATGTATGTATGGAATGTTTGGTATGTATGGTATTGTATGGTATGTTTGGTATGATATGTATGGTAATGTATGTTATGTATGGAATGTATGGTATGGTATGTCTGGTATTGTATGTATGGTATGTAGGTTGTTGTATGTATAAATATAAATATACATATAAATATAAATTAGAATTTTTCTACAATAAAACAATCTTACAAAAGATTTATAAAATATAAAAATAAAAAAATAAAAAATAATACAAAAATAAATACATTTATAAAAAATATACATATCAAAAAATATATATATATAAACATAAGAATATATATTTATAAAATATAGATGTTTTATAAAAGATATAAAATATTTACAAAATACAGGTATATAAATATAAATATTATGAATATTTAGTAATATAGCGCACGGTGGCGCGGTGGTTAGCACTGTTGCCTCACAGTTAGAATACCATCTGGAAGGCCTGGGTTTGATTCCACCTTGGCCTGGGCCTCTCTCTCTCTCTCTCTCTCTGTGTGTGGAGTTTGCATGTTCTCCCCGTGTCTGTGTGGGTTTCCTCCCACAGTCCAAAAACATGCGCTTGCTGGGGTTAGGTTAATAGGTGTGAATGAGAGTATGAATGTGGGTGCGAATACTTGTCTGTCTCTCTGTGTTAGCCCTGCGACAGACTGGCGGCCTGTCCAGGGTGTACCCTGCCATTTCCCTATGTCAGCTGGGATAGGCTCCAGCCCCCCCGCGACCCTGAAAAGGATAAATGGATGGATGGATATAAATATTTGAATTTTTATAAAATAAAACTTTATTACAAAATATTTATAAAATGTAAATAGAAACACAAGTATATAAATATATATTTCATAAAAAAAGGACAATATCTAGGCAGCACAGTGGTACAGTGGTTGGTACTTCTGCCTTCCAATTAAAATACCATCTGGAGAGTTTGGGTTCGATTCCACCTTGGGCTGAGGGCTCTCTCTCTCTCTCTCTCTCTCTCTCTGTAGGTTGCATGTTCTCCCCGTGTCAGCTTGGGTTTCCTCCCATAGTCCAAAGACAAGCACTTACTGGAGTTGGGTTAATTGGCCTATCTAAATTGCCTATAGGTTTGAATGGTTGACTGCCTTACCCTTGCGAAAGGCTGGCGACCTCTAACTACAAGAATATGTAATTATATTTTACAAAAAATAAAATATACATATATAAATAGTATATGAATAAAAATTTATATTTATATTTTTAAAAAGAAAAAAGTTATAAAATATATTAAATATTTATAAAATAAATATGTACATAGATATAAATATATATAAAATTTTATAAAATATAAATATTTTATAAAAGATTATTTATAAAAATAGGTATATAAATATAAATTTATAATATATTTTATAAAAAATCTTGTTTTAAAAATATAAATACAATTTTATTTTTATGTATTTTTAAAAATTTTTATTAATAATTTTTATTTTATGAAAATATAAATATATATTTATATTTATATACTTATATTTTATAAAAAATATTACAAAATATATATATTTTTAAAACTATAAATATATATGATTGTATTTATATATATTTATATTTTTATATTTTATTAAAAAATTCAATTTTATAAAAAATATATATATTGTTTTATATGTATATGTATATTTTATTAAAATTTAAATGTATATTTATATTTAAATGCTTATATTTAATAAATATTTTATATGTTTTATAAGACCTTTTTGTTTTATAAAAATATAAATATAAATACTAATGTTATATATATATATAACATTAGCATATATAACAGTATATATATATATATATAAATAAAATTTTAAATATATTTAAAATTTAAAAAATATATATGTTTTATCATTTTCATATTATATTATATTATAAAAAATACACTTGTGTTTATATTTATATCTTTTTTTATGTTTATATTTTAAAATTCAAATGTATATTTATATATATGTTTATATATACATACAATACCATACATACCATACCATGCCATTGCATACATACCATACCATACATTCCATACATATATACCATACCATACATAGATGACAAACATATCATAAATACGATACATTCCATATATACCGTACTCTACATAATATAAGTACATACATACCATATATACATACCATACCTATCATACAATACCATACATACCATACATATAATACCATACATACCATATATGCATACATACAGTACCAAACCATACCTACCATACAATACTATAAATACCTACCATACAATACATACATACATACCGTAAATACCATGCCATACATATCATACATATGTTTTTTTTTAAAATATTTTTTATTTTAAGTATATATACATTTATGTTTATATTTATATCTATTTTTATGTTTGTATTTATATTTTATAAAAATTTTGTAATATAGTTTTATTTTATAAAAATTCAAATGTATAT
>JAVDPK010002048.1:301254-313132 GCA_034780415.1 Cichlasoma orientale
CCCCCCCCCCCGCCATGAAGAAAATTACAAAGCTCTAGTGGAGTCCTGGAATATGAATTGAGCATAATGAGTCCCCCTTAAGTTAATAACGGTTCTTTTGGTACCTACCGATTTTCTCTTGCATTTTATGTAGATTGTGTAGAAGTGCCTGCAACTCTAAGCAAAATGTTTTTGGGGAATCATTTGGGGAATGCACAAAAATTAATATAGTAAACTTTTATATTAGAAAGTTTACAGTCTTGTCTGGAAAACCTTACATTAATATTTCATCACTGTTTTCATTGGCGCTGCTTTTTGGGTAGTAGAGCCAACCACACTGCTGCAGGAGAAATAAAAGTAATACTGTTTCTGGAGGCTGCACTAAATCTACACTACTTTATAAATATATATTAATATGAAGAAACAATATGAATCTTTGACAAATCATACCATATCAGATCAACTGGCATCAAAAAGGTGGAAGGCAAGTTGCTGCCTTTTTTCTCTGTCAGTGCAGTGTTATATCAGCAAGCCATCACTTTCTCAGTCCAATTATTTTGAAGGAACATATTCCATTTCTCCCGACCTTCATTTTAACTGAGGGATCCCTAATTAGTTGCCATATTTTTCAAGTCGCTCTCCGCAGTAGACGATGTGAGCCTTGTAACAGAGTTACAGCCGTGGCAGAATATTAAACCTTAACAGGCTTCCAGAAAGATGTTAAAAACAGCCCGAGCCCACCTGACCGCCTGACTGTGGAAAACACCGAGATGTATGGCTGTCACCACAGTCTTCTGCACAAGGTGTGTGAGCACTGAGCTGAGGAGGAGGGCGAGGGTGGAGAGGAAGGAGTAGGTATATGTTTAGCTCATAATGAAAGCTAATAATAAGGAAATCATTTTCGTTTGCAGAAAAAAAAATACACAGACGAATCAGCGCCAAACAGAAAATGGCTGCAGTTTTTTGTTTTGTCCGGTGGTGCCTGTTTGTGTGTTTGCCTTCCTCCACCTTCTGTGGAAACTGTTGCTCTTTGGCAGCGAATGAGGCGTGAATATGAAGTACCTTGGTACTTGTCACTCCATTAACTGCTCTCTGTGCTTCTCATTACAGCTCCTTCCCCTGGGAATGCATTCTCACTGCAAGGCGAGCGTATTCAGTACCATTATGTTATGCCAGGTATTCCTGCTGTTCTTTGCCTCTGAGTGTATATATATATATATATATATATATATAAGTAAAAAGCACTTTAAAGGACAAAATAAGCACAAAAGAGAGCATTTACAACTATATTACATAATGTATATTTAACATTGTTGCTGTATTATGTCATTAGAGTAGAGAAAGTGATTCAAACACTGGAACCTTACTGAAAACAAAGGTTATGCGTTAAACCAGGGGGATTTTTGTCATGGTGGTTCTTCCGTTTAAGTTTAACACATTAATATATCTGCCAAGTATTTGTTTGCTTGTTTTGTTTCTTTGTGTTACAGCTACAACCAAGAAAAGCAAAGGCTCAACTTTTCTGTGCCACACCCAAGGTTACCAGCACAGGTTCTTTTATTTAAGCAGAAAGCAAAATGAACCAAATGTCTGGAGGCCGAGCAAAAAGGAACAAAAAGGTGGAAGGAGTCTGAAAGGTCCTGGGCTCGAACCTGCCCACCGGAGTTTGCATGTTCTTCCTATGCCAGCATGGGTTCTCCAGCTTCCTCCCACAGTCCATAGACATGCTCGTTAGGCCCTGCCCAAGGAGTTCCCGGGAACGTTGGTATTATTATTTTTTTTTTAATGTTACATTTGAATCTCAAAACGTACCCAGTCTTGTTTTTTTCATCTAAAAAAAAAATTTTATTAAACCGATTATTGTAACTTACTTTTCACATCTCTCAGTCCTCCTTGGCCCATCTTCAGCTGGTCCAGAATTAAGCACCTAGTCTGCTAACAAAAACTAGCCATTGCTCACATTTTTTGTTGCCTCCCTTTACTGGCTTCCAGTGAAATTCAGAATTAATTAAAAAATTTTGTTAACAATATCAAATAGTCTCTGATGATCTGATCAGGATCTTTTGACTTTTCCATGCTCGTTTAAATCCAGAGGCGACTGCACTTTTGACATTAAAGCACCTAAACCTTGGAACAGCCTTCCTCGGCTCAGTCTGTGCTGTGTTTTAAACAACTGCTGAAAACTCGTTTTTATTGGTTGGTTTTTCCTTCATCTTCTCCTTATTCTGGGCCATACTTCACATCTAATGCATATATGGATCGTTTAGACTTAACTTTAATGTGCGCTTTTATTCAAACTGTGACACACTTTATAACTGTGTGCTTTTAAAAAAGTGAAGTCATATTTTTCTCAGGCTCTGGAGCATATAAAGAGCAGCAATGTGATGATAACTTGCGCAATACAGCATAGCAAGAAAACTGTCTTGTTAAAATGATAACCATTTCTACTTAAAACCAGAAGAAAGGCGGTTTCCCTGATTCAACTTTAAAAGGAGACTTTTTTTATTTATAATGAGAAACTGAGGGAAACTTTTTTTTAAGGTGGGGGCACTGCTGCCCTTTGCTGTCCCAAAGAAGCATTTCCAACAATGCAGATCTGGTTCCATTCTGGTTCAGAAATGTTGGTTCACTGGTAATCATATCGGAGTCAGTACAAGTCTTTGACAGATGTTATTTATATATATATTTTCTACATCTGCAATATCAATTCATCTGACTCTGTTCTACTAAAGAAACTATCTGCAACCAAAAGCTCGCAGTTAAACAATATAATCTACCAACTTGCTGGGTTTTCATTGTTTGCTGTAAAAACAAAGGTCTCTTATGGTGGTAATGCAGTGGCACCCTGGTTCACTAATTCCAGAAGAGAACTTTTTTTTTGTTGCGTTTTGTTTTTTAAAGAGAAAAATTAGGTCTTAACTCTGATGGTAAGCCATTCCTTATCTCTGAGCATCAGTGTCCAGCATCTTAAATGCTGGCTAACGGAGCAAATCCCTGCAGCCAAGGATTCAAAATCTTCTGCAGAGCCTTCACAGAAGAGTGGAAGCTTTCAGAGGAGCAGATTTATGCCCGTGGCTTTAATGTGAGATGTTTATAAATCTCATTTGAGTGTAGTATTAGTAGTCACATATACTTGTCACCATAGTGCTATAAGTGTCATCAGATGTGTCAAAACAGGCCAAGCAAAACCATAATATCACGTAGATGCAGGAGAAATATAGCACCATCTTACACACTAGGATCTGCAAGGTGGAGGAAGCATTAATCAGCATGCCCGCGCTGTCAGCAAACATACATTTTTAATTCAAGTCCTGAATAAAAAATAAAAGTGTATTGCTCTACTGCAAGCCCTCCAAAGGTAATATTCATCATCATGATTCCACCTCCCTGCTGCAAAGAGTCATATAGCGGATGTTCATTGTGAGCATCTGTCACAGGGTATTGCTTTCCGCAACAACAGAGAAAATGACAGCAGCAACTAAAACTTTAAATATCTATGAAGGGCTCGGAGGGAAAACAAATTAAGCCACTTCTGAAGTTTTCATTTCATCAAAATGAAAGTGTCTGCCGACTGATGACGCCCCTCCTTTAAGCTGTATGCAGTCGGCGGTCTTCTGTTCCTTCTGTTTTTCTGATCCCTATAGTTGCCTGTGGCTGGTTAACATTGTGGCAAACCAATTTCCTCCAGTAAGAACAGTTTGCGGGAAACCAGCTGCAGTTCTCTGACAGTGGGAAATGTGTTCCTATAAATGCACTGAAGTTCAAAAGGGAAGAAAAACTTTCACTGATCAGTAATTGGATTATTTTGTACACTAAAGACCAGATTTATAATGCAGCAATGACAATATTTTCAAGCAGTCGTAAGTATTTACAGGCTGTATATAAACATGTCTGCAGTGGTGATGATGTTACAAAGATTTATTTTTATTTATTTATCTATTTATTTTATTTCACAGAGCTCCATAATGAGTTTGTTTAGCTGTTTAGTTCACTTTGCTCTCACAGTGCTGCTAAACACAGAGGAGCATTAATCAGAAAAAAAGTTATATTTATTTCCCTCAGATATCCCTCAGATATTGATGGGGACCAAAGCAGAGCTAAAAGAGAGTAAATATTGGTCATGTCATGTCAACCGAAAAAGTGCTGTGTCTCTGGTGCAGTCTTGTAGGAATGGGGTCTAATAGACTCGTGGATGGTTTGGAGGAAGTAACTATTGAAGTTAAAGATCAATCAGAAAGAGTCTAAATAAATACTGGCAGTATTGAAAGTAGCTGTATCTGAAGATGCATCTGTAAGATGGTTATGACATTTTTTTTTCTCTAATGGTTTAAATTTTATTTGTGAAGACTATTACTATTCAAGATTACAGGAATAGTCAGCTCAACAGAGCTCTGACTCTTTGTCAGCCTGGCTACACTGCAGAAAAGAAACTTGAGCTTATTCTTATTTTCTTCAATCAGTGATGAATAGTAAGATGTCCTAGCTTTATGGAGGGCTTTTTTATAGAGCAACAAACTCTTTTTCCAGGCTAAATGAGGATCGTCTACATTAAAGAGATGCCATTTCCTCTCTAGCTTAATAGTTATCGACTTTAAGCTGTACGTTTGTGAATTATACCAGGGAGTCAAGCACTTCTGATTTGAGGCTTTCTTGTTCAGAGGCGCCACAGTATCCAGATTCATATGCAGTGAGGATGTAACACTATTAATGAGATAATTGACCTCCGTCGAAGCAGAGTCTAGGTAGCTGCTCTGCATTGTGTTGGCACACGGCATTGAAGAAGATAATATTGGAGGAGTTATATACTTAAACTTAGTTACAGCATTTTCAGAAAAACATCTACTGTAATGAAATTTATTCCCCACTGCTGTATAACCCATTATAATTCTTTTTTAAAGAAATGATCAGACAAAAGAAGGTTTTCAGGGAATACTGTTAAATGTTCAGTTTCTATGCCACATATCAGAACAAGATGACAGCAGTGTGTTTGAAGGTGGGTGGGCTCATTTACATTTTGAGACCAGCCAGTTGAGTCTAATAATAGATTAAATACAGTGTTGAGACATTGACATCATTTTCAGTTTCTACATGGATGTTAACATTACCCACTATAAATATTTTTATCAGAACTGGGGTGGGCATCCTTGTATCCACCTGGTTGCCACCTGTACTTCAGATTTTTCACCAGTGGACGAGAGGGTGGTTCCCTGCACCTCTGGGCCAGGGAACGGGTCCTGACTGTTGTTTGCACTTATGCATCAAATGCCACTTCAGAGTACCCAGCCTTCTTGGAGTTGCTAGGCGGAATGCTCGAGGGTGCTCCATCCGGTGATTCCATCTTCTTACCTTGGTGGCTTCAGAATCTCATCTCTCCTTTTTTGCAGATGATGTGGTCCTGTTGGCTTCATCAGATGGTTGCCTCCAGCTCGCAATGGAGCAGTTCACAGATGAGTGTAAAGCGGCAGGTATGAGAATTAGCACCTCCAAGTCTGAAGCCATGGTCCTCAGCTGAAAAAGGGTGGAGTGCGCGCTCTGGGTCAGTAGTTTAAATATCTTGGGGTCTTGTTCACAAGGATATAGGGATAAGGGAGCAGGCGATTCACAGACGGATTGGGGATGAGGCTGCAGTGATGCGGACGCTGCACCCGGAAGAAGGCCAAATGGGAACTGGAGAATGTGCAAACTACACACAAAGGTCCCAGCTGGCTGGTGGATTCAAACCCACAACCTCCTTGCTGTAAGGAAACAGTGCTATCACACCCCCATTCTGCTGAAAAGATTAAATACATTTTTATTATAGATGAAGATGGGACTTTCATGATGCCAGAGGGGAAATGCACGCACGATAAAGTGAATCAAATTTGCTCAGCCTCTAGCAGCTGCAACATTAAAGTTATATATGCAATAATCCATTAGTAATTACTATCTCATAATATAGGAGCAAGGCTTTCACGTGTTACTAAGTACTCTGCTTCAGCATTTCTACTTTTAGTCAAAGTCCCAGGATTAAGCTGCATTCGTCAGCTGTGTGGATGCGATTCACCCAAGGACACATTCAGGTAAATCCTCACCCTCCAAAGAAGAATAAAGTTCAGCAGAACCCTGCAGGGGCCTTCGGGATATTTCTGGCTCCCACTCACTCGGATATGCAATAGTCCAACATGGCCAGTCAAGCTGCAGAGCTGATAATAAAAAAGGGAAGTGGAGTCATTATAGTGGAAACTTCTGTGGCTCTGCGATAAACTCTGGCAAGGAGCTCGCAGTATGTAACTCTGCTTTAAATTACTGAGCAAAAAATGAGTGAAAAACAATTACTTTTGAGCCTCAACTCATTTAAAGATTTTCACTCACTGACAAAGCAGGAATAATGACTTTTAATGATTCAAACTATAGACTGGTAAAAATGAGAGACATAATAAACCAGAGTGAGAGTAGCTGCACATTTTGTGCGTTCCACTCTGCCAGAAGCTACCTCGACAGACAGCTGGGTGGATGATTTACTGAATGTCTTTTGTAAGGCCGGATGATTTTGTACGGGCTACAAGCTTTGAAACTGACACCATACTGAATTGAAAATGATGCCAATATCGGAGAGCCCGATTGGCTGGCAGGTTATAGGTGCTTACATCCATGTGATAAGATTAAAAGATTCACAGATGTGCTTCTAACTGTATGTTCCAGCTATAGATCACAGTAACAGTTATCTCACCGGAGAGCAGGATCCATTAAAGAGGCTATTCCTCTTAAAGATTACTTCAGCTACAAGATGTTTGATTTATTGCAAACTTTAGAGGGAGAGACTTTTGTGTATTGAACATGTTTTATAGCTGCATCACATATACAAAAAGGAAAGGCATGAGCATTCCTCCTCTGCTCCAATCACCAGATAGCATATTTCTGCTGTTGCGTTTGCCACGTCAGCAGCAGTGCATAAACTCTGCACAATGAATAAACATAATATAGTCAGTGTGGTTAGATTTCCTCCCCATGCGTGTATGGAAGATAACATATGGACTGCAGCCACCATAAGGTCACCCAAGTTAGCATTTTGGCTGTTGCCATGTTGTCATTTGTGTTTGTTTTTTTGTTTTGCTTTCTGGGCGACACAAGTGATCATATTTGGATGATCATATTTAGGTTATACCGTTAAATGATCAGGTAATGCTCGCGAGCTTGGTTAGCAGGCTGCATCCCCAGATGCAGACACAACTAATTAGTGCAACATACAAATAAAATTATAAAATTCCACTCACTAAAACTGATCCACGAGCTTCAAATTACCTGAAGACAAGATATATTATTTGCCAGACACACTATATGGACAAAAGCACTGGGCCATCTGCACATTACAGCTACAGGAGCTGCTCGGCCATGAAGCTCACAGCGTGCAGTTTTTGTGCTGATGTTAACGCGAGAGGAGATTTGGAACGCTGCAGTTATTGAGTCAGCAGAGCGTAGGCAACGCTTACGTGGTCTGCCACTTTGTGGCCGAGTTGCTGTGGCTCCTAAACGCTTCCACTTTGCAGTCATAACACTTAAAACTGATTGTGGAATATCGAGGAGGGTAGAAATTTCACAAACTTACTTGCTGCATCGGTAGCATCCTATTGCAGCTCCGTGCTCAAATTCACTGAGCAATTTAGAGCAACTCATTGTTCCACAAATGCTTGTAAAGGCAGACTGCATGGCTAGCTGTTTGATTTTTTACACCTGCGACAATGGGACTGAAAACAGCTGAATTCTAATATTAAAAGGTGTGCTCCAGTACTTTTATCCATGTGGTGTAACTGTATTAAAATGCTCCACAAAGGACTCTCACAATCATAAGCCCAATTAGTTTAAGTGAATTGAATTACCTGATTTGAGGCCTAGGAGACAGTTGCCAGCTACAGCCTCCTGTGTCGAGACTATACAGTTGTGGTTACCCGTGCGAGGACATAAATATGCTTGTTTCTGATCTACAGTTCCATATTTTGACATGGGAATCCATCGAAATTGAGTCAGTTTTAGATTTTTGGAGCCAGCGTCAAGCATGCATTTGAGAAACTGCAGTTTTTTGAGGGGCCCTTCTGGTTTGGCTTCATTATTTTATCCTGTGAGGTTGCTGCTGAATGTGACGCTGCTGCAGTGAAATATTCTCTTCTGGTCAGATTATGAAATACTTCAGTGTAATACAGCATGAAAGGCTGCTGTCTAAAACAGCCTCCAGAAAAGATTTAATCCTTTAAATTGGTGTCCACAACTTCAAAAAGTACAATTGTAGACATAAAAACTGTCTCCTATGTAGTACCTCGGGCAATCTGCTTTTTATGACTCAAAGTGTTATTTAAGGCTTATTTTGAAAGTCTTCTTGGAGTCTGTATTTAATATCTGTCAATGAATAAATCAAAGAAAACAGAATCCCAGTGTTGAAAGAGTCGTTCAGAACCTTCACTTAAAGTATAAATAGCACAGTATTTCATTGCTGTTGGAGGTGGGGCTGATTTTAACTGTACACAGTTAGCTAATCTAACCCAGTGGTCCTCAACCTGAAGCTCATGCCCCTCCAGAGAGTCACCATGAGAGAATAAATGTGACAGGAAAAGCTATTTCTGAAATTTGTATTTATACATGACCTTTTAGTTCCATAATGATATGATGGTTAACACATTCACCGTGCATGCAAATGATCTCTGGTTCAAGAGCAGAAGAACACACAACCCCAGCCTTGTCCGGAGCCCAGATAAATGGGAGGGTTGCATGAAAGGCATCCGGTGTAAAGACACCTACAGCTATAACTCAGCCTATAGCCAAACTAGTCACTAGAAGGGATATCGCTCTGTTTGCTGGAAGTAATAATAATTAACAGACATCTGCAGTGCTGCAAAAAAAAGTATTTGCCCCCTTCCTGATTTCCTTTTTCTTTTTCTTTTTTCTTTTTTCTTTTTGTTTGCATATCTCTCACATGTAGACAAATGATAATTTCATTTATTAAGGGGAAAAAAAGCTATCCAAACCTACCTGATCCTGTGTGAAAAAGGTTACAAAGCCATTCCTGAAGCCGAGTACACACTGGAAGCAATTTGCTCATCTTTATGGCTTTGGAGCTGCCAGATGATCGCTCGCGGACGGCATTCTTCACCCTCACTGGTAGTCACTTCAGTCGCTCGCCTGAAATTTTATCACATGTCCCGTCGACTTTGCGGCGCTTACAGTCATTTCACCCATAGTCACCTGAAGTTGCCAAATATCATTCATTTTCTATGGTCTCCTGCTGCCAGATCAACATGAATCGCTTCCAATGTGTATGCAGCTTCAGACTTTGGGATGCCAGCAAACCACAGTGAGAGTCATTATCCACAAATGGAGAAAACCTGGAACAGTGGTGAACCTTCCCAGGAGTGGACGGCCAAGGAAAATTACTCCAAGAGCGCATCGATGACTCATCAAGGAGGTCACAAAATAACTCAGAACAGCATCTAAAGAACTGCAGGCCTCGCTTGCCTCAGTTAAGGTCAGAGTTCATGATTCAACAATAAGAAAGAGACTGGACAAAAATGGCATCCATGGGAGAGTTCCAAGATGAAAACCACTGCTGACCAAAAAGAACACAAAGACTCATCTCACATTTGCCAGAAATCATCTTGATGATCCTCAAAATATTCTGTGGACTGACGAGACAAAAGCACACTTGAGCAGCAAAACAATGATCTGAAACACACCAGTAAGTCCACCTCTGAATGGCTCCAAAACAAAAGAAAAAACAAACAAAAATGTAGATTTCAGAGTAGCCTAGTCAAAATCTGGACCCAAATCCTGGTGAGATGCTCTGCTATGACCTTAAACATGCTCTTCATACTGGATAATCATCCAGTGTGGCTGAATTAAAAGAATTCTTCAAGGAAGAGTGAGCCAGAGTTCCTCCACAGTGATGTGAAAGAGCCATTGCCAGTTATCACAAACACCTGATTGCAGTTCTTGCTGCAAATGGTGGCACAACCAGTTATTACATTTAGGGGGCAGTTACTTTTTCACACAGGGCCAGGTAGGTTTGGATAACTTTTTCCCTTAATAAATGAAATCATCATTCACTCGGATTATCTAATATAAAAAATTTGTGTGATGATCTGAAACATGTGTGATAAATATGCAAAAAAGAAAAAAGGAATCAGGGAGGGGGCAAATACTTTTTTACAGCACTGTAAAATATGATTTGAGATATTCTATATTCAACTCTAATTTATCCATGAATTTCCTTTACAAAAAAATAATAAAAACCTGAAGTGTACTGACAGAGCTAAACGCTGATCCAAAATCCTGGCTGTGACTAAAGATGTGCAGGGGTTGCTTTTTATTATTCAGATTCTGTTTGCTTAACAGTCACTTAATCAAATTGTAGTTTTCCTGACTTGCCCTCATTGGGGTCTCATGTCGAACCCTGGCATTTTTAAATAGAACACCACTGCCCTCTGGTGGATTCAAGTGATGCTGACCACACTAAGCACACGGGTCTTCCAGATGTTTGATTAAATTAGTCGGGGTCGTGACGTCCGCAACGTCTTAATATCTACCACCCCTGACAGCTCGGCAGCTACAGAAGCCAAAAACGTACCTTGTAGAATTGATACATTTCTCTAGTTCCAAACAGATTATGAATGATAGCTAATGAGGTTTAGCTGAAACATTAACATTGCGACTATATAATATTTCGTGATCATTTAATTCAACAGAAATGGTCCCAGATGCAGAAAGTTTATTGATTATATATCATCAGCGGCTGCTTATTTCCAAAAGCATCAATAATAATTTGCAAAAAAATCTCTTTATTTTCTGTGCCATGCGATAGACTTCCTGCCCCATCTGTCAAGAAGAAGCCATTGCTGAAACAGGCAGCGCACATTGTGTTCTGGCAGTTAATGCACGGACGCAGAAAAATCTTTTCACACTTGCAGGAAACGCATGCGCGTAGAGGGAACCAACTGGTTTGTGTCAAGCCGAGGCAGACGGATGTGATCGAGCCAAAAATCACCTGTATTCTGGCATTCATGGTGACACAGTGAGTACAGATTTTTATGTATATATGTGTGTGTGTTTTAACAGTGTGAGCCTTTTTAAAAATGACTGGAAGCACGAGTGTTTGTGAATCTTTTTTTTTCCTCTCTCCTTTTTTCTTTTTTTGGAAAATAAGGCGGGTAATTTCAGGGTCCAGTGAGGCTGGAGCATCCTTATCTGGATGTTCCAGCAACCAGGAATATTCTAATTCATTTTGGGCAATTCGTGCACACTGCGATCTGTGCTAAAAAGGAAAGCATCGATCATTAATCGAACGTAAATATCAGTGGATCTGCTTCTTTTTACCTTTAAAGAGAAAAAATAATCTAAGTGGGCATGAGATTATCATCATTTCTGATCAGATGATTTCATTATGTTCTTGTAAATGGCTGCTTGCTGTGGGGAGACTGTTTTTCTTGTATCGTGTATCATTCGGAGGATGCGATTGCTGCGGTCCACGAGTAACGCCTTGTCGCTATCATTACTGCTCATCCCTCACAGACAGAGAGGGGAGATGGGAGAGAGAGGAAGGAGGGGGGTTGTTGCTCATCACATTTGGGTTTTGTTACATTCAGCATAATCCAATAAAACCGTGGTCAAAAATAAAATAAAATAAAATAAAAAAATACACTGGCTTCTCGAGCTGTTTGCAATCATATATCTTTAAAAAAAAAAAAAAACGTCGATTACTGTTTCATTGTGCAGAAGTTTACCCCTCGCATCCAGATCGTGAAGTGGTCGTGCATTCCGCAAGACCTCAGGTAGTTTCAATTTAGCGTGCATGGATTTCATGACGAGATTCGCCGAGGTTTTATTGCCTTATCATTTAGGTCCTGGGGGGGGGGGGGGGGGGGGGGGGGGGGGGGGG
>JAVDPK010002048.1:320939-351631 GCA_034780415.1 Cichlasoma orientale
CATTAAAATGTTCCAAAAGCATTAACCCAGTCCAGTTAAAAATCCCCCCCCCCCCCAGCCTGTAGCCCTAGCCTAATGTAAAGCCTGTAGGATTTTGCCCCCACATGTGTTTAGCCATGCAGTGTATTATAAATACTGTAGTTTTGCAGATGTAATGCAGCAAACATTACACAATATAGCTGTTAAGAAACATTCACATCAAATGATTCTTAGATGCTTTTTGAAGGTCTAGCTCCAGTTGCAGGGTGGAAAAATGAAAACCAGGTGACAAACGACATTTTTGATCAAAGCATCGAAGCTCTCCCTGTTATTTGTCTTCCAGTTTGACTGTTAGAAACGAAGATGAAACAATACAAAGATCCACGTTTGAGAGCAGGACGGAGAAAACCACGAATTGTGAAGAAAGGTAATGTGACCCCCTCCCCTCCAAAAAACAGTTCAGCGATACAGAATCTTTGACATTGCTGTGCAAATTCAGTGATTCGGTACCAGCACGTCCATTATTCTTTTATTTTTCAGCCCGAAGCCTACTCTGGAAGAGGCTCGCTCCTGGGCAACGTCATTTGAAAAGGTGATGAAAAGTGCAGCCGGGCGAAGCTGCTTCAGGCAGTTCCTGAGAACAGAGTTCAGTGAGGAGAACATGATGTTCTGGCTCGCCTGCGAGGAGCTCAAAAAGGAGACGAACAAGACCGTGGTGGAGGAGAAAGTCCGTCAAATCTATGAGGACTTCATCTCCATCCTCTCCCCTAAAGAGGTGAGATAGCAAGGGCGAGAACGCGCCGTTTAGAGCTTAGTTTAACAACAGAAAATCATAACTATTATAAATTTACTCTCTGGTTTTGTGCTCTAAAATCTCAGAACCTGCTGCTATTTTCTCATATGTTATAATAAATTATCATTATCATTGGAGTTATAGACTGTATGAGCATTTATCGGTCTCGTATTGAACTCATTGCAATAAAGCAAAAACTAGATGCCGATCTATTTCTTTGGCAGTTATTCTAAATGACAGCAGGATCAGTGATGCATGCATGAATAATTTTTGTGTGAAAAAAAATGATCAACTCAATTTATTTATCCCAGTTTAATTAGTTACAAATACATGCTTATACAGTAGTATTATAACATGTATTTTGCTACAGTTCAAATTTTGATATCTGCAGATTGCTTTTGCTGTTTTGTGCTTTTATGCTGCTTCTTTGAGTTTTTAAATCAGCTTTGCCAAAAGTCCCAAATTGGTTGCTTATAGCGATTTGAGTAGGGGTGCCAAAGTACACCACTCGTGAGAATACCAGTACCAGATTTGACCCCCTGCTGCAACAAGATGCTGGAAAGATTCCTCAGAGATTTTGGTCAATGTTGACATGACAGCGTCGCACAGTTGCTGCAGATTTGTTGGCTGCGCATCCATGATCCGAATCTCCTGTTCCACCGCATCTCAAAGCTGCTCTGTTGGATTGAGATCTGGCGACTGTGGAGGCCATTTGAGTGCAGCGAACTCACTGTCATGTTCAAGATGTTTATGACATGGTGCCATCAGAACATGGGTACACTGTGGCATGGTCGCCAACAGCTGTTTGGTGTTGTTATATCTGCATTTTTCTCATCCATCCTATTGCACACTAGGATGACGTTTGTGATTGTTTCATGTTTAACAGAGCCTCACTCTTCTATCTCCTCTCGCCCTCCAGGTCAGCTTGGATTCACGCGTTCGAGAAGTGATAAACCGCAATATGCTGGAGCCGACCTCGCGCACCTTTGACGACGCTCAGCAGCAGATCTACACGCTGATGCAGAGAGACTCGTACCCCCGCTTTATAAACTCATCTGCGTACACAGATCTGCTGACGGGCCTGGAGGAGGCTCAGTCTCCCTCTGAGCCATAGACTCTCCACTGCCACACAATGCTTTCTAGCGCATGCGCCCCACCCGAAGGAGTTTTTGTGTTCCTGTTGGAGTCCTGCTATTTTAAGAAAGACAGACGTGAAAATGAACACTACTTATCCAGCTGTAACTGCTGTTTATTTACCCATGATTAGCTTACCAAAACCTTTGGAGCAAACGAGAACAAATGCTCGGTTCAGTATCAGTTACTTGTCTAAAACATATCTATATTTTTCTATACTCCCTAGCGCTTGACATTGCACTTTTCTACCTTGTTTAATGAGGAAACGCATGTATCTGTGAGCACTGCATTTGTATTTAGGTATATTGTGAGCCTTAATGCATATCCAGTTCTTGTAGAAACTAGTAGTTTTTAACGGTAACTTAAGAAGAAGGAAAGTGCCTTGGAATAAGATCTTCTACACTAGCACCTTTGGTCTAACGTGAATGGTGCGACAATGACTTCACATGTTGGTGCTTTCAGCTCTTCTCAAAGATCAAAGTTTTTACAACTCGACGAGCTGATACCCAGAAATAGATCTTGTCTTTGTGTTTCAATACTGTGATATTAGTCTATATTTAATTTAAGCAAAACAGGGAAAAACAAACTGAATACACGACCATGACCACTGATATATTTGTGTATTTAAAAAAAGAATTTGTGTGAAATAACTATATGAGTTCTCACAAATTAAATAAAGCACAATCATATGTTGCTTTTCTTGTTAATTAATTAGGTTTCATACATGTGTTGCACATTACTGGGGATTTACGCTTCAGCGGGAAATCAACGCCGTAACCAGGAAACCCTCGTGAACCCTGTGCCGTAACCTATGACGTAATCTGACGTGCACCTCCTGAGAAATTTAAGTACACGTCGGGGCGACGCAGCCCACATTGATTGTGATTGGCTTGTTCTGCATCCTTGATTTCCCCTTTCTGGCTACTTTTTCACCATTGTTTTTGAATTTATCAGTAAGAGAACAACAATCATCATCTCATTATAAGGAATAATAATCATAGCATCACAATGTCAGCAACTTCCTGGAGGGAGTTTGGACGTGAGGGAATGAACAAAAACTGATCACAACAAAGAGCAAGGACCCACGAGGGAAAAAAGTCCCAGCACTTTATTTGTTTCTATCGGCTGGCACCGCATGTAAAACACCGGAACACGACCACACAGTAATTAACACATGATGCACCGCACAAGCATAAATGCCAGCGATGATGTCGGCCACTTACGTAGGTTACGTCGTAGGCTCTACAAGGATTCAGTGCAGAAGTCTAAATCAGGCCTTAGTCTGCGTAGTCCTTTGCTTGTATTATGTTAATAACAGTTTTAAAAAATGTTCTACACCTACGGCCAATAACATATTTCCCTTACTGAAAGCCCAAATCCTAATATTATATTTACAATCATGTAAATCCGAGAAGCTGAGACCGATCCAAAGCAACGGACAGTGCGCAAGAGAGGTGAAGGAGAGAGTGCAGGCAGGGTGGAGCGGGTGGAGATGAGTGTCAGGGGTGATTTGTGACAGAAGGATAGCAGAAAAAGAGAAAGGGAAGGTTCACAAGATGGTACTGAGACCCGCTATGATGTTTGGAGACGGTGGCAAAAGACAGAAGACAGAAGGCCAAGCTGGAGGTAGCAGAACTGAAGATTTTCAGCGAGTGACCGGGACGCGTGGGGTTAGAAATGTGTATATCAGAGGGACAGCTCAGGTTGAGCGGTTTGGAGACAAAGAGTCAAAGCTGAGGTGGTTTGGACATGATCAGAAAAGAGATAAATATACTGGAGAAAGGATGTTGAAGATGGTGGTGCTAGGCAGGAGGAAAAGAGGAAGACCACAGAGGAGGTTCATGGATGTAGTGAAGGAGGACATGTAGAGGGTTGGTGTAGCAGAGGAGGATGCTAGAGACAGGGTGAGATGGAGGCATATGATCCGCTGTGACAATCCCTAAGCAGCCCAAGGAAGAAGAAATGTGAGAAGCTGGCAGAAACAAATATTTGGCCATTTAGCTTGGTGAAATGCCTTAATTAATCATTTATCACTAGGCATGAGCTACATTAATGAAAAAAAATAATTTAATAACAGCCCATTTATTGTGAGAGAGTAGGTATTAAACCATGAAATGTAGCCCTAGTTATCATAATACATACATTTCCTGCAAGAAATGGCTTGTCTCAATGAAACGTAGCTTTACAATCAAGCAACTAATGTTACTCTACTGTAACACTGAGGGTCGTGTGTGGCTCCAGGTCAGGACGCAGCATCAATACAGTCGTGCCTCTCCCGGGCTGACAGCCCCGGTCTGTCTATGAGTAGCAGCAGCGTATTTCTCTCTCTCTCGCTCTTTTTTTATTGTCAATAAGTCAGTGGTCCTTGAGTCCATGTAGTCTCACTGCAGTCAAGCTCAAAGGACTCTGTTGACGTCGATTAGCTGAGGGGACTCAAGTTCATTCATCACTGATAGGAGGAAGCTGCTTTTCTATGAATCGCTTGATATCCACCATTTCCTGTAAATACACAAAAAGATGCAAAAAGCACGTCCAGACACCGACACCTAAAGCTCTGCAGTAATGTACATGTGCCTTTTTTCCTCACCTCTGGACACGCACTGTGAGGTAGACCTCGGTATGACTTAAAGGTAATGTTGGCGGGATTAATGAGAGTTTTCATCTTCTCTGCTGTCTGGCTGCCGAACACAAAGGGAACCAGGGGATCAGAATCCCCGTGGCACTGCAGGACATGCATGTCCTTGTTAGGGCTGTTGGCAACCGCCTGAGAATAGAACAGATTAGGATTATTTTTATTATCTGATTACGACTAAATGTGAGTTGGCTATGGGATATCCCTGCAGTGTAATCCAATTAAAGGAGCAGTTTGCAAAATAGCATTTGAAGCATTACATGCAGTGCTTACCAAATCTACTAGACCACCACCACCCAATGTAAGGTTTATGCCACAGCTGCCCTAAATTTTATGTTTATGTAATGGTTAATACACCAGTATGTGCAAGCATGAGATATTTTTCTACCTGAGGGAAGGATTTACGGAGAGGAAGCCAGCAGCTCAGAGCGACCACCCCAGCAAGTTTCTGTTGAGTCGTCAGAGCCGTGTAGAGAGACAGCGCTCCACCCTGGAAAAACAAACCAGTCGTTCTCACATAGAACCCACAACCAAGCGCAAGTCGAGCACGTCAGCACAACCTCAGCATGAGGACGGCACTCGATAATTTTTCACAGTAAAACCAAAGTATGTGCACAGTTTTCATTGGATAAATGGTTGAACAGGATTTCAGATCTATTGGATAATCCACGGGTGCGAGCTAAATGCCACATTCCCGACTAAATACCCATTTAAAGTACAAGTACACATTTGTTAAAGTATAACAGCTCCAAGTAAACACAACAGCAAAGTAACTCGTCTAAGCCCGAGGGTTCACGACAATACAGGCCTCTCTTAATGTTAGGATAAAAGGATAAAAAAAAAAAACAATACAGGTGTAGAGGAAGCATGACAGATTCACTTCTTCATAAACCCAGAGTGCTCCGCCGACTCTTGTGAAGACACAGCAGTGTCAAAACACGTGTATGTTTGCATGATTAAAGGCTCCAGTCCTCTTTTGTTCTTTCAAAATAATGCAGGGTATTTTAAGTGCCTCAAGTGCACAGAGAGAGGAGCTCTCACTTGTTTTTTCTGTGCTTTTTCATGCTTAAATTTAAGATCTGCCTGCACACAAAATACATCAATAGCATGAATCAAATTAATCTCTCCAGTTAGAGTCCCGCACATAGGCTACCAAAAGAAAGGCAGACTTTTATTTTTACACGCAAGCTTTTGTATAGATTAAACAAACAGTTATTAAGCTTTACATCCAGTACAGCTGTTCGACCCATTTCCAGTCCACGCTCGCTGCCTGCTGCCTGTTTTGTTGTATGATTTGAGAGTGGTGTCAACAAAGTCTTCTTTGATTTCAATCTTTTAATCTGATGCTATTCCGAGCACTGACATTTCCAAATTATGTGTTTAAAAAAACTTGAGAGCTGTGAGTTTACATCATATATAAAAAGAAAAAAATAATGTTACTTTTATGAAAATTAATACAACGCAAAAAAGAGAGGGGGCATCGGGACCATTTTGAGTCTACACAAATTGGTAATACTTTGAAAACAAAGAAAAGTCATATGACTTTCTTTTAATATTACATTTTATTTCACTAATAAAAGTTGCTACCAAGGGGACGGGTCACAGTTGTGGTTAGTGTTGCCACAATGTGATGTTACACTTCTGGCGCCTGATCAGGCTTCAGCATGAATTCAACTCTGAAGTCTAAATCAAACTTTAATGACTCTTGTACCTCTTTAACTCCCTACAACATAATAAACACACACAATAATTCCCTTATCGATAGCTCAATAGTGTAGTAGTTTAGACATTCACCTAAACAAGGTGAATGTCCCAGGAGGAGACACAAATCCCCTTGGGCTTGCGTCAGGAGGGGCATCCGGTGTAAAAAATGTGCCAAATTAGACATGAAGAGCTACCCACTGCTGCAACCGCTTGTAAATAAAGGAACAGCCAAAAGTAGCTCCCTTATATGTACTCACTATTAAATGACCCAAATAAGCGATAAATAAATATAACATCAGGCAACTCAAAACATTTTCAAGATTAAAGTTGTAAACAGCGACCAGTGCTGCTAGTCCAGGTCACAGATTTACCTATTTTAATAGAAATGAGTGTAGTATCACATCAATTAAACTTCTTGGATACTGATCTGGTCAGTTAAGTAGCAGAGGGGGTTGTTAATCAATTTCAGCTGCTTTGGTGTTCATGAAATTAACAACAGGTGCACTAGAGGGGCAACAATGCGACAACCCCCAAAACAGGAATGGTTTTACAGGTGAAGGCCACTGACAGGACACTCACCCAGCCTTTTTTTTTTTTTTTTTAAACTTTCAGTGGCCCTGATGCACCATCATAACATTGCCTGTAAATCACAAAACAAAAACAAAAAAAGGAAAAGGTTTTAAAACACATCGTCTAAGCACATCCCACGCTTACCTGTGAAAATCCGCCCAGGATAATCCTGTGTGAAGGTATCCCATTCTTCACCTCTTGGTCTATCAAAGCTTTAACTGAAATTAAGTGAGAAAAAAAATCCCTTATGTTTAAATCTGACTGAAGAAAAAGCTAAAATGATCAAAATCCTGTCATCAACATACGGTTATCTGATGCTCTCTTAATTCCGGCTTCGTCTTCATCTGCATCCGGGCTCAGCCCGTAGATATCAAACCTGTAGAAAGGGAGCACATACATGCGAGGCTCAGTAGATATGCAACATCCACACTCTCTACTGAAACATCCTGCTTAACTGTCAGGCTTACCAAGAAGGCATGTTCATCCTCATGTTCAAAGTAACAGGCATGGTGGGGCTGTAATCAGTGAAGAAGAGTAACATTAAAGTGTGGCCTAACTCCAGAAAAGAATGAGTGTTGTTGTGTCAACAGGTGTATGCATCTTCACAGCCCTTAATGCCAGTTCCCGCTAAATATAGGCCATCCAAGTCTGCTTAAGGCCTGGAGCTAGGTGCTTCCAGACTTTCTAAAACTTTCCCAGGACCTGCTTCCCGTGCTATAACTGCTCGGTATATACTTACGCATGTGGACAGATGTATTTCACATGTGGTATCCTGATGCCAGCGAAAGCTTCTGCCCAGCCGTGTCTGTCATTTTGGACAAAGTTAAAACCAGTTTAATTAATGCTAAAGTGCTTTGGGGGCTAATGAACACCAATAACACACTAAAGGTGAAACTAATTTCTCTCTACATACCCAGTGTCACCAAGGCCATGCAGAAATATAACCTGTAAGAACCAACAACAACAACAAAAAAAAACCTATTCGCACATGCTGGTACAAACTAGGCTCTTTACTGTCCAATAACAGCTACTTCTTTCACTAACATTTAAACGTCCCGTGTCGCCTTGTTAACTCACCGCTGCAGTGGCTTTCCGGGCAGCAGGCACAATGGCAGGTAAGGGCACTGACATGTTATTGCCGCACATACAGCGCTGAGGCAGCTGTTATGTCGAGAGAAGTTAGCTCTTAGCTAATAACGATCCCCCCCCACCCCCCTGTTGTCAATCTGTGTCGATATTTGTCCAACACTGGCCGCCAAATATAAACAGCTGAAGGACAAAACGCCGGCAGACAATAGAGGTCAAAGTACCGCCGCCCCCTGTCACCGCTGGCAGTCGTGTATTTCTTCTTGGAAGTTGAATTTTGTGGAAGAAATAATCCCACCAGCGGCTAAAGGTCTACTCGCCAAAGACAGACAGGCTTCATAAGCCCGCCTCCTCCGCGTTGTGAGTGGATGTCATTAGCACCGCCCTCATTATAAATGCACATCAGCCATTGGCTCAAAGAAATGACAACGAGCGCTGCTTTGAGGACAGCTATCCCCCACCGTAAACATCTGTACCTGAGAAAATACAATGAGACTGTACAATACAAATAATAAAATTCAAAAATAAATAACCAAATTCAAAATAACCTTTAAAAATGTAGGATACAAATTTTTAAAGATAGGCTAAGATATACTGTATTTATCCCACAAGTGGGGAAATGCTTTTATTATGGTAAGTTAAAAAATATTTAACAAAATAGCTTAAATAAGCAGAATAGTTCATATATAGGTTAAATTACATATTTATATCTAAGACGGAAGTGAGGGCAGCTATGGAGAGGATGAAGAGTGGAAAGGCAACTCATCCAGGTGCCATACCTATGGAGGTATGGAGATGTCAGAGGGCAGTGGACTTTTTAACCAGATTGTTTAACCCAATCCTGGAGAGTGAGAGGATGCCTGAGGAAGGGAGAAGAACTATACTGGTATAGATTTTCAAGAACAAGGGTAATGTGCAGAGCTGTAGCAACTACAGAGGGATAAAGCTGATGAGCCATACCATGAAGATATGGGAAGGAGTTGTTGAAGCTAGGTTAGGAAGAGAGGCGACAATCAGCGAGCAGCAGTATGGTTTCCTGCTGAGAAAGAGCACTACAGATGTGTTGTTTGCTTTGAGAGTGTTGATGGAGCAGCATAGAGGACAGAAGGAGCTGCACCATGTAGATCTAGAGAAAGCATATGATAGGTTACCAAGGGAGGAACTGTGGTACCGTACTACATGAGAAAGTCAGGAGTGCCAGAGAAGTATGTGAGGGTGGTGCAAGATATGTATGAGGACAGCAAAACAGTGGGGAGGTGCGCAGTAGGAGTGACAGATTCAAGGTAAGGGTAGGGATTACATCCGGGTGCTCAGAGCCCCTTCTTTTTTGCAGTGGCGATGGATAGGTTGACAGATGAGGTCAGGCAGGGTTCTCCGTGGACTATGATGTTTGCAGATGACGTTGTGATCTGTAGTGAGAGTAGGGAGCAGGTGGAGGAGAGCCTGGAGAGGTGGGGATATGTATTGGAGAGAACAGGCAAGACAGACAATGTGTGTAAATGAGAGGGAGACAGGTGTAACAGTTGAGATGCAAGGAGCAGAGGTAGTGAAGGTGGACAATTTCAACTATCCTAAGCAATGACACAAAAGAGGTGAAGAAGAGAGTGCAGGCAGGGTGGAGTTGGTAGAAACAAATGTAAGGGCTGATTTGTGAAACTCAAGAACAGATGATAAAGTCTGGAAATGATTACAAACCAAAATGGCCTTAAATGCTTCACAGCATTTTTTCTTTTGTCTGTTTTTGAGCAACATATATAAACGACATTAAGAATAAAAGAAATGCCGGGGGTGAAAGGTAACAAAGTCTCTTAATGTAGTGCCAAATTGCATTTACTGACGAACCCGTCTCTTGTTATTGATGTATTATTACCCTGATAATGCATTTGTAGTTTAACATGTATTTTTTTTTTAGTTGTAGTTTTCCAGGTTTCCTCCTCATATTCTACTGAACATCCATCTAAAATATTTTGGTGTCCATACCTTTATAATAACAGACATTGCTTCTTATTTTAATACACAGAAGTTAAGTCTGAATCTCTCTAATGTCTTCTTACAAACAATACAAGGTTTTCAAATGAGCTGCAATGCATTTCCACCTAACTAAGCTTTGTGGCAATTTATTTATCCAGATATGCGTAAAAAATGTAAATAAAAAGTTTCACATATAAACACAAAATATTTTGAAAAACAGGCGCGCTAAAACGCTGTTCTTTTACTTTGAAACGTCGCAGCACCAACGAGAATTACTTCCGCTGTGCTCCTATGTCACGTGACCCGTATGCCCTTGGTTTGCTAGCTTGGTTGACATGTGAGCGACAGAAACATGTCTTTCCCTAAAAAACCAGGCGGTAAATCGCTGGATGTTTTGCAGAATCTCCCGCGGATAACCCTAGCAAACCTGCGGCCTGAACCAGGAGCCAAAAAGGCGGTAAGTTTTAACCTCTCGTTAGTTTTTTAGCTGTCTGTGGCTAACGCAGCTCAGTGTGTGTAAAGTAATCCAGCGGAGACGGTTTTACTCATGAGAACTAAATGTTACTGTGTTGCAGGATAAACGCCGGGGCAGAGGGCAGCATGGTGGCAACAGGAGCGGCAGAGGACACAAAGGAGAGCGGCAGAGAGGGAACCGGCCTCGACTGGGCTTCGAGGGCGGCCAGACTCCCTTTTACCTGGCCATACCAAAATACGGATTCAATGAAGGGCACAGGTAAAAACATGTCCAAATGGCTTTCAGCTGTGAGACTAACCAGTGAATGTTTGCTTGAGTAAGATGCACGCTGAATTTACATAAATGACAGCTGCATTTGTAAGGGATCAGGCCCAAATCTAAATATATTTTTCAAGCTTTCTTATTTATTTTCTTCTCTTTTTCTTAGTAACTAGCACAGTGCATCGAGCAGGAGCCTGGTCAGTACACCTACCTACACAGAACTAAATATAAAGCAGCTTTCAACTGTTTTGACATTGTTGTAGTTGATGCTGATCTTATAATGCCAGTATTAGTCACGTCATGCAGCTGGATTGACATTTGTGAGAGAGCACCAGGAATGGCGGGTCTGCCGCTGGCGCTCTGTTCTCTTCAAAGATGAGAACACGGGTAAAAAAAAGCTCACGTGAGAGGCATGAAAAAGTCTGGAGATGCCATGGCAGACTTGATGCTGCCTGCAGTGGCCGTGCCCCTCTCATGGAGTCTGACAGCGTGGTCAGAATCATGCACATGAGTACCCCGCTGGAGGGCACGGGCGGTGGTCCTACTGTTCCAGCTCACACAAAGGCACAGATACTGGACCTGCTGCTAGGTCGATGGCTCACTCTTGAGACTGTGCTGGGAGACTGGGAGCGGTGGCATGTATAGATTTGTCATTTTGGAGGAGCTGGGGTATCTGAGCAACCTGAATGGGCTTCAGGTACCATCTCATGCTACCAGTAGTGACAAAGACACTTAAAAAAGCAAAACTAGATAAAAATCAGTCAGGAGGGATAAGGAGAGAGCAATGGACTGTGACCAAAACCTGCAAAACCATTCCCTTTTTTTGTGGGTTGTCTTATTACATCTCCAGTGCACCTGGAAAGTATTCACATGGTTTTTGCTTCCTGACTTGATCTCCCTGCAGTTTAACTCGCTTTGTGTTGCGCTGCAATGTTTGAGTGTTCCTTTAATTTTTTTGAGCAGTGTATATTGATTTGCATTTCTTGTTTCTCCTCAGTCGCCGTCCACAGTACCACCCTCTGACGCTAAAACGACTGCAGTACCTGATCGATTTGGGACGAGTCGACCCGACTCAGCCGATAGACCTGACCCAGCTCGTCAATGCGAGAGGAGTCACAATCCAGCCCCTGAAGCGGGACTATGGAGTCCAGCTTGTTGATGAGGTTTTTGATCTCTTCGCCTGTTGCATAGAAAGTTATAAACAAATTAGGAAGTTTGATTTCTCATCTCATCTGATTTTAAAATGAGTAAATACTCGTATTTGTATTTAGTGTCAATACAGAAACAAGATTAGATAAATGTTATTGTTTCATGAATGCTATGCTACAAAACACCGGGGGATAGTAATTTCTCCTTTTCATGGAAATTGGATGTAAAATGTCTCTTAATGGAGAGACTGTTCATTTCTTTCTCTCCATCAAACTCCATCAGCTTACAGTTTGACCAGTAGAGGTTATATTCTGAAAGAATGGTGTAAAATCACTATAAGGTTATCTCATTAGTTAGAACTGAAGGATTGCAGTACACATGCCAGTAGGTGGCACCACATGACAGTGTTGTCACTGTGACTGAAACGGATTAAGATGCTGGTCTTGACGCCTCTGGTTTTCTTTAAGCAGTCCTGAGTTAAGTTCATGTGTTTGTTCTGCTTCAGGGCGCTGACATTTTTGCAGCAAAAATCAACATTGAGGTTCAGAGAGCGACTGAAGGAGCCATAGCTGCTGTTGAAAGGAACGGAGGGGTCATCACGACCAGTTTCTATGATCCTCTTAGTCTCGGTAACTAAGAAATGACTGGTCTTATGCACTTACCCACTTCATTACTTTTCTTTTTGTTTGTTTTTAGATAAAATCCCTGAAAATGTGCTCTCATTTTTGCAGATATTCTCATCAAGCCCGTCCCGTTTTTCTTCCGCGGGCAGCCGATTCCAAAGCGAATGTTGCCCAGGGAGGATATGCTCCCTTATTACATGAGTGCTGAAAACCGGGGTTACTTGGCAGACCCGGAAAAAGTCCAGCAGGCCAGGCTAGCCCTGGCACAGAAATATGGTTATACTCTGCCAGATATTTCAAAGGATGAACTGTATCACATGCTGGCCACGAGGAAGGATATTCGGCAGATCTTCTTTGGCCTCTCTCCAGGCTGGGTTGTTAACATGGCAGAGAAGAAGATTCTGAAACCAACTGATGAAAAACTGCTGAAATATTACAGTTCATAAGTGGCAGGAGAAAAAACACTGTTATGTATAGGCAAATGGGAGTGTTGAAAATGTTTTCATTTTATATGGAAAACTGCGATCCGTGTGTTGTCATTAAACTTTATTGTGAAAAAAATGTTTTTTTCCAGTGTATTACATTTTACTATTATGGGTCTTTTATGCCACAAACTGTATGATGAGGATTACTCAGTGACTAACATTTGACGGCCTCGTGTCCAAGCGTGACTGTGGCCCATGCTGCATGATGGAAGGAACGTGAACTGTAACAGGTGAGGGGGAAATAAGGAAAATAAGATAACTCAAAGAATGAAAACAGGAAACAGATGCCTGTTGATGTGTGTTACTTGTGAAATGGGTTGCCTAGGCCCTAGAAGGGGAGTTTGAAATTAGTCATAGGCAGCTGTATCCTGGTGTGGACGTTCAAAAGACACCCCCCACCCCCCTATTTTTTTTTTTTTTTGGGAATACAATCAGGCAAAAACATACAACCTTGCTTCTTTGTGCTTTAAAGGCATAAAAGTACCATTAAGGCATCATTCAGATCTAACAACATTAGCTGCATCCTGATGAGGTTTTTCTGTCCCAGTGTTCACACTTTATAAATTAAGCCTGTGCCAGAATATAATCTCACTGGTTTCGGCTGCATCGCGGCTCTCGTGAACTCACTATTACGCTTGTGTTTATTTTTTGAAGTCAAAATGGCACACTCTATAAATAACTTGGTATTTTGCGCAGATATTGTCTTGAGGGAGGCTGCCATAGAATTAGTGCAGTTATAAAAACACTTTATCAAAGGAAGCATATGTCTGTGCGTGTCTGCACTACCACAAGCTTTGTGTTTCTCTAAAATCCCCCCCCCCCGCCACTTCAGTAAAAATGTGGGCCGATCTCAATTATGCAAGAAGAGTAAAAAGGAGCAATGCAAAGTTTTATTAAGCTGCAAAAAAAACCAACACATTTTTAAGATGAGCTTCAGTAAACAAAATTACATTTTTACCCTCCAAGTCAAAGGTTTCACTTTGATGACTTTGCTTGTGGTTCCCTGAGTGTTTTCCTGAATCCTCAAGTATCCAATACAACCAGTGGATACATACAGAGCCGGCCCTGCCAGGAAAACCTGCCCAAATCCTTAAAGCATAATACTTTAAATAAATCACGCCACAGGAAAGAAACAGCACAATCATTGTTTATGGCAGAACTACAGCTCTTATCTTCAAAGCAGCAGATCCTTTTGAATTTGTATCAGGTCTCAGACGAGCAACAGGGAGAAAAGGAGCAAGCTAAACATTTTCGCAAAGAGGGACAAACATCAGCCCTGTGAGTGTGTGGCTGCCTGAAGGTTTGCATAGCAGAATGAAGAAATTGAATCAAGTATTTTCCTCTATCAGCCGGCTAAAAAGATTTGTTTCAGGCAGGCGTTTTATCTGCTCCAAATAATCTAATGTCTGAGTCTAACCAGTTCACGCTTTTTAATTAAACATTCAGACATTGTTTTCAAAGTTGGGCACCGCAGATCGATTTGATTATCTGCTGCCTTGAATGAGCCATTTAAGACAGACACAGATATTTCTGTGTCTCACAAGTCTCAGGCCAGTTTCAGCTAATAATTAGGGCTAATTACAGTTAAATGCAGAACTCCTTCTCCTCTGTGTGCCGGGGACAGGTATGAGGCAGGGGTCTGGGATCGAGGTCAGCTTCAAGTCGTGGAACAGAGGACAGTGAAATCCAAAGCTCAGCTCTGAAAGGTAAATGATTTCAGTTCAGTTCTGCAGATAAGACTCTTATCAGTGTAGAATACAATTCCTAATTTACAAAGAATGGAGCAGGCTTTTTTTTTTACAGTGTGATTGGAGCTTTGCCTCATCAGCCAGTCTCAGTCTGAGCAGCTCTGCATGACAGACAAATGAAATAAAGTTAGAAAGCAGTTTAAGGAGGAAGGAGCTAGACAAGAACTGAAGGTCATGATTCAACACTCTGAACACAACAGCTACACAAAATCACTATTTAACTTGCTCATTAGTGTTTTTGAATTACATTAATTAGTCATTAAGTCTGCAAAATCAATTTTAAAAAAATCCAAAAATGCCACACACACGTTCAAACAGGCCTCAGTTGGCGAAGCAGAAATTCGCCTTTAAAAGGGCTTCTTATAAAACATCAAATATTTCCTCTTTCACACTTTTACAAGATAGTCTGTCCCGTATACTTTCATTAAAAAAATATATATTACTGAATCTCTTATTTAAGTTACAGTATGTGTGCTTTTCCCATACTCTCGTTTACATGGTAATGTGCCTGTCGTCTTTCATGGAATTCTTCACATTTTTTGGCACACTCGGATGAACAGTTGAAACTTAATGCAGTGCAGAAGTGCCTTGGCTTCTGTGGCTTTGCCTGTCCTTGCCTGGACATTGAACCAGCTGGGCTGCTGAGTTTGTCTGAACTGCGTTTGAAGTCTGGATGAGCCCTGCTTGTTATCTCTGCTCAGAGGCGGGGGCATCATTGTGCTCTGTTAATGAGGCCACATTAAGCCTGTCTACACCAGGGGGCATGTAATCCTCTCAGCTGGCCTGACGTTGGGCCGGGTGGGCTGGGTGCTGTTTACACTGGGAGTGTGTAGGTTAACGCTCAGGACCCTGCAGTTTGATGAATCTGCTCAAACATGTGATCGAGTGAAGTTGGAGGTGGGGGATGCAGACCACTGCATAGAATGGTGTCTGAGGCTCGACAGAGTATATCCCAAGCTGGCCTGCTGTGCCCATACAATACTGCAACAATGCAATACAGCCCCTCGCCGCCAAGATCACAGTCACCTGAGACAACAGGATTATATCCTCTTCACACCTTCCAACTATGAAACAATGCAGCACTTTAAGAATGAGGTACTGTAAGGAAAGTCAGTGGGATGGCACTGAAGCCAATGGAGAATACAGTGCTTCAGTGTCAAAGGTCAAGGCACAGGCCTCCTGCTTTGCACCTTTGGGGTTTTCGTCAGATTTCTCCTTTGGACAGAAGTGTGAAGAAAGTCTCCAGGTCGCCAAAAACAAAAGACTATGTCCATACGAGAAGAGAAGTGGTTCAGCCGCTGATGTGGCATCTTCGGTGACGAAAAACCGCAGCCCACAAGCGGAAAACCACAAAATCAATGCATACATAGCAAAAGACAGCCAGTACATACTCCACATCTAGTAAATATCCAGCCAAGGCAGCATCCAGAGTTTTCAAGATCCTGCCAGCAAGGATGTATTCCTACAGATCCTGAGTGCACAGCTCTACCTGTGCCAGCCCGGTCATCACTGATCCAAAGTGGAGAAGGAGAGGAGTGTCCCATATATGAGTTCTGTCCAATACAATGGCACATTGTGATCAGAAAGCCACAAAGAACAATCCCTATTCAGAAAGCACAGTGCCCATTCAGCTGCAGCACACAGCTTGTTTGGCTATGAGACAATGCACTGATACCCTACTGTCACCTCACAGATTAGGATCCATTTATTAATGAAAAATGAAGGACTTTTAACACAATTTCAAACTTTATTCAGCAAATAAAGTTCCGCGACAGTTCTGGTGGTGGGAAAAAAAGTGGGTTACATAATTGAAAAAAATATATAATTTATTCACTTTAAATTTGCACAAATAATGCCTACCACCACGTCACACACACACAGAGACACACACGGGTTGTCTTATATTTAATCCTTTCAACTCGCGCAGAAGTTAAACCGAAACTAACGTTATTGTATTCACGCTGCGCCATTCAAGGCAACTGATTAAATCCATTAGCGCATTTCACAGCGCATTTCGAGCATGCGTTCCGTTCATGCGGATGTGGATTCAACCTGTAAATCTGACAAGCTCTGAAGTAAGGACACCCCCACCTCCCCCACCACCAAACCACTAGTTCCTCAGCTGAATAATTCGGTCTTTAATTTGACCTATAACCTCCATATGTTTTTTGTTTTGTTTTGTTTTTTAAATGGGCTTCAGTCCCAAAGCGTATCAGTTTCCACTCTTAGTTTTAAATGTAGTTGCCAAAGGTGGGCCCACAGTTTAAAGAACATTCCTTAATCACCTCTATTATTGAATTTGCCTACATGACACACTATTGATTTTCTTAACGATCTCTATTACATCACATTAGCTGCGGGCTAAAACAAAGTCCAAAAAAAAAAAAAAATGCTCCTGTTGAAGGGTTATTCAGGGCTCAATTGAAAGCCTTTAAAGTGGGGGAATTGTGTTTTCTGCAATATGTGTATTCTAGCAAAACTCACCTTAAGATCAGTGCCAATCATTGTGTATTAACCCTCTCTTCTCTAAACAGCACCACACAGCATTTACACTTAAAAGGGGCGCATAAGTGACTCTTCTTTAGCGACAATGCAGCGCAGGTGCAGGGGATGCCCAGTGTATTGCAGATTGAAAGTTGCAACTGCCTGCATAATGCATCTATTGTTTGTATAATGTATGCCGTCAGTTGCACAGACAGAGATTCATGGAAACCGTACAGGGGAAGTCAGCACCTGTGATGGCATCCTGTTATATTACAGCAGGAACGGAGGCCTCCAGAGTTTCTGGGCTCGACTTTACAATTCACTAAACGTCACTTTTATCCAAATAATGTTCTTGCAGATGTTTACTGTTCTCACAATAATGTCATCACATGAATTTAATTAGTGGACCCCCCCCCCCCATGTGTTAGTATAAAAAAATTGACTGTTTGTCTTCTGCGCTTTTATAAAAGATTTAAGCAAATTGGAGCGAAGGGTGAAGGAAAGCCTTAATGTTCACACATTTGTGAATTAAAATAAGATGCAATTAAAATTTATATACATTTTAAACTAATATTGCGTGCAATGTGCCAGCTGCAGCCGTCCTGCTATAGTTTCTATGCGTCTGAATGTCTGAACATTTCAATGCACTTTTCCCCCCATGTTTCAGTGGATCCCACACTCTCACACTTGTCCGTTTGAGAGCAGCCATCCTCTTTTAGTATTTTTTTTTGTTATCTTTTCAGAGAGGCGGATAAGCTGGGCTATTCCCCCCTTTTTGATACCCTAAATGTATCACGCGTCTTTGTGCAGGCCTATCAGCGTGCGTGCGTCTGTGTCCGCAAATATTTGTAAGCAGTAATCGAGTTATAAAGACGCCTTGATCATGTTCGCTTCAGTCCTGTAAAATGAACTTTGATAAAGACAGGGGATGGCAGATAAGACCTACAAGCCGCAGTGTAATTAGTAACCAGCCTTGCCTGATGAAAACTTTGATGTCAATTCCCTCCCTCGGGCCCTATTGATCTTATTTGTCTTCAGAATGTAGAGTTTTGATCTAGTTTTACTGATGGGTTTAATGAGTGAGTCGGGGAAAACACCAAGCTTCTTATGCGTTTTGTCCAGTTAAAGAGCGCAAAGCTCACGTGTTTGGATCTCAGTATTTATACAAGCCTAAAACACGTTTTTAAAAGTATAAAAATGTCACCTTTACGCCTCGTAAACCTCATAAACGCAAATCCTATCCCAGTGCAGACCCCCATCGTGTATTGCTTTTTTCGAGCGTATGGAAAAAGGCACAAATCTAGTTACGCTGACTTTGGGTTTATTCTAGTTAATTTAGGAGGGAGAAACTATACATTTCTAATTACATAACAACCTAACAGTGGGGTTTGTACAGACTTTATACAGACCCCCATCTGAAGTATCGTAAAATCGTTGATTGGGTCTTGAGGTCACAGACCTGGGTACACACCTGGAATTCACACTTTAAATCCACTCCTCCTGACCTCCCATTGGAGGAGCGCCCCCATATATCACTCATCTTCAGTAAGAGGATGACAGCGGTCCACAACAGAGCCTTCTGCAACCATGCAGTTCAGTCACTACCCCGCAGACTTCCAGTTCTGCGCAAACGGCCCCATTTTGGAAAACGAGGAGTTCGGCGCCGCTGACGGAGAGCAGATGTCCGAGGTGCGTTCCCCGAGTTCAGGGCCGTCCAGCCCGTTGTCTGTGAACTCGGACTCCAGCTGCGCCAGCCCCGATCCCAAATCTGCTGCCGTACAGCAGAGGGTCAGGAGGCCCCTGAACGCCTTCATAATCTGGACCAAAGAAGAGCGCCGGCGGCTGGCACAGCTCAACCCAGACCTGGAGAACACCGACCTGAGCAAAATACTCGGTAAGATATTAATTGATTCTTCAGTAACACAACTTGTTTCAGGTATGGCCTCAAACCAGCACTTTATTTTATTTGTCAGTGGCTGGCTTTACTAAGCAGTCAACATACAGATCATTTACTGTTGTGTTATTCTGCAGGGAAAACCTGGAAGGCCATGTCCTTGGCTGAAAAGCGTCCCTACATGCAGGAGGCTGAGCGTCTAAGAGTCCAGCACACTATCGACTATCCTAACTACAAGTACAGGCCCCGCAGGAGGAAGAACCTGAAGAAGAGCTCCAAGCCTACACAAGCATCTTCACCGTCTTTATACAGCTCAGGCGTCAGGCCCCACTACAACCTCACCTACCTGCTCCAGAATCCCCAGCAGACTTTCCCAAACATTCACACCTTCCCAAATTCCTCAGCTAACTTCATCCCTTTGCACGGCAGCTACACAAACACCCCTGACTTTCCAGCCCAAGCAGAAGAAGCCACAGTGCCAAATAATCCTGTCATGTACTCAAACCCTCCTGCATGTGCTGCGGAGGCTCAGGTGTATTTTGACACTCAGCAGGAGGCAATGCAGGAAGGTTTCTCCATTTCTGCAGGTCCCATTGTGAATCAGAGGGAGTTCAGGGTCTGTGGGGGTCCACAGTGCCCTCCTGGGCCACCACTGGAGTTCTACCTGGAACAGGTTCAGGCAGACATGCTGTATGATCTGGATCGCAGTGAGTTTGAACAGTACCTGGGTCCAAACCACCAAAGGCCTGAGTCAGTGAATCCCAGCAGCTACCAAGAGCAAAACTGCCACAGAGCGGTGCTGTCATGAAACAAGCCAGAACAGTGTATTTATTTTAATTATTTCAGTATTATGTCACCAGATGATGTCTGTGGGTTTGGGTTAATTTGTGATTCTAGATTGGCCATAGGTGTGAATGTGAGTGTGAATGGATGTCTGTCTCTGAGTTAGTTCAGCTCGCCCCCCCCCCCACCCCTCACCCACAACCCTGAACTGGACAAGCGGGAAAAAATGGATGGGTGGGTGTTTCTGTCGAGCTGTGTTCGTAGATTTTGAGTGTTTTGTCTTCCTGTTTTATATTAATTATTCATAATAATATAATGCAAACAATAAATAACTGTTTTTAATGTTTTTGTTGTTAAGACCTTAAAATGAAAAAGGTGATAAAAACCGTGAAAATTCTTATTATCTTTGCATAGAATCACGCTTTAAATTAACCAATGTTGGTAACTTGATCAATGAATCCCACACTTGTTGAGACCCATGCTGTTAAATAAAATTTTGTGCTTTTATCCAACTTTTTTCTCTTAATTTTATTTACTAAACACATATTTTCTCAACCGAGCTAAAGTTTTCACAATAAGGCCCAAACGGTTCACCGACAGCATTGTTGCTGTTTTTTAAAAATATTGCAACACTTTGCTGCGAGTCTTCCTCTTTAACATTCTTAAGCTGCATTTAAGCATGTAATTAAATAAATGACTAATAATGTATAATAAAGCAGCTGGAAGCGCAGGAGCTGGTGTATAAGCAGATAATAAATGACAATTTCACAAAATACAGCTGTAATAATGAGAAATATGTCTTCAAGGGTATGTTAATAAATGTTTAAAGTGGCTTTTAGCTGTGTTCTACTACCCTCACACTCAGAAATATAAACTCCAGAGCCAACAGTTTTTTTTATATGACTAAACTGTGAATGATCTGTAAGGACAGTGGAGTGCCGCTTTAAGAGGTCTGTAAATTATTTAAAATATCTGTTACATTAAACAGTGTCAGATCTATACTGCCCACCCTTTGGCAGGCTGTTGACACACTATTTTATCTCTCTCCACATGTCTTTCGTGGCTGTGCGAGGGAAGTAGGGCGGGCGCCGGGGGCCATAAACTTCCCAACTTCCTGTTTCATTTTAAAACATTTCACAAAGGCTCTAAAAATATGCCCCAAAAATCGACATATCTCCAAACTCATACGACTTTGGCTGCCAAATGTTTACCCATTTAGGAAAATGTTTACTTCCCGTCCCATATTTTGTGTGTCAGAGCCTCGAGGTTGAACTCTGTCCTGGACGTAAGAGGACAGAGGCCTGAAGTGTCTCAAACGTGTCAGACACTGCACGAACAAAATCAAGTGAAAAGCACTGCAAATGCATATGAAAATATTTATTCCAACAAATTAAAAATGGGACAAAGAGTGCGTTTGTGTGGGTCCTGCTACCAATGCTGAGAAGCTGTCAGGTTTGTCGATGTTGCGAGGGAAAATTATACCGTATTTTATTTGAGTGCAATTTTTCCAAAACTATAACAAAATACAATAAAAATGCTGTTTAGAATTCAAACTGTTATTTTAGCTGTTGTTCTAATCATCTCTGGCCTTCAGTAGGGATGGATTATAGTTCAACATGTCTCTTTTTAGGCCACATGTTTCTTAAATGTGTTGCCTTTTGTAAACTGGACCCCAACCAAAAAAAAAAGTGTACTTTATTTAAGTATTTTCGATGTTATGCTACCTTCTGCTTCCACTCTACTACATGTTGGATTCAAATATTGTACTTTCTACTCTATACTATTTATTTTCAGCTTTATTTACTTATTTTGCAGACAAATTGCATTATTATAGATGAAGTAATTAAAATCATAGCTGCAACATTAAAGTGATGTACACATCTAAGAATCAATGATTGCGATTCTACATGATTATTAATGACAAGGGATAAAAATGTTTCACAGTTCCTCATTAAGCAGGTCACCTGGTCACCCTAATTATAAGACCGATGGGTCACTGTCAAACCTCTCTGTATGACTTTGACAGTTTTTCAAGTGGTAACCCTCTTGTTTTGATAACTACCGACTTTGAGCACATAATCAATATTTTCATATTAGACATACTGTTCGAGCAGGCACCACAACATCCCCTTTGACCAGAGAGAGGGCTGTCAAAATCCACAGCACCCCCTGAAATAACTGTACTTAAATTACTGCATCATCAAATCATCAAAGTGGGCAACAGCTGTTTTATTATTTTGACAATTTATTATCGGAAAACGTCTTTTCAGGTGTAAATATTCATCTTTTGTCAAATATTGCTGCGCTGTGTTAAAAAAGAAAAAAGTATTTATTCATTTTCTTTCACTTATCCAGTTGATGGGCACAGCAGGAGATGGAGCCTATCCCAGCTGTCATAAGGCAAGAACTGTGGTCTCCGATCTATTGCAGGATTATCTTGTATTAGAAAGTCATCAGATTTTTGGTCTTCTTGCAGCCCACTGAAACTAAACTCTAAAGCAAAACATATACTTACCTGCAGTACACCTGAGGAGGTTTTTGCAGCACTCTTGCACTAGAGCTTGCCCTAACAGGTTAAGCACAACTAATATTTCCCTACTTAAAACGTGCTTGGCTGAAAGGGACCTGCACAAGGAAGCGCTGTGAGTCAGTGAAAATGACGTGAAATCTTAAAAGAGTTGGAAGGAAATGGACGAGCACGGAGGTCGAGCGAAGGACGACCCGGCCTGGAGGAGAGAGCAGAAGAGCTGATTAGGAAAATGAAGATCTGCTACAGTCCGCTGCCACCTGAATGAGAGGAAGAAATCTGACGTCAGTCCAACTCCCATGACAATATTACAAAACGCACGGCAATGCAAACTGCAGAAAAACACGGCGGTGCACAAACACTCGGTGCAAGATAGTTCCATTAATGCAACAATAAAATCTACCCTCAGCCCTCTTAAATTAACTTGAACTCGAAGCTGTTGGTGCAGCTTGTTTTTCTCAAATTTTGGCCCCTCAGCAACAATTAATGAGCAGTTGCAGGAACTTCCTGAAGGAAAAACAACTGGATGATATCAGTGTTTCAGGTGAAAATATCATCAACAATAAACAGCGGGCAGATGGATGACTCAGATATCTTTGTTACTTTTATGAAACTTAAATATTTACAGGCCTCTGTTTTATCAGTCTTCTGGTTTATTTATTTTTTTCATCTTTAAGCTTAAACCTGAATTAAAATTAGAAAGTTACCAACATCTAGCTTCAATTCTCATATTGTCTCGTGCTATTTTTGAAGGCAGCCAGTGCAAGAAAAATCCTAAATGCTTACAGATTACACGAGTCTCAGGTCTGAATTTCTGGATCACCTGCAAAACATTTATGTCATCTTTTTTTCACTCAGTTATTTTTGCATCCCTGCTGTGCTGGTAAAGCTCACAGAAGCATGTTGGAAGTTGATCACCGGCGAAGAATGTGAGGAATCTCAAAATGCCAAACGTGCTGTAATTCAGCAAAAACATTCCTCGACCGTAAAACGCTTTCCTCGTTAGAGATTAGATGTGTAATCTCTGCGCGTTCAATATTGACACAGAAATAGCTGGAGTTTATATTAAACGCAAAAAGAGATTTGTTCTCACTAACCCGTGGCATTCTCCAGATTTTGTGAGCCATAATTAGCTTTTTCTCGTCTCACCTTCTGCACGAGGGTCGTCAATAGTTTCCTGTCCTCGGTGCAGTTTGGATAAAGTTGAGGCTGCTTTCTGCAGATAATGCTCATCCGAGTATTATCCTGCAGGGACGTCTGCTCTGTGCAGAGCAGGGGAGGAAACTCAAACAGGAAGAGCCATGAAGTGAGACACTCAACAGTTCTTTTTTTTTGTTTTGCTTTTTTTTTTGTGTGTGCTTTTTTTCATCCTAAAGAAATAATAAAGGTTTCATTACTTCCCCTCTGCAACTGCAACAACACATAGTTCACTAAAATGAACCTTCAGGCAGCAGCGTGAGCTCAGAAGAATTTCGAGCTGAATTAAATGTGTCTGTCTGCTCACTTCATTATGAGCCAGTCTAATGAAGCACTAATTGGGACTATCAGATTACAATAACCTCATCAGACCAGTCCTGATGGAACAGCTTTTCACCTGCATGTCTGACAGGTTTCCATCCGCGGCAGCTGCGCTCAAAGACAAGATCAAAACCTCCATCAGCTTCCAGTAGGCCAGCGAAAGGTGATGATTTACTGCAAGCCAACTTTATTAACTTTTTTGTTTTTTTACACACACAGCACAGGAGCTGAATGACGTGATGAAACAACAAAATAAGAAGCAATAAACGACAGGATGCAAAGAAAATCCTTTTTTAAATGACAGCATAAATCAGTAAGAGCTCGCAGGCTGTAAGGCAAAGATGCGCAACTTAAGGCTCCATGATTAATACATTTTTGCACCCACCTAATCAAAACTGGACATTAGAAATTAATCAGCTCTCTGGAGCGATATTATTGAAACTGTTTTATATTCTCTCTTTCTTTCTAGAGAACTGCCTTAATTTTTCATGGCGTAGATTCAACAAGTTGCTGGAAACATTCCTCAGCAATTTTGCTCCACTTTGACATGATAGCATCACATTGTCAGCTGCACATCCGTGATGTGACTCTCCTGTTCCACCACATCCCAAAGGTTCTCTGTTGGATTGAGATCTGGTGACTGTGGAGGCCGTTTGAGTCCAGTGAACTCATCATGTTCAAGAAACCAGTTTGAGATAATCTGAGTATTGTGACATGGTGCTTTATCCTGTTGGAAGCAGCCATATCAAGATGGGTCCACGTTTTTCCAGTCTACTGGAGAGCCCATGCGAATTGTCGCCTTGGTTTGGTGTCTGATGTGGTCTTCTGCTGCAAGCATCAACGTGTTGTGCATCCAGAGATGCTCTTCTGCATATCTTGGCTGTAACGAGGGGTTATTTTAGTTACTGTTGCTTCCTTATCAGCTCGAAACAGTCTGGTCATTCTCCTCTGACCTCTGGCATCAACAAAGTCTTTTCATTCAGAAAACTGCTGCTCACTGGATATTTTCTCTTTTGGGGGCCATTCTCTAAGATGGTTGTGTGGGAAAATCCCAGTAGATCAGCAGTTTCTGAAATTCTCAGGTCGGTCTGTCTGGCACCAACAACCATGCCACATTCAAAGTCGCTTAAATCACCTTTCTTCCCCATTCTGGTGCTCAGTTTGAACTGCAGCAGGATCTCCTTGACCTTTTTTATATGCATAAATGGATTGAGTTGCTGCCACGTGACTGGCTGATTAGATACTTTCTTTACCAAGCGGTTGAACGGGTGTACCTAATGAAGTGGCCGATGAGTATAAGAAGTAAGTCAGAAGATACCTTTTTACAGAAAGCAGACTCATGTGTGTTTATGACCTCAGCCCCGTTCGTAGCTAAGAGTCAAACAGATGACTGGACAGAGTCTAACAGGCACACTGAGAACGGAACTGCTGGGTGTGCCCCCCCCCCCCTGACCTGCTGTGCAGATACAACACACTTAGCAAAGAAACTAAGTCCTGTCAACAAACACTCAGAGGACGATTAACACGATCCCCAAACTGCCCAAAAGTGTGTGTGCGTGTGTTTGTTTGTGTCTGGGTTGATTTTACATTTCTGTTGCGATATAACACCTTATATGCGCATCTACTGTCCCTCGAATTAAAAAAACAACTTTCTTTGTTTTCTTTTCATCCGATAATGTCATCAGAATGCAACGTACATCACCAGTTTTTCTTTTTCAAGTGGAAACAGCGTCACACCTGCTTCCTCGCTGTCTCCTGATGCTTTATGACTCAGTGTGCAAGTATGTCCACAAGCTTGTCTGCAGAATGCGCGTGCACATTCGACAGCAATTAAATGACGCAGGGCTACTTGACGTCATGATTTTTGTGCCGTTTTCCAAAGTCCAATTAGTTTTTTTGCATTTCCTGTTATTTTAATATTGCCACGTATTTCTCCGGAATAACAACAGAGCTGCGAGGAGGAATTACTCTAGTCATGTTTCCTTTTTTGTTTTAACTCATTTACATTTTTTGACATGCCAGTTAGTTCACTGTGAACTTTACTGTATTTTGGGAGGTATAACTGCAGCAGGTTTATTGCTTAAACATCACTTTTAGTTTATTCGAGCCTGCCGAATTGAGTTAATCAGACTAATGTCAGCCACATGAGTTGGATTACTATTAAACGTTTTTGTCTCACTGAGTTTTAAACATGAGCCTGATGGCTAAATGTGTGTTATCATGCTATAAGGCTGAATTTAAAGTTGCATGTCTGCATCCCCTCCTGATGATAATCCACTGGAAAATAACATGTAAACAGCATTGTTCTTGAGCTATAATTGCAGTGCAGACCTTGTTAGTTAGTTTAACAACAAGGACAAATGAAACATGAGAACATTAATTTGTTCCGGTCTGGCAGGATTTATTGTTTGCTTTATTCTTTGTTTAACCGTACAAGTAAAAAAAAAAAGCAGTAATAAAAGTTTTAAAAAATTCAGGAGCCTCCAGTTTCCACGCAGTGGACATTCTGGTCACGTTATTAACATTATCCTGCAGAGCTTTGGGTCTTGGAAGTAAAGATTGTTTACCACTGCACTATTAGTTGCAAGCCAGTTAGTTGAACATGTTAGGTTGGAGCAGATAAACGCACTTTAATCCATTTTTTTACACTTGTTGTTGTTGTAGTCTTGCAGCCCCGTGCACATGTGCTCAACATGTGAAAAAAAAAAATCCAAAGCTGGGTTGTTCTCCTGTAGTTGGTGCCTTTTGAGCAGTATTATAGATTCTAGTGTAGCTTTGATCATGCTATAGTTAGAAAAAGTGATGTGCATGAATGCAGCTGTTTCACAGTTACATGTGTTTTGTTTGCAAGCTTCTTTGCGCCTGCGTCGTATTTCCACACACTGATAACAGTGTGTTGAACCCGCAGTAAATCCACCCCCTCTCTGCACTTCCTCCGCCTCCTGCCAGCTTGTCAAAGGGCACCTGTAAGCTTGTGTTGAGGTGGCGTCTTTTACGCCTCTGCTGATTGACTTAGCAGGGTTTAACTCCTAACAGCTCACCTCAGCAGGTCGTGGACTGCGTGCATGAGGCAAGTTGATGGCACCTGACAGCAAAGCACTGTGTGCTAAGCTGCAGCTGTAAAACGACTTTGGTTATAATGCACTGATATCACTGTTCTCATTGTCTCCACCGCGAGGACCCCCACAAAGGCTCACAAGGCATATCTGAGAAGTTAGTCTCTCACATCATTGTGGGGGAATTTTAACCCACTCTTCTAATGTTGCTTTAGGTCACTGAGGTTTATGCAGGCATTCGTTTATGCACAGCTCTCTTAATGTCCCACAACAGCATTTCAGTCAGGTTGAGGTCTGGACTTTGATTCTTTTCTTTTTCAGCCATTCTGTCGTAGATTTGCTGCACAGATTTGCTGCTGTGTTTGTGATCATTGTCTTGTTGCATGACCCAGTTTCAGCCAAGCTTTAGCTGCCAGAGAGACGGCCTTACATTTGACTCTTTAGTACTTTGGTATACAGAGGAGTTCATGGTCGACTCAATGACTGCAAGGTGCCCGGGTCCTGTGGCTGCAAAACAAGCCCAAATCATCACCCCTCCACCACCGTACATGCCAGTTGGTGTGAGGTGCTTGTGCTGATGCGCTGTGTTTGGTTTTCAGCAAACACAGTTCTGTGCATTATGGCCAAACACTCACTTTGGCCTCATCTGTCTAAAGGACATTATTCCAGATGTGTTATGGTTTGTCCAGATGTTACTTTGAAGCCTCAGCTGTGCTGTTCTTATGCTGTTCAGTCTTTTTCTAATTGTCATGAACTTTAACATTTAACATGCTAACTGAGGCCTGTAGAGTCTGAGATGTAGCTGTTGGGTTTTTTTAGTTTCTCTAAGCATTGCACAGTCTGACCTTAGGGTGAATTTGCTGCGAAGGCTACTCCTGGGAAGACTAGCGGTTGCCACTTGTGAATAATCTTTCTCACTGCAGAATGATGGATTTCAAATGGTTTGGAAACTGCCATATATATTATTTTTATTATGTCCTACTCCATAAAGCCTTAGACGTGACAGAGGGTGGACTCTCTTTTCACCATGACTGAAAGAAAGAATTAGGTTTTGCTTTTGCAAACTCAGTGTTAAAGCAAGCAAATGCAACATTTTCTGTTTTAAACACCACTTTGCTTGACTAATCTGACCGCACAGGTGTCAGAATAGCTGCAAAGTGTTGAAAGTTTTCTTTGCAAATATTATCAGGAAAAAGCTGATTCAACCCCCAGAGGCTGGTAAGATAAAGATAAGTCAGAGACAAAATACATACAAGACAAGCCCAGCATGTCAGAAAAGTGGTCTTGATTCAGGCTTCGGCTCTGGCAGGTAACTTAGAGTAAACAGTTTTTGGTTTGATTGGCAGGTTATTGTTGAGTCTGTGGGGGTGCTGAGGAAGGCCGAACCTTCTCTCAGGACATAGCCTGACTTCCCTCACTCAGAGGCGCTCAGGAGGAGAGCAGCACGCCTTTTAACTTTTTTTATTTGTGCTGTGTTTGTAAAGGCCACATTCCCTGTGCCGGGCTGTGACTTGTGTTATTCTTCCTGTGCTGTTTGCCCTACTCTCAGCTGGAAGAACAGGAAAACCGATCTGGAAAACTACTTCATGTATGTCATCGGTGATTACAGGACGGCAGCATCCGCCTGTGCCTGGTACTGGCAGCCTCATGCTCAGGTCCTTGGGGCCGGGTCAGGCCTGAATAATACCATCCCATGGGGACAATGCTGCACAGTCCTCCTTGCTCAAGGCCTCACTTCTGCTTTCATGCAAGGAACTCTATGAGACCATGCAGCCCTGTTGGCGCTCTTCCTGTGAAGAGACTGGAAAGGAAGCTCCACCAGGCTGCCTGTGGTGGCAAGAAACCTCCCCAACTTTCAATTTCTTGCTTTTTTTTCCTTTTAGTTAAAACACACAGTTACACAAATAACAGACTCTACTCCTGTAAAATAAAACATACTTGACTTAAAGTCAGAACATTCAATTTCAATTCATCTCAATTTTATTTATAAAGCACCAAGTGAATGTGTTTTGATGCTGCAAGTTCAGCATTATGACTCTCACCATCTTGGCGTGCCGAGGGCTAATATTACCTAGGTTAGCAATGTGCATCCATAGACACATCTGCTTAGTGTTATTATAGCATACAATAGTGTATAGATAAAATAATGCTAATTTCACTCACCCAAAAAAACTGAAGCACAGAATTATTGACTGCTCTGTTAGCACAATAAACTTTACAGCAAACCATAGTTTTTACAGATAATTGTATAAAAGTGCTCTGAAGGGCACCAACACTGCAAACACAGTTACGAGGTTCATTTTAATGATTCAAATTAGCTTAGGTGAAGGCGTAGCACCCCTTTTGCCCCCCACCTGTCACTTAAATTTGCCATTGGGAATTTTAAGATTGGAGTCTATGGAGAGTGACTTCTTTTGGAGGCAGCCTCAAGTGGCCACTAGAGGAACTGCACGTCCATATTTTGCTCTGTTTTTCAGCCCTGGAAGTTACCACTTGATTAAACCAAGTGAAAATTATGGATTTTTTTTTTTTACTTCCAATCCGTAAAAGGTGCATCAGATACCTTAAAAACTCAAACAAAGACCTCAAAGCTGTACTTAGTATCAATACTTTAGTAAACATACTTATGTTATCAGCAACAACAATAAGATAAAGATCTTAGTTCATATTAGTTCTCACATGAGATCAGTTGATGTTTCCTTTGATGCTGTGGGGAAAAAAAGGAAAAGCACTTTAGATCTGCCTTATTTCTGGCATGAGACACGTATTCTAACGTCTGATCCCCTTTTCATTGCTTCCTCTTTCCTCCGCTGCTGCTTTCCCAGGCAGAGGACCCAGAAGAGCAATGCAGGGGGGATCAAGAATGACAAGGCAGTCCGGCCTCCCATTGTACGTGAGCGTTTACTCAGCATGGGAGAGCAAGGACAGTGAGCCTACAGGAATACAATAGCCTCATATTTATTTACTGCTTAGTGGCAGCTTGGGAGACCCTCCCAACCCCCACGAGTTGCTGATAGCAACTTTACAGTAATAGACCACTAATAAAGACACCGGAGGGCAAGTAGAGGCTAGACTCTCTGGCTCTGCCAGTGTGGAAGACTTCAAAGAAATAAAATGCAGAATTGTGAAGAAAATATAAAAATGAGACACATTTGTCACCGAATCGTCTTCTCATTGACTAAACTGTGACTCAAAAAGTTTAAATGTATTCACAAAACACATGTAGTCCTTTGTATGACAGGAAACATGACGGTGCTGTCATCTCCGCCGCTGTCAGAACGCTCCTATATGTGCTTTTCAATTATTATTTATGCACTTATGTGGACATAGTAATGTGTGTGGAGTAAGTCTCTGAATGTGCACTTTATGTACTGCAGCAAATTTGTCATCTCTTTAAAGCTCCTCTTTCTACATTTTCTGATGGTTGTGTGTATATATATATATATATGGTACAAATCTGCAAAAGCACAAAAAACACTCCTTCATGAGGATGAATCCTTTGAGTATTGCGTGTACATTCAGCTGGACATTCTCTTAAAAATGCTACTACTCCTTTTTCTAATAAAGCTTCTAAAAAAATCTTTAAATGTGCTCCTCAAATATTTTTTTTATGACTTGGATGCGTTTAATACTGTGCATTTGAAAAAAAGAATAAAGATTAAAAGGTGCTTACGCGCCAACTGTGAGGTGTAATGCCTGTGAGTTCCAGCAGAGGGCTCCCTCTGTTGTGCTGACTGTCCCAATAGGACAGGGATGGACAACTCCAGGCCTCGAGGGCCGGTGTCCTGCAGGTTTTAGATGTGTTCCTGATCCAACACAC
>JAVDPK010002048.1:351731-462923 GCA_034780415.1 Cichlasoma orientale
CGCGCCAACTGTGAGGTGTAATGCCTGTGAGTTCCAGCAGAGGGCTCCCTCTGTTGTGCTGACTGTCCCAATAGGACTCAACAAACCATCTGTAAAACAGAGAGAGGCAGAGCTGCTGGTCTCATAGAAAGAAAATACATACATGCGTAACTTCAGTGTATTTTCCATTAAAACTCCACGTTTTAAGGCAGCAATAACTGTGCTGATGTAAATCCTCCGTGTCTTTGGGCTGAAGGTGAAGCCTCACGGATCACATTCAGCCGAGCTGCTGTTTTCAAACACAGCCTGACAGATGCTTGACCATCACTTACATTTGTCTCTTCCCGTGTTTTAATCTGACTGAAAAATGCCTGGAAATCAACCAAACCGGCTTCAACTACCTGACCTACATGACCGAGACCCGAGCCTCAAAAAATTAATTTTCTGAGAGGCATTATGAGAGTGTGATTTATTGGTTGCCTTGCGGGTGTAATTGTGAGAGCAGAGCTGACGCTGAGTGGCTTTGATGCCGCGTCCACTCCCCTCCTCCAATCCCTTAGTTTCAGAGATTAACTCAGTCACTGGATTAAAATCTCAAAATAGAGAAATCCTTTCTAGATGAACAGGTTGATTAAAAATGAGGAAAGATGAGTGGGCGGTTGACCTGAACGGCTGATATTCTCACCTGGGCATTCTCACATTAAAGCTTAGCAACTTTGCAGATTTAAAACCCGAGAAAAAAAGTGTTTCAAGACACATTTTTACTTAAAGCCGACTTCCTGTTTGGCCTTAAGACAAATTAAATGTTTTTTATCCATCTCTCACCTAAACCTGATTAATAATAATAATAATTTCCACAGTGAATTACATGCACAGTTCTGTGGTTTCACAGTTTCTACTCAGAATATTTGTCTGACAGTTTGAGAAATACGCGTGATCTTTCTTTCTAAGAGTAAAATGAGGAGTTTCATATCACTTTCACATCTCCAAAATGAATATGAAGCTACATTCACCAGTAACTTTGCCCAAAGATGCAAAGACCAAAAAATGACTGCCTGCCAAAAAGTGATTTTGGATGTTTTTGGATGTCTAATGTGTATGCTTGTAAATAGCCTGCAGTCAACAGAATTTATGAAGGGATTATATATAAAATTAATAAGAAACCTGTTTTGCAACTATCTTTATGAATCTGTGTTATTGCACCAACATTATATCCAATCCAGCCCTTTTTGGCCACTTTAAATATCTGTATAGCACTGTGATGTTATAGTTCTCTTGCCCAGAGCTCATGTGAAAAAGACATTTTTAAAGTCACTTCTACATTGATTGCAGCTTCTACCTTGTGACAGGAGTGCTTTTTTCAGGCTCAAAATAACTTGTGATCATTCATGAGAGATATGTTTGAAATATGATTGACAGATTATAGGCCAGCACGTCACTTATAATAAGTCAGAGAATCACTTTTTGGCACCGGAAACAAGAGGAAAGTTCCTATCTCTGTCCAAAGGTTGCAAAATCCACATGCCAGCACCTCTACAGCTCGCTAACAGTGAAAACCATATTTAAAAAAAAAAATGGAAGTGAAAGATGAAGTTACCTATTGCTTTGTGAAATCCTGTTTTAGTTATATGGCCTTTGAAATATTACTTTTCTTGGAGCTGCAGTGCTGTGCAAAAGTCTCGAGGCACTCGTCATTCTTTATATTTTGCAAGGAAAATGAGAAACTGGTGCATCACCTTCAGCAGTCTTCAGGACTAGTTCTCCAGGCTTCTTTATTCAAAGGTCTTCTTTGGATGCTGGCTGCCTTTTGTGCTGTTCTCTCTGTTTTCTCCAACACCAACGGCTAAAATGCAGCCCTCAAACCATGACAGAGCCTCCGCCATGTTTTACAGATGGCAGTTGTTACACTGACCTCCTCTGTGCATGTTGACAATAGTCTGAATGAAAATTTTCAAATTTGGACTCATGACTCCATAGCATCTGCTGCCACTGATTTCCAGTCCAGTTCTTGTGTAATTTGGCATCCCTCAGCCTTTTCTTCCTGTTTCCCTTCCTTAAGAATGGCTTCTTGAGAGCCACCCTTCCACTGAAACCATTTCTCAGTAGGTGGATCAACCAAACAGCCAAATGCATCTCTCAGGTCATGAGTCAGGTCTGGATTTCTTTTCCCCAATTTTTCAAGGCCATTCATCTACTGTAGATAGTTTTTCAGCTTGCCACTTCTTCTTTTGCCCTCCACTTGTCCAGTTTCCTCTGATTTTTTAAGGACACGCTGCACACCACGTCGAGATTCGGCTCATAGTATTCGCCTTATGGCTCTTTGTCGGTGCAAAAATTCTATTTTATGCCTGTCAAACTGTGTTATCTTTGGCATTTTTCATAGATTCAACTAAAGAAATTGCAACACAAAGTGCCCAGAGTTCCTATTTAATACTTGTTTTTTGCTAAATTCAGTTAAAATGAATTGAAAGACACAAATGATTGATTTCAGCAAAAGGACATGTTCGTGCTCCACAAGTTTTGGAGCATGGGCATGCACATAATACAAATTGCATCCCTGCTCAAGCACATTTCAGTTTCAGAAACACTTAAGAATTTTGATTTTAGGAAAAGCTGCAGTATCACATTATAGGTTTCCACTTTACTGGCTCTGGTGCTAACAGACAAAAGCCCGATGCTTGATATCGTCATCATTGTGTGGCCTGTTTGATTGCGGGAAGCAGGTGTATGTTAGTGTGGCCTTTCAAACCAAATTTAGTCATCCACTCACTTCCCCCTGGACCCCAGGTTCCCTTTGCGTTTCCCAGCAGAGCGCAGCTCTCCCTCCTACCTCTCTGTGTGCATGAAACAGTGTAGAGAAAATATACCACAAAGCACAGTTTCTTTTTCTTGCTTTACTTTTTTTTTTTCACTTCTCTGCTCTCCTCTCCTACATCTCTCATTGCCCTCATCCTCCATCTCCACAGCTCCCCTCTCTCCTTCCAGACCTTAGCTCTCTTCCTTCCTGCCCTCTCACAGCTTCCTGCTCCGGCTCTTATCACTCCAGAAAACGTGACACAGTCTCAGCCCAGTCAAACCAACGCTAACCTCTGTAATCCCCCTTTTTCCTTGGCCATCACTGCCTTAAATGGAAGTGATCCAGCCCTGCTGGGGACTAGCTGCTTACAGGGGGGTGATAGGATGTCACAAAGGCCCCTTTCACCCACCTGGGCCAAATCTGTTAATGGACTTAATTACTATAAACAATATAACCCTACTTCACAGCCTACAGAGGAACAATAAATCTGAAGTGGCCAGGCGTGTTTTTATTTATGTATTTATTTATCTGAGAGGAAGCCGTGGGCACACAGGAACATTATCAACTCATTCCCCTCTGAGGGGTTTTCCTCTGAGCTGAGGAAATTGTCCGCTTTGATTTACTCTGAGACGAAATCTGAGACGTGTTACTCTGAGACAGGAGATCTTCCAAGGCCATGAGGTCCAGTTTTGAGGAGAAAAAACACATGATCATGTTTGAAAATACATATATAATTTTTCTTTTTTGGGGGGGGGGGGGCATAAATTCCTAATGTTCATCAAAGTAAATGATTGGACTAACTTTCCTATATATCTGTCTCTGCCTGGGTTTGGTTTCTTCTGCATGTAATCTCAGATTTATCAATGCCTAGTCCAGCTTATAAGAGGATCTTGAGTAACTTTATGTGCATAGCTTGCAGGTTGCATTTGTTGTTATTCTGTGACACTGCTTCCAGATAGGGGCCTGCTAAGGCATGATAGAGCCCTTGTTATTGTAAGGCCACAAGGCCATCTGATAAGCCCTCATGCTCCACAGCTTGCAGCGATAACATGTGTTTTGGATGGTATCAGGCCAAAAGAGCTGAACCTGCTGCTGCACAGAATGCAACAATTACTGCAAAGTTCAAAGTCGACTTCACGAGCACTGATCAGAATATGTGGATGCAATTTTTCAACTGCAAATAGAGTGCTCTTGGGTCTCCATTGTCCCACGCGCTGCAGCATGTCAGCGCAGGTAGCAGGCTTTTGTTCGAGCGCAGTCAGTGATGATATCAGGAGGGACTTTCCCCAAGTTTCCTGGTGTGATTTTTTCCCAGGTTAACCTATAGAAATAATCACAGGGAGGCTAATCAGCTGGCATGCAATGCTAAAACGTGCTTTCGCTTTGTTTTCATGTAACTGCATTTATCATATAGCACTATTATCCTTATGGCAAGACTTGGCCTATAGATGCTGCACATCAGTAAGGTAAATATGAAGCATGCAACCAGTTAGCTTAGCTAAGCAACTGTAAACAAGCAAACCAGTCTGTGGTTTTAAGCTAACCAGCTTCTGGCTATCCATGTTACAAATCAAACTGTTCAATGGTTGATCTTCAGTAGGCTGCATAAACCACCGCAAAACCACTCACTGGCTGCGGTTGGTTGAGCTAAACAGCTGCTGCAAGTGGTTTCATACTTTCTGCACATGAAAGTGTTGTGAACCTGTCAAAGTATTCCTCTAACCTGTTAACATTCACCCATTTAAGTCTCCTCCAATGTTGTCTCTCAATTGGATGACTGAAGTGTGCAGTCAAAGCCAATGTCCAGTCCCATTTGTAGAAAACAGTTTTAGTTACAGATGTTATCAATTTGAGAAGAACTCTGGTTTAAGGACAGCGCTTGAGTTAAATTGTAGGGGTTAAGATCCAAAATCCAGTTTGAGTTGTGTTTAGGCATTTAAATCATGTATATAGAGTTAGGATAATCTGATGGACCGTGGTTGGGTCTAATTTTGAGTGATTTCTGCTTAAAGATGACATTCGAGTTGAGCGGTTGGTGCATCGGTAAACAAAAAGATGGTTAGTCCTTTGAAACCACTGTTTCCCACTTGGGGTGGGTTTGAAGTCAGATTTTGACAGTTTTTTTAAACTAGAGGGTGTTCGGGTTAGCCAGTAAAACAGATTTGGGTTCAGGTTAACATCCACCCTTTAATGCACTCTGACGTACCAGAATTGAAACGCTAAGAAAGGAGAATTATTTAAAAGATAGCGTCTTGTAATTTCTGAAAAGGCCATTTGTTTAGTGTGTGGCTAAAACTTAACCTAACCTCAGATGGGTTGGAGGGCAAACGGGGGGCTGCAGCTCCACTTTGGTGCGTTATAGCCTCACTGAGTAGATATTGATGAGCCAGACCATTGTGTGGAAATGAACAGAGGAGATAATCTTGATCAGGTGATTTCAGACACTGAGGGGTTTAGTCAAACACTGGGGCTCCTTGAAGTTTAAGATAGGCCAGATATGTGAGATAATGATCTCATGACGTACTTTTCACAGTGACGTGTGTGGTTAAAACAGCCAGGTTTCATTGTTCAGATGTGTTTCTGGAATATGTTAATATCAGCCCTCGCTCTGCTCTCAATAAGGAACATTTTAAAAAAGGTGAAGGCAACGTTCTCACACCTGAGGTTGATTTTTATTCCGCTGTGACACCCATCCATCTGCCTTGTGATTGTTAATTAGTAAGACAGGGCATTAATTTGACAGGAGGCTTTGAGCTTGAGGAGGGGGGGTGGGTATTCCTTCAACCCGAAGAAGCAATTTGACAGAAAATACGTGTGAATCCGATTAAAGGTGGGCCGACTCTTCCTCTCAGCGACACTTGCTTCTATGCAGCGTTAGTGTAAAGGGAACAACGCAGGGAGGAAGCACTCACACACACACACACAGTGCATTTCCTCCATAAAACCACAGCTGTGCAAAAACAACACGAGGTGCATTCCTCGGCCATTTCTGTCACTTTAGCGCAATATAGGACAACAGGGTCTGCAGAAAACTGAAGCTTCTAATATAATTGTACTGGAGCGGATTGGACGCTCATTTCTGTGCATAAAATCTGCATAGTCAACAGTCCAGCGACAGCATGCTCGCATTAAGGGCTTGCATCATTTAAAGATCAAAGTTGATGTGGGAAAGCCGTTTCAAGGAGCTCTTAACCGCGGTCCATTAAAGGAGAAGTTGCAGTGTCTGTGAGGAAGTTCCAGGCATGACTTTTGGAGTATTTGTTCTGTAATCTCCAGAAATGTCATTATTATTTCACAGCAAGAGACAAACTATGAAAAGTCCCTCATTAAAAAAGAAGTCTTATGATTATGTTTCCACCGCAGCTCAGGATATTTTCTCTTATCTTCTGCCTCTGAAGTTTCCTTGCTGAGCTCTATTGATCCAGATTCCTACTGGCTACGATGCCACTGATCACACACTGTTATTGATCGACTCTGGCCACACTGGACCAACATGGCGTCCTGTTAGCACCTCGGGGGTATCAGCATTTTGTTCCGCGGTGACGCTTTAGTGCCTCAACGAGGCAAAGGCCACACATGAAAGGATCCGGAGTGTTTGAGCGACCAAGGAATCAATTCATACTCTGATTGTCATGTACAAAGGCCTCACTGTTTCCAAAATCCAAGTCTGGAGAGTTTGATCAGTAATTAACTCATCAGCTTTCATTATAAAGACACGGTATTATTCTGATTTCCATCTACCAGAGAATGAAAGTGCAACCTCTTCAATCCGCATCATCACGTCACTGCAAAACAGATTAGATGGATTGCGGGACTTCTTCAGGCGGTGGGGTCGAATGCAGGTCAAGTTGTGGAGAGTAGTATTTATGTGGCTGGTGGCTGTCAGGAAAACAATAATGTGGCTTGAACATAATCTATCATTTGTTTTCACACCAATAGTTATAAAGCAGTTCCTTATTTTGCCACACAAAGACTACAGTCAGTGCAGGAGTTATATAAGTGCTGAAAATGAGAAATAGCTCATTGGTGTTTGGGTATTGTTGGCACAGAAGTGGACTAGTCATTGTTTCGGTGCATTTCTAGATTAATTCAGTTAATCTGGAAACTTCTTTTTTCTTATTTTCTTTTTTTTTTTTTTTTTGGTCTCGTAGTTCAAGTTTTTTAATAAGCAAAAAAAAAAAAAGTTATTTCAGGCGCAAAGTCATGTGCCAAGGACAAAAAGAAAAGACAGACCCAAAATAGACAAATCTTATCAGTTTGGGAATGGTCATAGCACCAGTGGAAACAATGCCGTGGCAAGATGGGAGCTGAGCTTGACCCTAATAATGCGACTGGTCTGTCAAGAAAACCTGGAGAACAGGAAGCTCGCCGTACCCCCTGTCTTCTTGGATAAAGTCATAAAAATGATAAACATGGGTTTCAATTAGACTCGGTCAGGACAATGAGCTGCTCGCTGGTAGGGAGGATTTGGGCTGGGCCAGTAAAAGTGAAGAGATGAAAGCGGCCGCTCTCCCGTGTGGCTGACCCCGCTTTTCGTCTCGCTGAGGAAACCTGGGTTTTCCCTTTCCCTTCTTACTAATTGTAATTCATCCATCAATCGTGACATTTTATTAATAGATTTTTCTGGGATAACAAAGTGGGAATGCAGTACTTTAAAAATAAGTGAAAGTCACCCAGAAAGCAAGGTATGGCTTTAAGTGAAGCGTTTATACTGTAAGTACAATAATCTGTTAGCTGTGGCACAACCAAACTTCTTGTTTGAACAGAAAATACAGGAGAACTATAAAATAATCAGCTTACCAGCTTATTGACGTATTGATGATGGATGGATGGATGGATGGATGGATGGATGGATGGATGGATGGATGGATGGATGGATGGATGGATGGATGGATGAATGGATGGATGGATGGATGGATGGATGGATGGATGGATGGATGGATGGATGGATGGACGGATGGATGGATGGATGAATGTATAAATGGATGGATGGACCATGACTTACATTGTCTGACTCTAGTTTTAAATAACACATGATGCTCATTTTGTAAATTACGGCCACATTTAGACTGAAACAGACGCTAAACATCAGCTTTGTGATTGACAAATCACTCAGTCATGACTGTGCAGTGTCCCTCAGTCCCTCGCTTGTCACGTTTGGTGACAGCCACCATGAAACCCATTCTTATAGACTTTATCTTTTGGAAGAAGCACTAATTTTAGATTTGGCGGTTAAACTCTAACATTTCACAACATAAACCTTGATTCTAAAAGATATCCAATTAATTAATGTGATGAGAATGTCCATATGTGACAAGTTTCAGAGTGGATTTGACTCTTTTTTAGCACTCTTATGTGTAAATAGTCACCATTCAGAAATGTGAATTTACCTTTTTTTGCCAGGATGAGCCATTCGCATAGGCGTCTTCCCACATTTGAAGCCACTGCTTCAAAGGCTCACACAATATCCTTGACATTATAGCGTTGTATTGCTGCATCCTCTAAGTGGCCTGAGTGAAACCGCAGCTCTATGGATGTTCTCAGGAAAGAGACTTTGATTATTTTACTTGTTGCTTCCGCTTTATTGTTGGCTGACCCCTGGCAGTGAGCAAACCCAGAGGTCACCTCAACTTGTGGTGAAAAGTTTCCAAACATCCTCGTGTTAGCATGACTAAAGGCATATTTAAGATTTGTCTTGGACGAGGACTTCAGTTTTGTAAAACATACAAAGAATGAGGGCGAGACGAGAAGATAAGGCGGATGTGCTCATCTCCAAACTGAGCAGCAGAGACAAACAAGAAATAGTTTTATCATCAGAGCATCTTCATGAGGCAGGAGGGGGCAATTTGGGGGCAGGTTGGTGATGTAAAGGGCTGTGAGTTGAAGATATCAAAATGTCCCCTTTTCTAAACATGGAATGAACTGGCCAATAAACACAAAAAAAAAAGGACTGAGTAGATTCCCACCTGATTCCCAGCAGATCCCTGACAGATTAACGCCTCCAGAACAATGAGACGAGAGCGTAGACGGCTTCCTCTGTGTCCCCCCTCTTGTCTGGGGCAGACAACATCCCTGCGCTACCCTTTCAGCGTGGCTAGAGTGTGTGCTCTCGGGCAGTGAAACTTTCCCAGCAATCCCCTGAGGGAGGGGGAAGACTATACCACCAGTAACACACAAAACATCTGTGTGTGTGTGTGTGCATGTGACACAGAGGCAACATTTAAGACAACGTGATCATTTTCTTTTCTTTGCCACAATTTCAAGTCCCCAATTTCTGTAACTGAACGGTCTTACTTAGTGGATTCTGGAAAAAACACGAACCAGCGCAGACTCTCACATCCTTCATCTGCACATAATTTAACCACTACAGCCCGTGAATGATCTCTCATATCTACAATCTCACATGCAGGGTGATTTTCGGGCTACTGCAGATCAACCACCAATGCAGCGTGAGATTTTAATAAGTGGAACTGCACTTTTCATTGACATATTCCCATTTCTAGTCCTCAGCAGGCTTCTGCAGTTTGACAGATGACAGGAGAAAGAGCTACACGGCGTGATTAGCGTTTAAAGTTGAAATGTTCCAGGTTCAGGAAAAAGTGTGATTTCTATTTACAGAATGACTTTTCTCTCCACCTTTCTCCCTCGCACACCTGTTATGTACTCGCCTCCTTAACCCCCACATTCTCTCTTGCTAAAGAGCTCCCTCCCCCCCCATCCTGAAACACCTCCCGCACTCCCGAGCAGGTGTTGGAGGAAGTCATAGCCTAATCAGACAATCTAAACAGCCGCTATCTCACAGCTGATAACAACTGATGTCTGTACACTACTGGAGAGGTCCAACACTGTATGCGTTCAATTTACTTTCTATCTTTAACAATGCTTCAGTAATCAGACACGAAATATTTACAGCCTGAAAGCTCGATTTGGGGTCGCAACCAATTGTTTTATTATTATTATTTATTTCCTGTTGCAGGACCTATTGCATTGTTTAATGACCGGATAGAAATTTAAATTTGACCCATACTTTTAAAGTTCAAGATAATGAAAATAATTTTTCCTCAGGAGATAGTGGACAGAAAAAAACCAAGTGAACCTGCTTTTTTCTCCAATTCACTCTTTATTTCTTATACTAAATATAATGCAGAAAAAGAAACAAGAAAAAGAAAAGAAAGACTGAAGAATGCAAGCAGATTATAAGCATAGACTGTATATAAAAGATGGACATAGCCACGAACACCACCCACTGGTTAGTGAAGTCATTTCTTGAAGCATGATAGTTTGACCATCACCGTCTTGGTGTCTGGAGACCAGATCAGATGAACAGGTGACACTGTGGTAGTACTTATCAATCATAGGCCCACTCTGAAACATACCCTACCCTGTCATCTATTTCTGGTAAAGCGTTTATGTTTATGATGTTAGAAATTAAGGGGTTTTTTTTGTGTTTATTTGTTTGTTTTTTGGTCTTTTTTGGTTTGGTTTTTCCAGACTTTATATAACTGATTACATTTTGCAGCCTGAATTGTCCCACCCAAAATTCATAAAAGGGAATGAAAGGCCAAAATGCAAAGAACTATGTTTATCAAAATAGCTGTGAACGTGTGAACAGGGAGTCAGTCCCAGAAACTACATCCATCTTTTCTATACAGTCTGTGACAAAATATAAAATTACAGTTACTTCACAGCCAGTTTGTCAGTTTAGAAAAACTATTGTGGCAGCTTTATAGAAGATAATTATTCTTTCTTTATACATTTTCTTGAACTGAGATGGATGGATGGATGGATGGATGGATGGATGGATGGATGGATGGATGGATGGATGGATGGATGGATGGATGGATGGATTCTTTCATTTCATTCAATCTTTCCGAGAGGAAACTAGGTAACCTCTAATCCCGCCCCCTCGCTGCTTGCTTCTTCCTGTTTCAGCGCTAAGTGGCATATCATAACATGCTCCTAATACAGATGCTAAACATCCTGCTGTGGACAGTTTGATGATTTATAGCTTGATTCTGAAACAGACTCTTTGAAGCAGAGCTCCAAGTAAGGAGCATACAGGCATGGTTGAGAAGACAATCTGTATATTGTCGTGAAATTTAATGTCTTAAAGTAAACAACTACATATATACTTAAAAACAGTTTGCATCCTGATGTGAATCATCTGGTAATATTGCCCACTATGTTATAATTATGTACTTTTTACAGCTTGTTGTGCCACCTTTATCAGATAAACTTTTAAATTTAAAATATAGTTAATGCAGGTTTAAGTTTGCATGTACAACAGTGTCAGATAAGCCATATCTATTGATACAAATAATACATGATCATAGTCACCATGGAACAATTGAATGTTTGCATTGTTCGTAAGGAGCAAAAAATTGTGAATGCTTGGCACTTTCTGTGCAATAGGTTAACCAGTTTTCAAAAAAATTGGCAATTAGTTGATCTAGTTTTCCAATCTACTTACCCATTTATGGTCCTACTCTCTATAAGGATAGGGCAGAATACCCAGAACACTTGCTGCTAATTACCAGAGCATTGTTTAAACTTTGTGGCCTGTGCCGCTCCAGTGGCTCAGGGGATCAGCGTGGAGTGCTAACATATATATACCTTCCGTTCCTGTGATTTAAACTAACACTCCTGCCTAGCTGCTCAGCACAAAGGAGCCAGCAAACACATTGTGCAATTCCCAAGAAAGCCACCCACAGACATTTATACAGCAAGACTGGCGACCAGCAGCTCAACTGTGTTTCAGAACTCACTTGGAAGGCGGACAGTTTGTGCTGCTACGCCAAGGACAGGAAGTGCTTGCAGAGGGACAGGAAGTGCTCACCGCTGCAGTAGCCGAGGCTGGAACTGAGATAATGCCATTGTGTAAGCAAGCCAAGTGACCTCTCCCTGAGCGCAGAGTCCAGAGGCTGGCGTCGAGAGCCCTGGCCCCCACCCAGCCCCAGACTCCCCAGGCACGGGGTGGGGGACTTGGTGGAGGGACAGGGGGGGAGGAATGGAAGAAGGAGGAGGAGGGGGGATATAAGGCGTGTCACCTCCACCACCACCATCCCGACACGGTCAACACTGCCTCCCCTCCTCTGAGTTGACTCTGAACCTCACCTTGTAGAGGAAATGTGGCTACGACTCCAGACTTTATGACTTCTCCCATCAAAAGCCAGGATTTTTCACTCCCACACAGAGAGAGAGGCCATCAGGGCACAGTCATACCCCACGCCCATATCAACACACGCATTCACAGAGACACACAGGCAGCCACCAGACTCACACACACAGACACACACACACACACACACACACAGGGTCCCTCTTTCTCTGTTCTCTTAGGAATGGAGGGGGAAAACCCTATCAGGTCATCAGCAGTAAAATAGACGATGACAGTATTATAGCCCAGATCCTGTCCCGTGCAGAGTTCGGTTGGACCTCCATCCAAAACACCCTCCCACCAACCCCCAGAGGGTCACTCAGCATGCTCTGGAGTCCCTACTGGTGTCTGCTTGGGGCATGAAAAGGTTGCATAAGCATCTGTCATATTTCTGTCAGCCCCTTTTGACAGAGGCCGTAGACCACAAAGAGATGGGAACAGTCCGAGAAAAGACGGAGCTGACAGTTTGGGGTCTGCTGGCTCTGATAAGAAGTCCTGCGGCCTGTGGGTGATGTTTGGATTTCTGACCACAAACATGGGGCTTCATTCTCTGCTAGATAAACACACCATGTGTGGATATTTCAGGTGCAACAGGTTGCTTTAACCTTTGCCACTGCACCATTATCACGGTCTGAGACGACCACTCCAAAAAACAAGGAAACGCGTTCTTGCACATTTAAATAGTGTGTGTGCAAAAGTCATGCAAGTTTATAAATTTTTTTTTTTTGACTGCTGGCTGATGTCATCTGATCATCCAAAGTGAAGCTTGCCAAAGGTTTTACCTCCAGCTCAGTGTGAGATGCAAATATGGGGGAAAAAAATTATTTGTATAGGAAAATCTGGTTTGTGTTTAATTTAATAAAGTGCACAATGAAAGGAATGAGCATCTAATGAGGTTAAAGTAATTTGAAGACATAATTTTTGCGATATTGCAGATGAAAAGTTCCTTAAAGCCTGTGTGAGCTGTTGAAAAAGTTGCAGTATGATAGCTGGGAATAAAATTAAAGAGTCTTTTGAGTTGTTCCATCCCGGCTAACATTATAAATTTAAACAAACACGCTCTTAATTAGCTAAGAAATGTAATTAAGAGGGTATAGGCCATCCGTCTAATCAATCAGCTGTTTATTTGATTCATTAACATCCCAGACCGACGGCGTATCTGCATCAGGAGAAACTGTTTGACATTTTGAGCATCCGCGTCTGAGACAGGAGCTGGAAGCGCCCTAGTATCACAGCACTCTACAGTTTTATTGTGTTTATTTCACTCTTTCTCCTCTTGTTGATTTCACTCTCGGAAGAGTCAAAACCTCAATGGGCACCTTTTGTCAAAGAAAGTCCATCGAGACAGCCGTGCGTAAAAGTTGCAAATGAGGAAGTCATTAAGTCCATTAACTAAACCTGATATTCGAGACTCTAACGCAGTTTGCGAGCCAATACACAGACTGGTGATGAAATATTGGTGTCTGACAATCCCCGCTGTACCGCAGCGAGGTGAGAATTACGACGCGACCTGCGCGCGTGGCTCTGTTTCTCCCTTTATTGTTGATTGAATTTTTTTTTCTCAATTCTTTTTGCTCCAAAGTCTGGTAAAACTAGACGATGCAAATTCTGAAAATCTTGCACTAATAATTGGAAAAGTATTTCACTCGCTGCAAAATTCCGCATCTAACTGCACACGAGTTTCTGCACACATTTGAAAAATCGCTGCTTTTTCCCTATCCGAGGAGCTCACCACTCCAAACAAGGGTAGCGGGCTGGGCGCTCTGAACTTTTTTACACCTTTGTAGTAGTGGGCACTCCCTCCACACGGTGATTGGCTGCTGCTACGTTTATAGCGCACCAACGTTCACACTCACTGCTGAGTAGTCGGTGTCTTTCAGTCCATGCTGCTTCTAGGAGAGGTTAATGGATGTGACTAATTATTTTTCATTCCACTCTGAACGCCAGACGCATTTGATTATTCCTTGATTCCTTTTTTTTTTAAACTTATTATTAAGAATTTATTACTTGCCGTGTGTTGTCGCCTCTGCGAGCTGTCCGGTGGCTCTCCAATCCTCCCAGCTGGAAAGAGATGAGTAGTCCCGATGCGGGTTACGCCAGCGACGATCAGACCCAGGGAAGGTGTACGCTGTCAGTCATGATGCCTGGAATGGGACACTGCCAGTGGGCCGACCCTCTCAGTCCTCTTGGGGACACCAAAGTAAAAAACGAGCCGTGCGCGTCCAGCTCCGGCAACCAGAATCGCGGGAAGAGCGAACCCCGGATCCGACGGCCCATGAACGCGTTCATGGTCTGGGCAAAGGATGAGCGCAAGAGGCTGGCGCAGCAAAACCCGGACCTGCACAACGCAGAGCTGAGCAAAATGTTGGGTAAGGAGATTTATGCTCTATTGCAACAACCCTGTTATTCACACATTTGCCAGTTCTGTGCAGGCTATTGGGCAGTCACGCTATTATTTTCCACTCTGATTTTCAATTTTATGTGATTGTATTTTTAGTTTGATGTCAGTTTTAGTCTCATCACCGTAAATAGTTATTTTCCAGTGGATGAAGTGATGTTTTTAAAAGTTATGCTGTCTCAATTAAGCTTTAGCTGTAACCTCAAAAACCTGTCCCTGCCCCCTAAAATGGCAACAGGCTATTTTTGTGTGCATCACCAGACTGCATACAGTATCTGCTGACATATCACTGATGTGCACTCTCTTCTTGACCTGCAGGGAAATCATGGAAAGCCCTTCCTATAACAGAAAAGCAGCCTTTTGTGGAGGAGGCCGAACGGCTGCGGGTTCAGCACATGCAGGACCACCCCAACTACAAGTACCGGCCCCGGCGACGAAAGCAGGTGAAGAGGATTAAGAGGCTGGACTCTGGCTTTCTGGTCCACGGTGTGTCTGACCACGCAGCCTCATCGATGGCTGGGGAGAGCAGAGTGTGTGTGGACAGTCTTGGCATTGGCTACCATGAGCATGGCTTCCAGGTTCCTCCCCAGCCGCTCAGTCACTACCGTGATGCTCAGGCTCTTGGAGGCCCCTCTTATGAAACCTACAGCCTGCCCACGCCTGACACCTCTCCTCTGGACGCTGTGGAGTCAGACTCCATGTTCTTCCCTCCACATTCACAAGAGGATTGTCACATGATGCCTGCATACCCTTACCACTCACAAGCAGCAGAATTTCAGCCCCAGGACCCCCTCTCGAGCCACCACAGCAACGCCATCGTGCACCGACACCCAGCCCCTGCTGCAGAACAGCACTCTCAGCCGGCCGCGCTGCCCCCTTCATACATGGGGTGCCCCAACCCTCTAGCCATGTATTACACCCAGCACTGCAGCCCCAGTCACACCAAACGGCACCCTGGTGGAGCAGGACAGCTCTCCCCACCTCCTGACGCTCACCCTCACTCAGCAGACGGCGTGGAGCAGATGCACCACTCTGACCTGATAGGTGAGGTGGACCGCAGCGAGTTTGAGCAGTATTTGAGTTCCTCTTCAGCGCGTGCGGACATGACAGGCTTGCCATACGGGCCACATGAGGCTGGCATGCAAGGACCTGAAAGCCTCATATCATCGGTGCTGTCAGACGCCAGCACAGCTGTGTATTACTGTAGCTACAACAACTCCTAACCTCCTGCCCGGCCTGTTACCCCGCCACAAGGACACATGCTCTGACCTCAAATCTCTGTAGCTAAATTTGAACAAAAATGTTATTATTTTTTTCACTACTGAAACAGGAGGTTTTGAACCCAGCTTTGTACTGTACAAGAACAGTTAAAAAAGCCATACAAGATTTTAGTAGGAACACTGGTTTGAACTTTTCTCTTCGTCTCTTGCAGGGATATGAACTCGTTTTGTGATGATAAATATTGTACAGTCACTATTTTAAAATTTGTGTATATACTGAATTTTTTTTAATACTTTTGCACTTTTGAGAAATAAATGTTTGCAAATAGCCTCGTTCTTCTCTTGTATTATTTTGCCTATATTCTCAAATTCATGATGACATTTGATGAAGGACATTTCATTTGACACATTAACTATTATAATGGGGTACGGGGTATAAATATTTATAAATATGTATATATTTAGTAATTAAAAATAATTCACTTTTCTATGAGGCCCACCCTTATTCCTTATTATGTGGCTGTTTATTTTTCCGACTTCCACGCGGAGCTGAATGCGTTCCCAGCAGAAACAGTTGCTCACCTGGAAGCAGGGCAGCGGAGGGCAGCGACCCGGCTTCCTGGCCCGGACGCAGTGGAGGTAATCTCAGGGCCTGCGTTACACATGGCGCCTTGTTTTCGCAGCATGGGAGAGCAGTTTATGCTCCGGACATCCTGTCTGTAAATGATTTAGTCTTTTCTGATTAATTGTAGGGGCCATTAAAATTCAGCGTGGACAACTACACCTCTTATGAACAATGGTAATAATTTATTTCTGTGTGTTTAACAACAGAACATGAGGTATACACTTGGATATCCATCCTCCAGCTATGCATAATAACATGGCAATGACATCAGGCTTTATTTCTGCGGGTATACTGAACGGCTATGATATATTTATCCACTAATGCCTGTCTGTCCCTTTGACATGAATCAAACTTATCGGGCTAAAATCTTTAAGAGATCAAACCAGACCTTGAGGGTAATTCGATGTATTTATAACTCAGCAAGAGTCCCATTTTATAAATAGAGGTTTTCCCTATTTTAAAAGGAAGAGGTTCTTCTCTCAGGGGTCAATCACCCTGACCTCACGATCTGTTTTTAGCACTTCGGAGGAAACATGGTCCTGAGGTGTGTATATATATATATTCATGCGCTTTGTTCCCTCTGAATGTTTTTAAATATGTAGAAACAGACATTGGGCTCAAGGTAAAAACTGACGGCTCTTCCCACAGTTATTATACCGTCTGAAGCTTTTTCACTTCAGGCTGAGTGAGTCTCTGAGTGTTTCTGGTTGAAATAAGTATGTCTGATTTGAGGAAGATGTAGCTACGTGTTCTGCTTTCCCTTCTCTCACCCAAACCAAAGTGTCTGCCTTCAGGGCCGTGCAGGAGAATCCACTGTAATGGGTCTGAATGTGTTTAAATTCAGTCTGCAGCTGAGTGGCAGGTTTATCCTTCCTGTTGTTACTGCTAATAGGTGCATAACAACAGGCTCAGGCCACGATCCCCGAGGCAGCAGCACAATGGGTGGCGGGGGTTACCTGCATGGATTTAGGGAGAGGCAGACCCCCCAAGTCAACCGTGATATTATCTCATCACGATAATTTACCTGGGCTAACTGATTAGGAAGAGCTCAACGAGTAAATCCGACAAGTCAGACTTCACAGGCGCTCACAGACTTGGGAAGTTGTTGGAGATGTGATGGAAACTTGGCGGGAAAATAGTTTTTACTTTTTTTGTTTTGCTTTTTTGTTCTGATACATTTACAATTGAATCAAATTCATTTCCAAATACAACTTTATAAAAAACAAAAAAACAATATGTATATGATGTCAAATTTCTCAGCATAAAAGTGTACATGGTGTCATTTTACTCCTGGTCTTGTGTTTGTAAATAACTTTACTTTCTTACTCACTAACAAATTGTATTTATGAATTATTATGTGCTTTTGTATACAACAATGCAAATAAAATATATACGGAGTTAAGAGGCCTTTACAGTCACACAAAATATTTTCACAATAAAGCAAAGGCATGCGCATTTTGCACTATAGAACTCATTGGTTGTTCTCATATTGCCCCACATATAAGAAAGAAGAGCATTTATTTATTTATTTCAGCCTATTTATAGCAGTGATGTTTGGATCAAGCAGCAGCACCGAATGTTTCCAGGTAAAAGCAAGAAATTCTGTCAGAGCAAAGAGAACAGAGCTCAAAGCCCAGGAAATCAGGGCTTTCATGATGTTCCCACTGCTGCAGTAGTGTGCATTTGTGCGTGTGTGTGTGTGAGAGAGAGAGAGAGGGAGTTTTTGTGTACGTGTGTGTCCTGGGGCTTCGCTGCCAGCAGCGTGCAGGGAGCCACTCAGAGATTACAGCAGCACGACGGGCTGCATTAACACAGCAGCACTTAATCACGGCGCTGCCCTAATCTCATCTCAGGTAGCTGCCTTTCACAAACACACAGACAAATGCAGCTTCGTGCAGCCGCAAAGGAGACAGCTGCAGTTTGATTCAACAAACCGGCAACATCAGCTGTGTTTGACCTCTGAGAGGTTTCAGGCGATGTTATTATGTCACGACAGCAGTGCGTGAATGCACTGAATGAACAGCAAATGCACGGCATAGATAATACCGCTCACCTGAGGAGCTGCCTCCAGGTGCAAGCAATTATCCCTAATTGAGTTCTCTCTCCTAACTTTATGCCGTTCAGGAAGGAGAAGAAAGGAGAGCAAATAAAAAACCATGCCAGGAGAATGGCTTGTTATTCAGGACTCAAATAATAGTTTAATTCTGAAATAAAAAAGGGTGATGTTCATCAAGAACGGGGACTCTCGATGCCTTTTGGGACAGTTATTTTATAATGGTTTCATACTTTGTTACTGCCTTATTAATAAGGACAGATAATTCCCTAATCCATTCATATTATCTATTTTAAAGCATCATATGAGTACAGTTTGGTTTGGTTAGTTTAGCAACTTATATTATGGGAAAGGACTGCAGAAGATCCGGAACAAAACACATTCAGCAGCTTATTAAGGACTCGCTGATATTTTGCCAATATTTGAAAGTGCAGCATAAGCATTAACCAACACAACCTGCCAAATTAGTTCTCATTAAGGCCTTATAAATCATCTAAAATGAACAAGCAATTGACTATTGTAATAGCCTTTATTCAAAACACACGAAAACAAGACCACACATCCCCCCGTGCTGGCTTCCTTACATTAGCTACCAGTCAATTTTAGAATCAATTTTAAGATTTTATTGTTTGCTTTTAAGGCATTGCATGGATTGGCGCCTCCTTGCCTCTCTGATCTCTTAACTTTGCACCCTCCCTCTAGATCCCTGACGTCTGCTGCTGCATTGAAACATAGAGAAGACCGGGCGTTTGCAGTAGCTGCTCCTAAGCTGTGGAACAAACTACGTCTTCACATCCAAACCTGACCAACATACTTTTAAAACCCATTGTTATTCTTTGGCTTTCTGGAGTTTTGAATACTTTTTGTTTCTGTGGTTTTACATGTTTTCTCATTTCGTGCTTTCATTTATAAATTGTGCCTCCTTGTTTTATGTCATTTTATTCTTTTAGCTGTACAGCTGCTTATAAATGAAAAGGTAATAGATTAATTAACCAGTAATAAAGTCATTAGATACAAGTTATGCACCCTTTTCAAAAATATTCTCCTATTTGAAGGTCTTTATGCCATTTATAAAGAAAAATAAATTACAAGCACTGTGCATGAACACTTGCTGTGTTTCTCTGATATGTTTGTATAACACAAGGTTAGATTTCAGCATTACATCTGTATCCGCATTTTAAATAGGTTCAGCTTCAACATAAATATTGTGCAGTAATGCACATAAATCAAAACCCTCTGTGTAAACCATTCAAAGTGAAGATTCTCTCGACCAGTTTCAGAGAGCGCGACGGCTAGGGGCTGCAAGGGCCCAAACTGATTAAGTCATTGATAGCAGATTGCAAATACAGCATGTGAGACAGCTGCAGCAGAGGGTGTGTCCTTTGTCTAAAGCAGGGCTGGTTGTTCGTAATCCCAGGCATATGCTATCCCTCTCAGGCCTGATCGCTTTTATGGTCTCTGCCTGTCACACCATCGTCCAGTTGTGTTCCCACTATATATAGTTTCACAGATACAGTCAATCTCCACTCAACGCTGTGACCCAGTAAACTTTTTTTTTTCCTGCCGATGACATGTTCAGTTGTAAATAATTTCTTTGAGTTAATAAGTTGACGTTTTGCAATTGCGAGGCAGCAAGACAATATTAACTTGGGAGACGTCATGTTTATTTTCAATTAGTTAAAGCTTCATCTGCATGGTTTTTATTGCTGCATGCAAAAAATAAACAAACAAAAAAATGACAATAAAAAAAAATAATCACAAAATAACTAATTAAACCTGTGAACCGTAACACATTTATGCCGTATGTTTCTGGATTATGTACATTATGTAATTTGAAATACCAACAGACCAATAAAAGCTGTATCAGAATATTAACAAGACATTAAGATGGTTGTGTTTAATGCAATGCTGCAGGTATAAAAGTCTGTAAGGCATTACTGTAATGTGCTCAGCCTAGCTTCAAAGCAGTGGTGGCCTACATACGCAATGTTTATTTTAACAAATGAATTTTAAAAAAGGCGTTTCAAAAGAGAGTAAAATATATGCAGAAACGATAAAATATCGCAGCAGAAATAAGTAAGATAAGGCCAACAGAAGCCAGGTCTGAAAGTACTGATTATAAAATAGCGGTTTGGTGCCAGAGAACATTTTTCAAACTGGCTGGCACATTTGTTTCACAGTCAGGAATTGAGTCAGGGAGCTGAATCAACTCCAGGCCTCTCCTGATCAGCTCAGCACTCACTGTTGTTTTGTTTGAATCCCCTTGTGGCATTCAGGACAATTTTTAGCTCATGTCCAGGCGGGTAGTCAGTATAAGATGACTACATCAGCAGTCAGTTTCCTCTCGGCTGCGTGTTTTTTCTTTGGGAGGCTAAAAGGTGTTGGCAGAGCGCACAGCCACACTTTGCTCTCTTTAAGTCTTGTGTCTCTCTTGTTACAGGATTCCCTCCCTGTTGGCTCCCCCCTCAAGAAATGTGTAAGCAAAGTGAGCAATGCTGAACAAAGAGCATTGTGTAATGTGATTAGTCATTAATGAGTAACTTCAATTTGAAGCCAATTGTGAGGAGAAGGGAAAGCAAATTCCAAATTAAAAAATAAATACAATATGAATTTAAAACGGTTTAAAAGAAAAATGAAAAGTTGAAACTGCTAAAATAAAATATGAAAAACAGGTCAATTATAATGCTATCCTTCTAACATACTGATGGAAAAGCAGCTAGAGCATTAGCTTAATATCAGTGGCAATGTCAATTTTATTTATAAAGCACATTTCATTACATGCAAACTCAATGTGCTTATCATAAAATATAAAAACATGAAAACATTTGTAGGCCTACAATGCCTTAAGGTAATAAAACAAATGAAACTTTACAAAAACCTCAAATACAACTTAACACAAATACACCCACAAAGTTAGGAAGTGTTTAAAACACCAGATGAAATGATGAAACTGTGATGTAGCTGAAATGCAGCCACTGAATAATTTACTGAGAGAATTTGCTCACTTATAACTGGCTTAAGTTACTACTTTTAAAATAGTCGGCTCAAAGCGATACATGTTAAAATGTCACAAAGTAGCTAGTAGCTCGTTAGCTTGAATAGCTAGCTAATACCAGTGTGGTTACTGAAAACAACTTGAATAGAATGGATGAACCGATCAGGAGAAGCGGTATAAAAATGCTTGAAGTGAATCACTGACGGTGAGGAATAAATGTTTCAAACATACATCTAAAAAGTGGTGAAATATTTGAAATAGACATTTGAAATTACTACAGAAGTTAGAAGTAGAGCATAACAACAAAATAGCATACCGCTGAAACTGCTGAAGTGGTTACTTAAAAGCAACAAATTAGTCCTTAGATAAAAGCGTGCAGCCACACTTTGCTCGCTTTAAGTCTTGTGTTTCTCTCGTTACAGGATTCCCTGTTGGCTCCTTTCTCAAGAGGAAAGTGAGCAATGCTGAACAAAGAGCATTGTGTAATGTGATTAGTCATTAATGAGTAACTTCAATTTGAAGCCAATTGTGAGGAGAAGGGAAAGCAAATTCCAAATAATGAAAAATAAATATAAGGTGAATTTAAAATACACTTTAAAATGTCTAAAATAGACATTTGAAACAACTACAAAAGTTAGACGTAGCACATAATAGGAAATGGCTGAAACAGTTGAAATGGTTACTTAAAAGTAACAAATTAGTCCTTAGCTAAACGTAAACAGACAGCTAAAAGAAACGAAGTAAAGAAACTGATTTAGTAACAGATTAATATTTGATTAATAATTGGTAGTGAAAATGAAAATATAAATGGGTAAACCTGCATGAGGAGCTAAAAGAAACTGAAAGAAGCTTCCAGCTCCTGTAACAAACTGAATTGATTTAATAACGTCCAACATACTGCAGCTCGAGATAAATGCGGACCATTGTCTGCTGTGTTTTTTTCTTTCTTTCGATCACTGAATCTTCAGAGAGCACCTGTCCCCACTTCCTCGTTCCGATGACTCCTGTTTGCTCCATCTATGAAAGATTGGCTGGGAACATCCTCTATCCGAGAGGAAGCCATGCTCTGTGAAATTCACACCACTGGACCCATTTTGGGAATCACCGGTAGGACTTCCTAAAAAATAAAAATACATAAAAATATAGTCTAAATAAAGGGAGGAGAGGGCAGAGTGTCACGACCCAGGTCAGCTGCCTTTGTTGTCTCATTGTTTTTGTGTGTGAATGAGTGTCTTTGTGCTCGTGTGTTTGCATGTCTGAGCTGCTGAGACATTTTTTTTTCTTTTGTAGAATTTATGAGATGTTTTGCTGTTTATGGGTTTATTATAAATTTTACCCACATTTGAGTAAACGTTACCTTCCTGGAAAACTTAAACTCGAGCTTAATGTCTGTTTTAATCAGTTGTATCAGTGCGATAAGTGATTACAGGACAGTTATAATACTAACTTATTGGTATGAATATAAAGAATAAAACAGCCTGGTAAATTAAATAATTATTTTAATGGCTTTCCCATCATTTTCACGATAATGACCTAAAGTCTGGAGTCTGGCCTCAGGAAACTTTTGGAAACTAAAAAAGTTTTGATATCATATTTTGACATAAACATTTTAATAAACTGCAGCACACACCTCACATGTCTAGACATTGTTTGGTGTTTTTCTTTCAATAACACTGTCAGTCTGAAGGTTGTCTCTTACACAGGAAGCGTATTTGTGCTAGTGTTATTGGATTATGAACTTCAAACAAACATCAAACACATTTCCACTGAAATAGCAAACAGTCCACTTCCAGTTCCTCAGGAGCTGATTCCTCCACCTGAAGCTCCTGTCTCCTCCACTGCAGGACCCCATCTGTCCCGTTAGGTCCATCAGTAACAATGTGCAGCGGTCATATATATGCAGAAAACACATTATGGTATGTAAAAATGTTTTTAAATAAAACAGGTTTTCAGAGTTTGAAAGCTGCAGGAGTGGTTGGGGTTTTCTGGAGGCCCTAAAGAAACCATCTGTGTTGTTGGTTGTAGCCACCAGGGGTCAGCTGAGTGCTGGGCTACGTGCAGCTCGCCGTCACATTAAACCTTTAACCATCTGTGTATCTGTGAAACACATAAAGTAACAATACTGTGCTAATTTCATACATTAAAGAAACAGGAAAAAGCAGAATAAAGCAATAACTTTGACATAATGTAAAAATAAAATTATATTGTTAATTTTAATATTAATTTTGTGATTTAATTACGCATGTACAACATTGATACAAACCAAATAAAACATGTAAAACACATTGGCATATTGATTAAAATATTATATAAAATAGACCATTTAAAAGGATACTTCTCTTACATTTTGATGGATTATTACTGAACAAATATGTAATGTATTATGAGTTATATACCTTTCTTCCACGGGAATCAAAACAGGATCTTAAGCTACCTTTTATGAGCAAAAACTCTGCTTACTCTGTCTTACCTTTTTGCCGCTGTAGGTATACAGATGGCTGACAATTTAAAGGAAAAACCGAGATAAAGTGTCTTAGTAAGGTGGGCCACAACATACTGCCAGAACACGTTCAGTGCACATTAGCACTGATTCTCCAAGTCTCTTTAAATCTGCAGAAGGGATAAAACACCATTCCTTCAAAGGATATTCACTTATGCAGGGTTTGGATGATGGTGGCGGAGAACACACTGGTCCAAGCTCTCCTATAGCTGCCTAACTGGTGTTTGTACATGCCAAAGCATATGATTCATATCATTTTTTATATTCATCAAAACACTCAGTGATCCCTTGTGCCCTGTGTAAGCAGTCATCCTGGAATAAACCACTCCTATCCGGACAGAAATGTTTCATGGGATAAAGACAATCAGAATTTCCAGAGCCTTACGTTTTCAAGCAGAGACGAGACAGAAAATGTGTGAAAAATAAACTGACTTGTTAATGAGAAAGCAGTACGTTTAGTGATTTGAACAGTCTCTCCTAACGCTGTAAATGCAGAAAATTGTAACATAAAAGACTACAGGTGATAATTTAACCACTTACTGCAGAGTACTTGGGGGGGAAAAGTAGTGAGTGTGGCCAGTTGGGAGCACGTGAGCCTGCTGTGAGTCCCATGTGGATGCAGGTGAGGTGGAGTAGCCCAGTAATCCCGGCCAGAAGCCCTGCTACGGTGATGCACGGCACGGTATTTTAAGCTCCAGCTCTGCTGTTGCTTTCACCATTTTTTTGTAGCACGCCGTTGAAATAGCTTGTTGTGATATGTTACAAGTCAACGTAAACACGTGACAACAAAATTATAATTACATAACTGAAATACAAGGCACGCACATCATTATACGATAAAATGCAATATTTTATTGCACATGAAAATATTAAAAATTAGGAAAGGTGTAAGTTTAATGTCATTTTTAACAGACAAATAAGATGTAGATATTTAGAAGACAGTTGTTTCTGGATGCTAAACAAAGATAAGGAATGTGTTCCTTAACAAGCATTATTTTAAAATCTTTAACACTCACTGCACAAGGACCTAAACTGGCCCCTGGACCATCTCAGCATCCCAGTAAGGTCCCTTACATTTGACCTCCTTGTTAAATCATGAATTAACTGTGATTAACCACATTTTTTTGGAAAGCTTGGTTCAATTTCACTAGCTACACCCAGGCCTGATTACTGTCAGATCTGCTGACTCAAGAAATCAGTCTGTAAAGCCCCTTAAAAGACTTTGGGATTCCAGTAAACCACAGTGAGAGTCATTATCCACAAATTGAGAAAACTTGGAACAGTGGTGAACCTTCCCAGGAGTGGCCGGCCTACCAAAATTACAAAGTGCATCGACGACTCATCCAGGAGGTCAAAAGAGCCCAGAACAACTAAAGAATTGCAGGTCTCACTTGCCTCAGTTAAGGTCAGAGTTCATGATTAAACGGTAAGAAACGTCTGAGTCCCGTTACATCTGGTATAAAAGTATCACAGCAGTTCATAACCAGAACATCATACCAGCAGTCAAACGTGGTGGTGGTGGTAGTGTGATGGTCCGGAGCTGCTTTGCTGCTTCAGGACTTGGACGACTTGCTGTAATTAATGCAACCATGAATTCTGCTCTCTACCAGAAAGAATGTCCGGCCATCAGGTTGTGCCCTGAAAGTCAGGAGCACTTGAGTTACGCAGCAGGACAATGACCCAAAACACACCAGCAAGTCCACGTCTGAATGGCTCAAAAAGAACCAAAACAAAACGAAAGTTTTGGAGCGGTCCGGTCTGGACTTAAATCTGAGTGAGATGATCTTAAAGAGGCCGTTCATGCTGGAAAACCTCCCCAATGTGGCAGAATTAAAATACTTCTGCAAAGAAGAGTGGGCCAAAATTCCTCCACAGTGATGTGAAATAATCATTGCCAGTTATCACAAACACTTGATTGCAGTTCTTGCTGCCAACCAGTTCTTAGGTTTAGGGGGCATTCGTTTTTCACACAGGGTCCGGTAGGTTTGGAAAGCTTTTTGCCCCTTAATAATTTTGAAATCATCATTTTAAAATTGCATTTTGTATTTACTCAATTTATCTTTTTCTAATACTAACACTTGTTTGGTGATTTGAAACATTTACGTGTGACAAATATGCAAAAAAGAAAAAAGAAATCAGGGAGTGGTCAAGTCCTTTTTCACAGCACCGTATTCATGTTTGTAGCGTTGATTGGATTTGTTTTTAGGTTTTTTTTTAGCAATATTTTCACATAACCTGTAACCATTATTCAGTGTTGGTCAGTTTGGTCATCTGAAGAAAGATGATGCCCACTCCTGCATTAAAACATGGGGGTACTATGACTTTTATTGATGATGGATCACGTCCAAGCTTCACCTTATATTATAAATGTTTTTCTAATATGGCCTTGTTACATTAAACACAGTTTGTGTCTGTTTTTTGTATTATATAAATAACAAAGTACATATTTGACCTTGACTGTAAAATAATTCTGCATTAAATATACTGTAGAACATTTTATTTCTGATGATGCTATAACCAGTAATTGTTTGGACCTAAAGTCGTGCCAGATGAATCATCAGTCCTCTGTTTTTTGTTTGTTTGTTTATTCCTACAGGGATCTCATCCAGTGATCGTAATTAGTTTTTTATAGCAGCTCAGAAATATGCAGCGATGTCTTCGCGTGTGTTTGTGTGTGTATACGTGCTCAGGCTATTTCTATTTACTATCTGATGACATACTGTCCTAGCCGCGCCGTGTTTTGTACAGCTAAAAGGAGGAATTAATAGGGATCCCTGGCTGCATAAATGGCATCACACTCTTTATTTAGTGCTACAAACAGCACGGGCCATCTGGATGTGCTGGTCTGAGCAACTAGTTGATGGAAATGTGGAGCAAAGCCTTTTGAATATTGCATAATTTCTAGATCTGACATCATCATTTCCTGGTTTTGTCCTGTTTCCCTGAGCGCTGAGGAGATTGTAAAAATCAGATGGAGGCTGTGGCCATAAACATATGGACAAGCAGAGGATTGTTGTATGGTTTATTGTTCAAGTTTCAAACTGTAGTGATAACCATTTAGAGCTTCCTTTGTCGACCGTTATCTGCCCGTTTGTTGTGTGAAAATGTCTGCTGCACTTCCAGATAAAAAAAGACTACTGATCATTAAAAAAAGATTGACTGAGCTCCACAAGAAGAACGAGAATTTTAAACAGTTTCAGCACTGATAATTAAACTAAAATTCACACCTTGTATTTTGGAAATTCTGAGTGTAAGAGCCAGCCTGTAATTTCTTTCAGTTTACCATTCAGCAGTTAAAATGAAAAGAGAAGTTGAGTATCCAGCTCTAGCAGAAGTATTGTGTGTCATTTAAATATAAATTAACCAAATTTCGTTCGGGGTGAAAGTGCTCACGATAACCACAACAAAGAAAAGGGAAGCTAGCGACAGCAATGCAGAACAATTCAACTGCATAGGGGAAGATAGATTTACTTAAGTTGCTTAAATTTAAAGACATACAGATGAAACGAGGGTTTATGTTTAAAAGAAGGGCCCAGTTCTTGCTGCCATAAAAGAGCTTAAGAGCAAAGAATATGAATGCAAATAAAAACATTTTAAAAAACAAGTCTCCCTAAATGAAGGCAGAACTCATTTCAAGAAACAATAAATGCATGAAAAAGTACTGCGGGTCATTCCCCCCCCCTGCAGAACTCCTTCACACGCACACAATAGACACGATCTCGACTGAAATTGATTGAGGCGGTAACCTGTTTGTGAACCCTGAACATCAGGAGCGCTGATCTTTAACAGCCCACAGAGACAAGTCAAACAGTGGGCGACTTGGATTCACCACATCCTTTTGTTGTCAGGTTCAGAGAAAGTCAAGGCCAACTCAATAAGTCTTTATCTTGGCTTTGGTTAGTGTGTGTGTGTGTGTGTGTTCAAGTGTGTGTAAGCCATGCATAAAAGAGAGCGAGTAGAAATAATGACTACGTGCACATTCCTGTGTATATGCCCGCTGGTAATAATGTGTATGAGTGTACATGTGTCTATTGTAGGCGTACAGTACATGTGCCGCTTGCAGCGTCTGGAAACTCCATTTGAGTGGCGATCAGGATGCCAGTGCCTCAAACAGGGAGGCCGCCTGTCTCGCCCTCTCCACTCAGCTCTGCCGCTCACTGACTGACCCTTAATCAGAGGAAGGTTGTCCGATGCGAGCACAGACGGATAAATCACTCCTCACCCTGGGCTGCTATCTGGGTCGTGTGTAGCCAGGGTGTCCCGTCAGCAGACTGGCCCTCAGCCCGGGCCCTCCAAAGCTAATACCCATGTGGTATTGAGCCCTTTGGTGAGGAGGACCCTGCCTGCCACTGTCCTCTGGGGAATAATAGTCCACATTCTGTGCATATCAGTGTTTATATTTCTGCTGAAAGGCTTGGATGTTGATATGCTGTAGCCTCACAATCTGCGGACATTGAAAAGACACTGAACATTTTCCTCCATTGTATATTGTCTTTATTTCCATATATAATACTTTTTTATTTTAGCCTACACAACCTCTCTCTTTGTAATGCTGGAAAGAAATATTGTTTACATTTACACTGTGCTGTTCAGTTCAGAGATAAAGAAAGCCAAGGCTATTTATGTCCTGAACCAGTTTATTTAAATTTCCCCACTGAAAGTTTATTTTTTTTAATCTACACTCACTGGCCGCTTCATTAGGTACAACTATTCAACTGCTCATCGGTGCAACTATCTGACCAGCCAAGCACATGGCAGCAACACAATGCTTTTAGATACGTTGATACGGTCGATACGGTCAAGACAACCTGCTGCCGTTCAAACTGAGCATCAGAAGAGAGAAGAAAGTTGATTTAAGTGACTTTGAACATGATCTACTGGATCTTCCTGCACAAACATCTCCGAGGTTTACAGGGAAGGTTCCAAAAAAGAGAAAATATCCTTGTTGATGTCAGAGGTCAGAGAAGAACGCCCAGAATGTTTCAAGCTGAAGGCAAAAGCAACTCAAATAACCACCTGTTACGTTAGGTATGCAGAAGAGCATCTCTGAATGTACAACATGTCAAACCTTGAAGCAGACTGGGTACCACTGAGCCCACAGTTCACACCGATTCACCAAAGTTAGAAGATTGGAAAAATGTTGCCTGGTTAGCGAGACATCCTGCCTCGCATCAGTGGTTCAGGTTGCAGGTGGTGATGTAACGGTGTGGGGGACATTTTCCTGGCATACTTTGAGCCCTTTAGTACCAACCGAGAATCGTTTAAACACAACAGCCTACCTGAGCATCACCATATCTGTCTGATTATGACCACAGTGTACACATCTTCTGATGGGAGGAACGTTTCCAGCACCTTGTTGAATCTATGCCACGAAGAATGAACACAGTGACGGTGAACTGAAAGAAGTTCAGTTATTTTTAATAAGGAAGATTTCTGCTTTCTTGTCCCAATTAAAAATAAAAATTCATAACAGGCACATCACTTATGTTGGACTGTAATACAGTGTATAACTGCACATTTTCTGTTAATAGATCAACGATACAGCATGTTTGTTTTATTTAGTGCTTATGATCCAATGCTTTTGAGTCATGCTCACCGTGAAACAGCTTTCCGTATGTTCCAACAATTAAAAGGGATGGTGTTGAAAGGAAAGCTAAAGATTACAACCATGACATTAATGTGCACGCCCTCCAAGCCTTTTACTGTAATTACCAAGAATGTTGGTGAGTTTGTGCACAGCCTAATTGAATAATGGTGATATCAGTGAACGAGGGGGAGTGCGGAGTGATTTACCGCGCTGAGGAGTGTGCTTATCTCTCCCTCTGTCCTATGCAGGAAACACTGGGATGTCACCAGGCAGATTAAAAGCTTGGCGCAGCTGATAGGGAGCGCTCAAAATGGATGGGGTGGGGACCTCTGACTGCTGTGTGAGGGGTTTTGGAGGGGTCGGGACGGGCGGTGGTGTGACCTTATGAGTCCTGTTTGGCACGGATTCATTCAAAATCTGGGAATTCCACTGGAAGTTAGGAGGGAAAAATAGATATAACATCATGTAGCTTGAATGGAATTTTCAAACGTAAGCATATTTTTGTCTAAACGTGTGCCAAGCCACATTTTTTAGTTAAACTAAATGGCACCAAAAGGGAAAAATGGAATTTATCAACTTTATCACACATGTTTGACATTTCTGTGGCAACAGAGCGCGGCTGTGGGCGCAAGAAAAGTTTAAAGGGGTCATATTTGCGGGATCAGATGCACGGCTTCAAATTGGAGTGAATGTTTTTGGTCAGAGTGCAGCTGTATCACTTTTAATTGAATTTCTGACAGCTGCAGCGCTCTCAGGAGTTCCACCACTTATAAAGGCTAAACAGGGAGCTGCGCATTTTATTTTAACTCAAAACACAAAGCTCGAACATGGCTCAACATCAGAGAAAACTATTATTATTTTCTATGTAGCGGGAGCTGATGGAGGCTGGCAGAGACTCTTGAATTGAGGCAATATATGCAGACTGAAGAGAGGTGTTTGATGGAAACACAGAGAGACAGATCTGGAGGAGCAGCTGCATGCGGGACGCTGGGCCAAATATAGAAAGGGGACAAGGGCCAAAACATATCACACATTTTTTCCCATTAACAGCATAGGTTTGAATCTAACTTGGCGCCAATTAGTTGCAGTATAGGCGCAAGGGCTTTAAATATAGAGCGTGGCAAAGGGTGGCAATACACCCGGAACGCAGAGACAGATGTCTTCGTCATGGCGGCTTGAGAGTTCACGTGAAGGAAAAACAACAGTATTCATGTCACCAGCTGGTTTGTTTGTTATAACTCTGTGACGTGGAAGGTTATGTGACAAATGGAGCTCCAGTGAGCTGCTGCTATTACCTGCCACGCTCCATTAAGTGCAGAGCTTCAGCTCGAGCCTATTTTCAGTCTGATTCGTGCATGTTTAGCAGGATCCGCGCTGCTCTATCAGTGTGACCAGACCTTTTTTTTTTGTTTTTTTTTAACCCTCTCTCCATTTCGACATTTGCTTGTCTCTTATCTCTGCAGTGGAGGGCTGGAATGAGGGGCATGCAGGCTTCGGGCCTACCTGTTTACGCTGAGGGCTTCCTCCATTGTTCACCCCCTGCTTCCTTTGAAGGATTTTTCACATTTTTGTGCTCGTTGTTGTTTTGGGAACAGGTCATGGGCTCGGATCATGGGAGCCTCCTGTGGCATTCCTGAATCCCTGTCTGGTCGGGCTCAGCAGGAATTCTTTCCTACAGCACATATCGTGTGTTTCGTACACACCTGAGATATTTTTACAGCAGTAAATTAAACAGCGTGACAGTGTGTCATCACTTTATCCCTTTATACTGAGCTGAAACCCGATAACTTTTGTGTATTCCTTTGATTCCTTCACTTCAGCCCCAGGTTTACTGTGGAATTAAGTCATCCTTGCACACTAATCCCTTTCACTACAGAAATAGATTCAGTTCAGTCCAGTTTTGGTAACTGTTATGCAACTCGAGATAGTTCATGGTTAAGGATATTCATGACTGGCTAATACCTTCAGTAATACCTTTTAACCTGATCTATAGCTGGAGTCCATTACCCCTCTAAACCTAATTGTATTTCTAGAACAAGCACTATTTTTGTTTGGTAAGGACTAAAAGTCCTAAAAGTCTGCAAGTGTTTGTCATTTTATGATATGATTTTTCTACTACATGTTATGCGGTGCATTTGTTCTGCTCACAGAGGCTCAAAGTCAAAACCAACCTATAAGTTATAAAGCAGTCGTCTCATTTCTCAAGGAAAAAGGTGCATGTTTACCCATTTCATTGAAAACAAGTGCTTGTCTCAGTGGGTCCTGAGAATGGAGTCCTTTAATCCTAATTACCTAAAGAGGTCTTCAATGAGATTACAACCCTGCACGAATATTACAAGCGGACATCAGTGGACCATCTGTTGCCACTTGTGAAGAAAACCTAATATTTTAGTCTGTGTAACCTAATATTTCAATCTCAAATAAGACTACAAATACTCTGAAAGGTGAAGTATTTCCATTTGTGCTGAAAACAAATTTTGCCACTGGAAACAAATTCCCAGATTTAAAAAAAAGCACGTGCGTGATGTGTAATTACATTTTAACATAAAACGTAGAGTTTATGAACCAGAGATCTTCAGACCACCTCTTTAACCTGTCGCGACCGCATGCATCTGTGTGACACACCTTTCTGGAAAGGATTTTCAAGCACTGCACCTGCGGCGCAGATTAACTCTGAGCAAAGATTAAGCAAATTAACTACGATGGTGTCTCCCGAAATACACTGTTACTGTGCAGTCAGCTGAACGGCAGCCACAATGTAGAGCACGGAATAACATTTCATGGATCCGCTTAAAAAAAACATTTGGGACTTTTGTGATGCCGACAAAGGTGAGTTTCCACTGAAATCATACAATTGTGCATCTGTTTGCTTGATGAGTTTTGTTTAACTTATATAGTACATTCAGGTATTCTGTATTCACACTTGTAGTGTTAGAAAAGCCATATAGGCATAAAATCTGATATTATGTTACAACAAATACACTGTCCTGAAAAACATAAAAAAAAATGCTACAACTACTACTAACTATACTACCAATAATAAAAGTATTTCAAATATTTTAATTAGTACTGTAAATTTAAAAAAATATATGAATTTTAACATGACATGTAAATGGGGTATTAAAATGAGATATTTGATCAAGGTAACACTAGTACGAGGGAATTCTTTGTGGAATATTTCTGTGTCAATTGTGCTCTGCTACGTCAGTAAATCAGAAGCCACAAAATTGGCTGCTTTCCCAAAAGTTAGATCGTGTCACCTGCTGGCAGCACTTGAACAAAGTAAACAACATATGCTTGCAAGACGTCATTCAGCTGCTTGCCTTGAACAAGGTTTTAAGTTGTTTGTTTATTTGCAAACGTCACGCAAGACACAGTCCTCTTCATTACAGGGAGTGTATGGGCAGTTAAATAATCAGTAAATTCATGAAGCAGGTTCATAAAATCCTAAATGCATTATACATGTATTTAGGATCCAGATATGTTGAGTAAAAAGATTATTTCCTATTGAAATAAAAAAAAATAATAAAGCATGAGAATACCTTTCTAAATAGACAAAAAGCATCTAATTGGCAACAGTTCCCATAATTAGCGCAACATCAAGCCCATCATGATGACATTAATATACTTAAGTGTTAATTTAATGTACGTCTAATATAAATAACTGGAACTGGTTAGTTAGATGAAAAGGGAAAAATTGGCAACGACAAATAAAGCAGATTCTCAGAGAAGACCAAGTGTTGTTTGTTTGCACAAAGACGGCTACACTTTTGTCAGATCAATTCAATTTTTTTATATAGCGCCAAATCACAACAAACAGTCGCCTCGGGGTGCTTTTTATTGTAAGGTAAAGACCCTACAATAACTACAGAGAAAACCCAACAGTCAAAACGACTCCCTTTGAGCAAGCACTTGGCGACAGTGGGAAGGAAAAAAAAACTTTTAACAGGAAGAAACTTCCGGCAGAAACAGGCTCAGGGAGGGGCAGCCATCTGCCGCCGCCGGTTCAGGGTGAAGGGAGGGAGACAGGACAAAAGACATGCTGAGAAAGAGTGCCAGAGATTAATAATAACTAATGATTAAATGCAGAGTGGGGTGTAAACAGAGTGAAAAGAGGTGAATGAAACAGAAATACTCAGCAGGAAACTCCATTTTCAACCCTCCAGTGAGACCCAACTGGAGGGTTGAAAATGGAGTTACCTGCTGATCTGAGTATTTGACAACCTCCGGTCAGAAGGAAAAGTGTGTATTCACTGACCAGTTGTGAGTGGTTGCTGGAGGTTGCTGGCAGTCAGTGTGATATCGAGTGCTAAAGCCCTATTCAGGCAGGCCCAGAGACCGGTCAGTGACCCTCCGGTAATAACCAGTTGGCAAGGGATTGCTGGCTGTAGTGTAACTGTTAGCAAAGAGTTATACAGTGCTCGCTTTGGTAGCTAGCAGATGCTGTGATTGCCCGCATGGAAGACACCAACTTGTCAGCAAACACTCACCATTTACTCTCCGAGGGGTAGTGAAACTGAAAACAGAGCAACAAAAACCAAAACCAAAAACCGTTCAACTCAAAAACTGCTCCTTTTGAAACATGTTGGTTTCAGCGAGAAGGCACAACTTTTACTTTGAAGTCAAACATTCTCCGTTTCTAGCTTGTGCCACGCAAACTATGGGCAACTGAGCAACCACTTCCTGAATACACATTTTTTTCTAGCCAGGGTGTCACTGACCGGTCTTGAGGCCTGCATGACTGAAGTGTAACCCGAGCTTTGGTTCTCAGCAGTATTTGACACGAAACAAATACAAGCAGTCGGGTATACTGTCAAACAGGAAACAGGGAGGTCTTACAACAGAGGTCGTACACAGACAAGAACTCAAGAACCAGATCTGATCTAATAAGTGTGACTAAAATCTTGCTGAAGTTCTGATCCTCTCTTTCACTCCTCTTGCAGCCAATCAGCAATGATGAATGAGGTAGAGCTTCGGAAGTCCCTCCCTGACCAGTCATCAGGGAGCGGGCAAACTTTTGGCACCTCACGCCACCCAAGCATCATCGACCCTATCCTATCAAAGCGGGTCTGTTTCTACAAGAGCGGAGATCCTCAATTCAATGGTCTGCGCCTGGTCATCAACAACCGCACCTTTAAGACCTTTGATGCACTCTTGGACAGTCTCTCTAAAAAAGTGCCCCTGCCGTTTGGGGTGAGGAATATCACCACTCCTCGGGGGATTCATGCAATCAACTCTTTGGATGAACTTAAGGATGGGAAATCCTATATTTGTTCTGACAGCCGTAAGGTCAAGCCTATCAATCTGGCCTTGGCCAGGAAGAAGCTACCACCCTGGTACCACGCCAGACCGGCTAGTTCTCGCCGTCGGACTATTCAGCAGGGTAGGTTTCTCCAAGGCCAAAGCGTCCACAAACAGGAGTCGGTGCTTATCCGCACTCCCAAGAGCTTACTGGTTTTTCGCAACGGGGACCCCACTGTAAAACACACCGTGCTGCTTCAAAAGAAGACTACTGCCACTTACGAGGCCATCCTGGAATATATCTCCGAGCTCATGCGGTTCCATGTGGTGAAATTACACACTCCTGATGGCAGACGTGTGAGTGTTCTCCTCTGTCAGTGCAACACAACACACACAACACAGTTTCCTCTAAGAAAGAAAAAGGACTTAAGAATTAACATATATTCACAAAACATTTCCTTTAAATGGAAAAAATCAGTACCATTACCGATTAGATTCCACTTCCCATAAGAGACTGACTTAACCTTGAAATAAAATACCTGTCACACAAGGAGAGAAAGTGTTAAGCTTCTTTGGCCACTCAACCTAATACCCAGGCCCTCTGGGATACTGCACCGTAAGGCTTTAGATCAATGCATGAAGCCATTTTTATAAATAATACACTTATTTTATACTTACCATACACACACATATGCATGCAATTTGGCAGTATTTAACAGGTTATTAGAATCAAGGTTAATAAAATTATTTGCAATTTTGTAGCAACTAACTTCTTTATCTGCTGTCTGCTGCAGGTTGATGGTGTTCCAGGCTTGATACTGTGCTCTGGGACTGTGGTAGCTGTAGGCAGGGAGCCATTCAGGCCAGCAGACTACAATTCACAGAAATCTCCATCCCCAACATGGCTGCGTACCAAGCAAATGAGCTTCAAAAGCCAAAAGGCTTTGAACCGTAAGTTTATATGTAAATCAAGATTTTTAGATTGTATACAAGCAACCAAATTATTGTATTTAGTTGAAGAGAATATTTTACAGGCATATTTTGGAGAGCAGCGTCAGTTCAGTAGACTTCTATTCATATGACACAATAGGTGTGCCTGGCATTATCTACCTCATGGGATAAAGCTTGGAAAAGTGCTGAGGCAATGCTATGTACATAATACTGTAGATGACCTACATACACAGTCGCCGGGTTGGCTGCCTATTCTTCTCGATGAGCAGCACTCATACCATCTTTCTAACTTTCCTTTTACTCTTTCTCTTCTCCCTTCATGCTTCTCGGATGTCCTCTTCAATCCTTGGATATTTCTACTTCTTTTTTTCTGGCTGAAAAGGTAAAAAGAAGCCAAGAAATTTCTCCTCGTCATCTGAGAGCTACATCGTTCGTCAGATTCATAACACCATCGCCGAGAGTTCCTGTGACATTCACAGTAACCCCACGAACTCTGCCGAGTTTGAGTCGAAACGCATCCTGGAGTCAGTGGCTGAGACAGATGGCGATGGAGCTGAAGGGTATGACTACATGCTGCCCAGCGACGACAATATTGAGAAGTCCTTTCAGGTTAACCAGGATGGCAGCATGACAGTGGAGATGAAGGTGAGGCTGACAATTAAGGAAGAGGAATCCATCCACTGGACCACCACCCTGACACGATCAAGCGTAAGCAGTCAGCTGAATGCTCCCTCTTTACCGGAGACTGAGGCAGAGCAGGACATCTGCTCACCTAAATCAAGCTCACTGGATCTACAGAGTCCCGCTGCCATTGTCAACGGCATCAACAAGGATAAAACTAAAGACAACAATGACGATGATCCACCATCTCTTGGTAATGGAGCTTTAAGTGAGAGCAGTAATGAAGAGGAAAATATCAAAAAGCAGTCAGATGTGGTGTCCTCTGGGAGAGCTCCTACTCCAGGATACGAGCAAATTGGCAAAAAGCAAGCCTCCGTGGAGAGTATCAAAGCGGTTACAGAAGACGGGATTCAGCAAGGAGTTGTTGGTTCTTATTCCTACAGAGAACAGACAGGAAATGGAACAATGACAGAACAGTATTGCATGGTCAAGCAGAGCAGCACTAAACCAGTGCCCAAACCGAGAAGACTCGGCTCTCTTGATGTCAACAGTAAAAATGTTTCTGGATTCAAATCAGCAGAAATGAGTGAAATCTTGCAGCTTGAATCCAGCGGAGAGGAGGTCACTGAGACTATCATACACATATATGAACAGCAGACGTGCCAGGACAATTTCCTTGCAAATGTTTGCACACACCCTGCTACAACCGCTGGAAGGCCGGCTACTTCAGAAACAGGACAGCTCTCACAGAATGTTGAATTAGAACTCTGCAGGCCATCAACTGCCTCTGAGTCCATTAGTATCTGGAAGACTGAAAGCATGTCAGTAAAGTCACAGAAAACTGGTGCAGTGCAAGGAAAAAACAGACAACGGCAGCTCCAAAAACCCAGAAAAGGACAGTTTATAATGTATCAAAGAGAGACAGGTATGGATAAGAGGACATCCTCGAAACCCAAGGTGGTCAGCAAGCATGTTCGGCGGCTTGCAACACCACAGAAAAGACAAAAACAGAATACCGCAGAAGCAACCAGGACCCGTAAAAAAGTAAAAACTTTCTCCAGCGCCGGATTCATTAGGAGGATTTATGGAAATAAAATGAAATCATCAAAAAGTGTAAAAAACCTTAAAAAGAGACCAACACAAAACGGGGACAGAAGTGTTGCAACAAAGAGGTCAGAAGTGTCGGAAGACACAACAAGAATTAAAGTCAAAGATTCAAACGTGCAATCAGTGTTAAAAAAATCCACAGAGAGAGTTTCCTTCGATACAAGCAGGATGAGTGTCTCTCCCAATGAGGTACACCAAGCACGGGGAATACTGACACGGCAGACTTCCATGCATGTGGAGAAAAGGAGCGAAAACGAGTCCTACGATATTACTGGAAGCATGTTGCCTGCTTTTAACTCCTCCAGCACCGTTACAAATGAATATGTAGAAAACTGGCTGCAGAAAGCCCATCTGAACCCCCCGTCTCACCCGCATGAGGAACATCAAAAACTGGAAGCAGGTACAGTGGCACAGACAGAAAACGGCAGGTGTGAAGAGCCTGAAAATCAGAGTGGTTTGACCGCTGTGGAGGAAGAGGTAAAACATTCAGAAATACAAACGTGTCAAGCTTCAGATCCACCACCACCACCACCACCAGAGGGTTTGCTGGCAACATCTGTCAAGCTGAGAGTCCAGTCTTTTGAAAACAAATCGAGTCCATCACTGGAAAACGCTACAGCCAGGCAGCAAATTGCTCATCATCATACAATCACAAAAAATGCAGAAAATTGGACGAATGAATCTCAAAAAGAAGAAATAAACCCTCCTGTGCCACCAAGTGATAAGACCTCAACAGAAACGCAACTGGGCAGTGAAGTGGAAAATAAATCAAGCTCAATCAGAATCTCATTCCAAAAAGCAACGCCACTCAATACACTTTCAATGGAGCTACCGCCACCACCTCCTCCTGCTGAAAACACTGAGCTGTCAAACACTGAATATTGTATGAATGATGCACCATCAGGGGTCAGCAGCCCATTATACAGGCTCTCATCAGTGAGCAGTGAAGGGACAGATAATAATCCGTTATCCATCAGTCCCACATCTGGCAAGGCCGTATCATTTACAGCCAACGCAACAGCACCGCCATCAAGAACACCCTCCACTAAAAGGGCCCCTTTGGTCAGTAATCTGTCTCTTGAAAGGAAAATGTCCCTCAGAAAGGCTTGTGTTGACAAATATGCTTTAAGCAGTGAGGCCACTCCAGAGGAGACCACGCTATCTACTCACACTGTGGGCAGTGATGGCGTGTGTTCAACACAGACACATCGACCAATCGAAGCCCAAACAGAAGAGGCACAGCAGTCAGGTCGGATGAGCTGCCCGTCTTCTGCGTCCCCTACTAGTTTAACATCTGAGGAGGGACTGTCATCGCCCAGTATTTCATCAAATGATGCTTCAGTGCCTAGCAATATACCATTTAAAGAGAGAGAAATGACTAAAGTAACTCAAAAGGAGGCATCAACACCTAAAGTCCTAGTGAAAAAAGCAAAAGTAAAAACCAGCCCATCTCCAGAGAGGAAGTTCCAAAACCAGAAATCTCAAGATGGCTCTCTACAGCTATCAACAGAGCAGGATGAAACTCCAAATACTGGAATACAAAAACATGCAGCTTCAAATGGTAGCCCCTCTATAGAAAAAAAGCAGATTAATGAACCAAAACTGCAAAAGAGACGCTCTCCATATTCTCAGTCTCTGGACATGGTGTCACCACCTTTCAAACACAAGTCAAGTAGAAAGTTGCTCTCCAGAGACCTCTCCTCAGACAACCCATCAGAGCCAGCACCTAGGAGACAAAAGAAAACATCAGTCCAAAGAAAAAGTCACCAAACACCAGAGTCGGTAAAATCAAAATCTGAACGGGACAAACCGCTGACCTCTGACACTTTCTTGCCACTGGAAGCTGATCAGAGTATTGAAAAGAAGAAGGCAGAAGGTGAACCAGCAGATCAAGAGAACTCTATGGCAGACATGCAAATAATAAAACTATTAAGCACTGCAAACCAGCCAAGCATGAAACCAGTCCTCGAAAAGATTTGCTACTCAATCAAGTCAATAAGACAGATGACTCAAAACAAACGCCCATCCTGTCTGGAAAAGTCCAACAGCTTGCCTGACTTCTCCTCCCATGTAGCTTCTACATTTGGCTCCTCATCCAGAGCTCTTCTCGCTTTCTTGTCTGTCATGACCCTCAAGGAAGGCGTTACCAACTTAAACAGGGACGAGCTGAACGCAAACAATGTCAGCTGTGCGGAGGCATTAAAGATGATCGATTCGCTCAGAGAAATTGCCAGCATCGAGGATTCCCACAGATTGCATACGAGTTTGTCAAATTTGCAGCAATCAGCCTCGAAACAGCTCCTGCAGAGCTGGAAGGGCTTTCAGGAACTCAGCGACAGATCCAAAAGCCGCAGCTCGACGGCAAGTGCTTCAGAGCCAGAACTCATAACTGGAGCAAATCCCAAAGAAGAGCATATCACTGAAGAAAATATTATTGATGAGATCATGGATAACCTCGACGTACCAGAAAAGCTCAAGGAGGAACTGGCTTCTCTTTCGGTGAGTGCTAAAATTGAGTGTGACATTAAAGAGCTGTGGCCAAAAGAAAGCAGTGATGAAAGCACCAGCAATATCTCCAAAGAGGATGCTGCTACAGTTCTGGATGCTACTCAAGATGATAAAGCAGATGTGAAGGTGAGGTCCAGCATAAAGCAATTCACAGACATTAACCAAATGCAACAATGTGGAGAAGACAGAGCTTACCTGATAACAGAGGAAGCAAAGGACAAACCGATTGTCCAGGCCACTAAAGACAATGACCCACCAGCTGATTCCCATTCTAAACTAGTTACTGAAGAAAGGCAGCTTCTTTGTAAATCATCATTTGTAAAAGAGAGCAAGGTGGACTTGCAGTCATGTGAGGACGCATCAACGGAGAACACCATCGAGGGAGAAGTCACGAGTGAGAAAAATCTTGAAAACGAGTCAGGTGCAGATGATGAAGGGCAGAAGATGTCAAGTGCCAGTAAAGAATTAGCAGAAAAAGAGAGCTGTAAGCAAAGTGTACCCAGTTCAGAAGCAGGTGAGCAGAAGAACTCGGAGGAGAATGAGTCAGAAGCTGCATGTGAGGAGATGAGACAGGGAAGCAGTGAGGCTGAAGACTTGTCCAATTCTGAAAATCACTCTGAGGAGGAAGATGGCAAGCTACCAAGCCCCAGCTACTATGTGGAATTAAATGTAAGAGAAGCGAAAGGCATATCCAGCCCGGACAGTGAAAATCAGACGGAGGTCAAATGTACGGAGATGAGCAAAGATGTCTCATCTACCCCTGTATGTCTGTCCAGCTCGGAGAAGGAACAGCAGAACCAAACATACAGCATGGGACTGAATATCAGCGCAGATGAAAGCACTGGAAACTCAGATATGGACAAGTCATCTTCAGAGGAAGAGCAACCAGAGGCTGAATGTAAGAAGCTGCAGGTTATTGCTGAAGAAAGTTTCTCCTGCATTGAGGAAGAGGAAGAGGACGTGGAGGAGAAACAGCTCCACGATCTTCCAGATGATCGGGAGCAAAAGAGAACAGCTTCATCGTTGTTATCAGCTTTGACAGAAGAGCCAAATGAAGACAAGGTTAGCTCAGAAGATGAGGACTCTTACATTGAGGAAACATATATTTGTGACGGGACAAAAAGTGAGAGCACGCAAAGCAATTTGATAGAAAATCAGGTTTCAGAAAAAGAGAGTTTAATAGGTAATAGGTCTAATACAGACGATGACAGCGGGAATGATCACAACAGCTTTGAAGAACATGTAGACGAAGAGCAGCTGAAGGTCGAAGATGAACAAATCAGCAGCTCAATTGAAGAATTAAGCTACTATGAAAAAGAGCCCAGTTCAGAGGAGGAACAAGCTCATGTGGACAGATACAAAGGAGAAAGTTGTGTAGCACATCAAGAAGCTCCTGCAGTAGCAACACAGTCTCAAGTTACGAACTCTGAAACATCTGCGGAGAAGCTCCAGCATCAGTGTGAGGAAATAATGCCCCAATCAGTTGCAGAGAGGGTAATTCTTCTAGAAAAGCGCGTTGCCGATGCCGAGAAAAGAAAAAGTACAACAAAAAGTTCTGCAGTCAGATGTTACTCGCAAATAAAGGCCCATCTTGATTCAGACGACGAGGATTCACCCTGTGAATCACTCACATCGCTGGCTCTCTGCACCCGATCCGCTCCCCAGTCGTCGTTGTCGTTCAGCTACGACTCCAGTGGCGTTGTAACCACCGAGCCCGAAGGCAGCAGAGTCAGATCCATCAGGGAGATGTTCTTAGCGAAGAGCGCCACAGACATCCAGCAAACACGTTTCCCAAGTCCACACGCATCAGAGCTGGAGTTAAGAGCCGAGACCTCGGTCAGTGGTGGATATCAGTCTCAGACTTCGAGCGAAATGTCCAGCGGTGAAGATGATTTGTCAAAGAAATCCATCACTAAAGGCTTTGTGAGGAGAACAATCGAAAGGCTTTATGGCAAAAAGGATGTAAATCCTGATGAGGAAGCAGGTGAGAGGCCCCCAGTTGAGCCAAAGCAGGAAAAAAATGGGCAGTCGAGTATCTTTGCTCCCTTCCACACAGCCCGGTCCAAAGCAATGTCTGAACTATCTTACTTCTATTCCACTAACGCCCTGGATACCTTAAGTGAAGCGACAAGATGCATTGCTTTTAATGCACAGGTTGGGCCCGGAGACAGCATACCCATTGATGACGGACGATGGCTCCTTAGAGACAACACCTGCATCAGAAAGTCTGTTTCAGATCCAATCGGAATCAACAAAACATTTACAAATACTCCCGAAGGCAACGGAGTGTGCGAGGACACAGAGGACAAGACTCCCTATTCTCTCTTCGCTACAAAGCCGGAACCGGAAGAAGACAAAACCAAATTGTTTTCCAGAAAGTGCACCTACTTTTCTTTGCCCCACGCCAGCGAGTCAGACACATGTCAGGATGAGCTGAGCACGGCGAGCAGGAACAGCGCGAATGGCGACAGCGTCGTAGAGGCAAGGGACAGCTCAGAGGACACCAAGACGTGGGCAGAAAGGAACGGCATGCTGCCCACCATGACTGACTTTAAGATGATGGATAACAAAGTGCACCCAGTCACAGAGCCTCCACCTGAGGATGAGGTTGTAGTGGTGCAGCCTGGGAAAGGTCAGGGTGTTGTTAACAGAAGGCTTCCAGAGCAGGACATACTGGATGTAATGTACAATTTTTGTGGGCAGCATTGTCCTTTACTGTAAAGGGGCAGCTTTTTTTATTCTTCACATAATCACAGATGATAAATGTACATTATCAGGCCACAGTGACAAATGGTTTTTTTTGGTGCCTACTTTTTGTTGTTGCCATATCCTTGGCATGATACACTATCATATGTCAATTCATCTGAGCGAACGCCAAGCGTGTAACAATGCGTCACAGATGCACAAGCCAGTGGATTAACCCTATTCAACCCTCACATTTGTCCATGTATAATAAGACTTTGTGATACAACTTGTCTTTTTACACTGCTTGTTCAATACAAGAAACAGTCGAACACCTCAAGTGTATATTTGCCATTTTACACTCCAGTGCAGCTCTTTTTGTCCTATAGGTTGCCTGTCAAAACAAGCACACGGAGCATTACTGTAATCTCATTTTCAAACTCTAAATAGTTTAAGTCCCAGCAGATGTCAGGCGACCCAGCCGATCCCAACTGCACTGAGTGAACGGGTCAGTTGGTGGCCTGGAACTCATAATGATGTACTATATATGTTGTACTAGTTGTCTACAGTGTAAATAAGAGTTTTTTCTGGTTTTCACTAAGTATTTATAGCTTAACACGTATTTACAATAACCTGATTTTTACCATTAGGACAAACTGTCTTATGGTTTACAATGTGGCAGCTGTGACGTTTTTGTCTTTTTAAATTGATGTTAAGAATTAAAGTGTGTGTTTGCAAGTGTTGGTCTTCTATTTTTCACTTTTTTGGGACTAAAATGAGCCCGAGTAATTTCTTATAGATCCTGGAAATCAAACAGATGTCATGTACTTACGATTCATTTGTTAAGATGAGCCTTTTTGCGTGTAAAAGTCCAAAGGCCAAGGTGGACGTCGTGCTACAGACACCTCGAGGAGCTCAGCTCAGTTGTTTTCTCTTGCTGATTAGCATCAGCAGATCTCTGAAGAGGAGCGGAGACCTCTGTTTTCTCACTCTCTGTTTGAGGAAGTATTCGTGTTGTTCTAAGGCTGTTTTGTTTCTCAGAAGTTGCCATCAAGCTGGCCCGTGTTGTGACAGGAGCGTCTAGGAATGCACTAAGAGGGGAGTGTTTACATCTGCAACTACAAAGAGAAAACACAGCAGCCAGACATTTCCCACAATTTAAGACTATCTGTTCTGCTGATGTCGATTTTTACATTAAAACAAAGAATGGAATCTCTAAAACACAGACATACCAGAATGATCGCCACTAGATGGTATTGATCATCAGAAAAAGGTTGAATGTGATCATGGAAGATGAAAGTGGATCCAGTATGCTCATTTCCAGCTCCATTTTTTTTTTTAATTTTGGGCTTAGTAGAGTAGCTTTGCATGGTCCACCATTCAAAATAATCCTTGTCTTGTACTGAGCTCAGCTCACTGTTAACTGAAACAAGCCATCTGTCTCCTGATTGACTGCTTTTCTTAAATCGAAGGTTTAAATAGCAGGTGGGTGGGGCTTCTGTACCTGACATGACCATATTAGGGATATCCACTCTCACTGATCATACAGTCAAGAGTAAGAAAAAACAGTCTAAAACTGAGTGCATAGAGCAGCACATACACACTGGCCATTTTGTTAGGTGCACCTGTTCAATTGGTCATTAAGGCAACTATCTCATCAACCAGTCACATGGCAGCAACTCAGTGTATTTGCGCATGTAGACATGGTCAAGACGATATGCTGAAGTTCAAACCGAGCATCAGAAAGTTGATTTAAGAGACTTTGAATTTGGCACGGTTATTGCTGGCACCCCAGGAACCGCTGACCTACTGGGATTTTCACACAACCATCAGTAGAATATAACAATGAGTCTACTGTACTCAAATGGACCAAAACCTCTGAGTAATGTTTCCAGCACATTGTTGAATCCATGCTACAAAGAATTAAAGCAGTTTTGAATGGAAAAGGGGATCCAACCCAAAACTACAAGGTCGTCAATCACCCGCACCAAAAATGTTTGACATTTTTATTTAAATAAATATTTACATAACAGCTTCGTATAAATCAAATTTCTTTTTCTTACACAACACATCGCTCTAAAAGCAACTGCTTTAACAAGGAGAAGAAAATAAGGGGTGGATTACAATGATACTGTTAATCTGAAGAGAGGCAGGTTAATCTAAACCCCTCGCTTTGATCACTGAGCAAATATCCCTGTTTTCAATCATAAAGGCTGAACCTGGTTGATATTTACCTTCACGCAAACGCCATTTAACACGAGAAACTTAAGAACTTGCTCATCTTTCATTATAAATCTTGTTATACTATGCATAAATCTACATGATAATTTGATATACATTATAATTCATTGTTACTAAGGAATAGGAGGATGATAATCTACACTACCGGAATAAAAATTAAAAAAAAAAAAAAGAGCCAGATGCTACTTAGAAGAACATGTGGCTAAAAAGCAAAGAAAATAAATCAACATCTTAAGTCACACGTTATTCATTCAGGCACAGACAAAGCAAAAGACAGCCCTGGTGAAATTTGAAGACGCCGCTCATACAGTTGAGGCTATAACGCCCTGCTAAACGGTGTACAGTATATATGGCTCGGCTTGAAAGAAAAAGAACATTTCAAGCAAGGTGATCTCAGAAGATTAGAGCACACAAATAATGCCCAAGCTACAGTTCTAACCCACGTCTCCTCAAAGTGTTGAAATGGTTTCTGAAATACTACAAGAAAAACAGGACAGTTAAATCAAAGTGTAGGAAACACAGCTTAACCCCTCAACAGAAATTGTGCAGTTGTGCCCTTTAGGGATTATCAACGTTGCTTAAAGACAACTGGAGACAATGGCAGCTTAATATACTTTACTAGAGGACACAGGTGTAAAAATAATAACTGACTGAGAAACAAACTCCCAAATAACTGTTTAATGCAGCAGGTTGATGTTTCGCTTTACGAGGATTCAAAAGGAAAATAAAATGAAATGCTGTTTTCTATTGCTGTCAGGTCATGCATGTAAACTCTATACTTCTAATAAAACCAATTGTATACTTAAAAATGTATAAAGAAAATACTCTTTTTCTTTAAAATACTATGCAGGGAGGGATTAAAGGGTGAAATAACATTTTTCAACAACACCTCGTTGTTTTCATCCTGAGATTTGAACCGATGTGTAACCCCTCCGAGGAGCTTTTTTTTTGTTCCTTTTCTTTTTTTTAAAAACACACATGAAGATTCAGTGTTTGGTGAGGATGTCCCACTGCTCGGTGAGCATCTCAGATGAATCCATCGTTGCCTTTCCTGAAGACCGTCATACTACGTGGGTTTTGGGTTGGTACGAGCGTGTCCCGCTCACAAAGTTATAAACCAAAAACTGGGAAGTGCCGAAATAATGTGTGGCGAAGAGTTTCCCATCAGGAGTGGGGTCAGAGAACGCGATCTCGTCTTTGCTCAGGTATGAACCGTATATGAAATTATTCCTGTGCAGAAAAACAAACGGTGCATTAATTATACTTTGCTCGTCGCTTTGTGATCACGATGAACTACTGGCTGGCTGCAGCCGTACTGACCGGAGGCACTCGAGCATGCGTGAGGCGATGCCCTGACGTCTCATCATGCTGACCACCCAGATGCGGCTGATGCCGCAGATGGCCGGCTCTGGCGTCGTGGAGCAGCACCAAGCTCTCTGACGTTCAAACATCAGCTTCTCTCCCTCCGAACCCTCCGGCATAGGCTCTTCGATCACCCTGTACCCCTGTGAGCATTCACGAGACTCAGTAAACTTCAGAAAATAAAACTTTAACATTTACTGTTAGTAGCAGCCGATCATGTGTTCATCTGTTGTATTACATCCATTTTGTGCCGTCTAAATGTTTGGATACTTTAAAAATTGTTACATATAATAAAGATTTATTTGTCTCCCACAGAACGGGGAATTAAAAGCAGTATTTTAGTTATTATTTTTAAATTACTTTCAACATTTGTATCAGCCAAGAATTTCAGTTTATCTCAGTTTTTACATAATAACCATTCACAAACATGTGCTCGTCCTCATCTCTTACCTCTTGTATGTGCTCAGCTATCAGACATCCAGCCACTTTCTTGTCATTAGAGATAAACAGGAAGGTTTTGGTCTTTGAGGGACACTTGGTCTCCACCTGCTGGAAGCCGAGGTCATTGTCCACCATCTCCCGAATCTCCTCAACCTGAGGAACGGGTTATTGTACATCCAAGAATCAGCATGCTCATGTAAGACCATAAATATGGGAGCATATCTGGGGATAGTTAAGGTTAGACTTCAACACATTTTTTTCACAGGTTTGATTGTTGGCAGGATTGATCAAAAGGTTATGTGTGGATGTACGTGAAATTATTACCAGATTAACTTCGGACTCGATTCGAATGCAGATCAAGACATTTTTGGAAGGATTTAATGTCACATTTAAAAATACAAGCTGAAAAACTGGGATATATATTGTTTTGATCTCAAGAAAATATCACAAGCTGATCCAGATCCAGGCATCCTTCTGATGCAGGGACACAATTCCTGCATGTTGTGAAGGGAGTTTTTTCAGCCTTGGTGGAGGGATCCACTCTGCTCACATTTCAGCTGTTTCCAGCTGTCTAAATTATTAAGTGTATAGGGGTGAATTCTCTGCTCAGACTCAGCCAAATGCAGCAAAGCCGGTTGAATAGTGCTTCACCTTACAGATGGATAGAGACCCCCAAACGTGATTGAGCATGCATTTTACTTGCCGAAGACAAAACTGAAGGCTGAAAGACCCTAAAACAGGAAACAGCTGCAGTACAGCCTGTAGGTTTCAGACCTTAGGCTCGACAAAGAGCTAAAGATCAACAGGGGACCCTCTGGTAACCAGTGGTCATGAGGGGAAAAAAATCCCCAACCAGTTGCCAGTGGTTGCTCCATTAGTGAGTGAAATTGGTCATAAAGAGGGTGCTGCACCAAAAACCTCCTTGCAGTTCCTTTGGTCACGAGCAAACTCCTGCAGTCACCCACAGCTTGTATGGAAGACGGCGACTTTCCTGCAAACACTCATCAACTGCTCTCTGAACTGTAGTTAAACTGTTAAACGGATAACATCAGCCTTCCAAATGAAAGACGCATCTTTTAAAACGTGGTGGTTGCAGCCGTGAGTTCCAACTTTTACTTTGAAGGCGAACTTTTCTGTTTCCGGCTTGCGTCACACTTTATCCAAGTTTCACTGCTGTTTACCGGTTAGTTAGCGATTTGCAGACAACTTGTGCATCTTCCAGTTGTGTGATTGATGCCTTAGAGAGTCCTGCAAAGGATTCTCAAAAGAGCATTACATTTAAGCATTTTTAAATTATATTTATTGTTTGGTTACATTTGAGAGGGCTGTTACAATTCCTGAAAGTCTGTAATTCAACTGTATCCTGATTGTTTCATGTTAAATCTGTCGTGGTGGAGGACAGAGCCAAAAATGATGAACACTGTGTCACTCTCGTAATTTTTCTGTTTTCAGGACCCAACTATAAATCCAGATCTGTAATCCCTGAACAGCTCATTCTAGCAAAGGCTAATGCAGACATACCTTCTTCAGAGCATATTTGGGATCATCTGGCAGGACAAGAATGATCTTGCCATCTGGAAACTCAGACAAAATCCTCTCCTTTTTCCATCCCTGACAAAGACAAAATTAAATAGAAAGTGTTTATCTTTTAAATGTCCTAATAAAGTATTCATCCATTTGTGATATACAGCACAACTTTGGCGAATATGCACAAAACATTACAGTCAATAAATCTTCTTGCACGCTAACAGAATCTTTTGGCGTAATCCAAATAAAATTACATTTTGAATTTAACTTTATTTACTGTCTCTTCTGCCAGCAGAAATGTCAGTGAGAGTAATGTTTTACACAATCACCATTAAACCACACTTGAACTGAATAAACTGAATAAGAGTTGTGCTGACCTACTTTACTGGAAGTGGGAAGTTATAAGAAAATATGTCCAATCTTAAGGAGGAATCCCTTCAAATACCTGCAGTCTCACATGCTACAGTACAGCATGCAGTGGAAGAGCCTCAAGACTCACTTGGTGTGAATGTAGCTGCATTTTTAAATTTAAAAACACAAACTTGTGCATAGATGTGTGCGTGTTTACTGCCCTGATGAGCCAACACAGTGAGATTAGGCAAGAGAAATAATAAGTGACTTCCTCTCACCACATATTTGACAGCGCTGATGAACTGGTTGTGAAACAGCAAATGCTGAGATTCGTCCTCGGGGTTGGCAGCAGAGTAGAGCATCCCACACACACTGCAGGCCGCTGCTCCAAACTGTTTCTGTCCTGCATCCTGTGAGACAAAAGCAAACAATAAGATCACCCTTTACTTCACTTCAGATACACAGGAATTCAATTTCACTTAGTTTCCAGAGTGACGAAGCACAGAAAGAACTCAACTTGTGATCCGTATTTTCCAATGCAACGGTGCAGAATTTAAAGTGACGTGAGAGGAAATTATCTCATTCACTCACAGTAACCGTTTGGATGCCATCTTTGTCAGCCTCCTTTAGCTTCTTGATGTCTTTTTGCAGGCAAGCATCGGAGAGAGGAGACCCGCCATCCTGTGGCTTCACTGCTTTGCTGTGATGCAAACACACACATCGGGTTACTATAGGTTTCAGCCGATAAAAGGGAAAAACATGTCAAACAACTTTAGAAAAGCTTCTTACTCTTGACAAGGCTTTTCTGATGTCTGCTCTGCTGTCTTCACGCTTTCTGCCTCACTCTCTGGAGAAGGATCAGCAGTAGTGGCTGTACAAAAATAAAGGATTCCACACAACAATACAATTATGTACACACATTTAAGAGGGTTGCTGACAAAATGCTGAAAAAATAACCTAAATCTAAATACCTAATTTACTTAACATGTTAACAATAAAAAAAAAAAGAAACATGTAGCACTGCTCCTGGAAAGTCCATGCTTTGAAACATAAGTCAAAGATCCCACACTGGACTCGGATGACAACATGTGCTGCGCTCGTGGTTAACTGATGAGAGAAGCTGAAATCTGAGGTGGAGAGAGAGTTTTATTAAAGGCTCAGCCTCTCCCTTTGAAGGAACGTGACCTTGTGAGTAACCTGTGCGTAATACAGGTCCCATGTTGGGAGATGTCAGTGACCCTAATGTGTGAGAAGTAACACTGCCAGCACAAATCTGCAGGTACAACTATACTATAGTGTTTAGAGGCCTGAATTTCAGCGTAACAGCTATCCGAACAGTATGCATCATGCTTGTTGCCCTGCAAGCAGGCAGATAAGGACCACGTTCGTGCAGCAGCGTCCCTCTTTGCTTCCCCCTCGTCACGGCACCAGCCTGAACAGTAAAGCCCAAGCAGCATTTTGAACTTTTGAACTCTGTAAGGAAGAATAAGCTGGATAAAGAGATGCTTCTTTTTAAATGGAGCGCCAGGAATTTCACTTCTTTGTTTCTTTTTTTTTTAATTATTATTCATTTATTTTGATTGAAGCAGGAGCCATTGGCTCATTATTCTGACAAATCATCCTAGTAAATGTCCAAATTCAAATCTGACTGACAAAAATCCCACTTTGTCACAACAGAGTTTTAGTAGTGCACCTATTTTATTCAGATTTGGTGGCAGCAGTACAAAGAAATACAGGTTTAGATTGCAAACCTCTGCCATGGCTGAACACACACTGTGTATTCAGACAATCTCCACACTTTATGGACAGTACTACTTCATTTACGGTTGCCATTCATATTTATATTTGTTGTTATTTTCTTGTTTCTGTGTTTGATCTTGTATACATTTCTATTACTTGTGCAATTTATAGCCTTTTCATATTTATATGTTGCTGTGAAAGAAAGAGAGCTGTGAAAACAGAATTTCGTTGCATAAAAAATGTGCAATGACAATAAAGAATTTCTAATCTGAACTGGTGCTGGTGGAGGTAAAGGGGAAATCTCTGGATCTCTCAGTGAGTGCTGCATTTAGTATCAGGACAACGTGATACAACAGACATACCTGTAGTATTATCTTTAACCTGCTGCGTGCCAGACACTTTTGCGCTCTCTTCAGGGGGAGATAATGAAAGTGGATCAGCTGCAATCTGTGTACAAAAGAAAGACAGTTAAGTAATGTGTAGTGTTTGTGACACAGATTGTTGAATAACTTATTTCTGACTTACCTTGCACTTGCCATTTTCCTTACATGGTGAATCTGTGGGTCTCTGAGGCACTGAAGATACACCAGCCTTAGGAGCAGCAGGTTTTGTCCCAGATGTGGTTGAAACAGCAGGCGGAGCTGCTGTTGAAGCAGACTGTTTCAGCTGTGCTTTGTCTGCACCAGCACCAGCAGTCTTTAGCTGGGGTGAAACAGAAGCAGCGGGCTTGGACTGAGCTGGAGCTGAAACAGCTTTAGAATGGGGTGCAGTCGAGGCTGGAGCCTTAAACTGAACGTTAGCTGAAGAAGCGGGTTTGGGTGAAGCTGCTACAGTCGCAGCGGTGGCCTTAGACTGCGGAGTAGTTGGTTTTAACTGTGCAGGCTTTAACTGAGCTGTAGCTGCAACAGAGGGCTTTGACTGACCTGAGATCTGCCCAGCAGGTGCGGTCTGAGCTTTGAATTTTGCCTGGCTGGCAAGATGCGCTGTGACTGTGGGTTTTAATAGCAGCGTGGGTTTAGGCTGAGCCGAAGGGTTTGACTCGAGGCCGGGTTGTGTCGGCTGTGTGGGTTTCAGCTTTACTGGAGCAACTGGTAATGGGTCATCATCCAGTTCAAAATCATCAGGAGAATACTTCGGCCTGGGTCTGTATGGCTTGTACTCAACTTCAGATTTCAGTTTCTGCGCATTAAGTCCATTGGGCATGGGAGGTGGCACTGCTGGGAGAGTCCTCTTGGTCGCTGATCTTGTGACTTTTGGGGGAGGCTCTGGAGTAGCTGCTGCTTTAGAAGCCTGAGCCTTTCTTTGCCGGGTAGTTCTACGGTTTTCAGTATTAGGAGGTTCAGTTTTAGAGACTTCAGCTTTGGTAGTTTCAGTTTTAGGGGTTTCAGTTTTAGGGATTTCAGTTTTAGAGGTTTCAGTTTTTGTGGGTTGATTTTTGGAGGTTTCAGCTTTAGTGGGTTCAGTTTTAGAAGGTTCTGCTTTAGCCGGTTCAGCCTTAGGACCCTCCTTGGGAGCATCTGCCTTTGGTGTATCAGGTTTGCTGGATGTGGCAGGACTAAGCTGGGAGGTTTTTGCTGGACTGGCTGCAGGTGGAGGAGGTGTGGTACCAGGACTCACAGGAAATAGAGAGGTGGCAGAAAAAGGTGCTTGCCAATCCATGTCTGAGAACATCTGATTTGCTTGGTCAGACTTTAGTTTCTTCATACGTGCCCATGACATTTTCTCTCTCTGCAGTTCAACCTGTCGGAGTCTCTGATATCGAGTCAGCTTCTTTTTCTCGTGGGCTTTCAGTGGCACTGAAATCTGCGTGATGAAGAAACGTCTCTTTGGAGGCTGGGCAACAGGTGCGGTTTCAGCTGAATCGGCCGAGTCGTCTGTCGAGGGCTGGGCTGCTGGTGCTTCAGAAGCAGAGGTCACGGAAGCAGGCGAGCATCCTTCTGGTCCAGCAGGAGTTGCAACATTAACCGTGTTGGCATCTTGTGTGTTAACAGGCGGGCGTTCCTTCTTGCTGGCTTCACTCTTGGCTGCCGCCGCCGCCGCTGCTGCTGCTTGTTTTTCTTCTTCTATCCTCTTCAGCAGCATGCTATCGGTGGCGATGTCCTCTGCAATCTCCTGACACAGGGCTAAGAGGTTCAGCTGCTGTCTGTTTGCACTTCTCTTAGCTGCTGCAGCCTTCTGCTCGGCCAGAGCTGCGAGGCGAGCTTTGGTTCTCGCTTGCGTGTTCATTTCTTGTTTCTTGGGTTTTTCTGGCTCTTGAGCCATCTTTTCCTCCTCAGTCTTTTCAGCTGTGCTGTTTTGCTTCATGCTGGGCCCACTAGTGTCATCTTCGTTCTTCTCATTCACTTTCACTTCAGGCTTTTTAGGAGGGCCTGCCTCAGCTGTTTCTTGCGGCTTTTCTATTATTGCAATGTCACTATCTTCATCATTCTCTTCCTCTGCCACTACAATCTCACGACCGATCTCGATATCCTGCAGAATCTGCACTTCTTGTAGGTCCAGACTGCCTTCAACCCCCACTGCATTACAGTCTTCATTTGTGCTTTGAACATGGGAGTCCATGTTCAAAGCACAAACCTCGACCTCTGAGGTATTAATGTCCATTATGTCAGATGCTGGTTGCTGGTCAGAGGTTTGAATAACGTCTTCCTCAGCAGGTGAAATGTTTGTTTCTGGCTCTACTACCTCACCTGAACTAGCTGCCACTTCAGGTAATACAGTTTGTTCAGAACCATTTAAAATCCTCTGACTTGCCGCCTCCTCCACCAACTCACTGTCTGGATTTACCTGCTCCGAACGCGAGGCCGACAGACCTGATTCGGCCGCAGCCTGAGTGACGATATCAAAGTTAATTTCACTCTCCGGGACTGGCTCTAAAATTACATATTCCTCAGATGTACCATCTGGTATCTCAAATTCAGCGGTGGCTGTAGTTGTTGTTGTCGTTACTGTGATGTCCGCAGCCTCCTGAAAGCCAGCATCGTGCTGCACCTGCTCAGAAAGCTCAGTGGCACTAATGCACTCTGAAATGGCATTTCCTTCAACTTTTTCCACAGCATCTTCTGATCCTCCATCTGCCGCACTGATGTCACCGCTAGAGCTGATCAGTGCAACTTCTTTCACGTCCACAGTGGCGTTACTCTGCTCCAACTGTGCAGGCGCAGGACTCTCTGGCACACTTGTTTGTACTTCCATTTCAGCCCCTGCTTGGCTGTCTGGGACACTAATTTCTTCCCTAACAATTTCATTTTCCAGCTGCATGCCACCAATTTCTGTGCCGTCTTCATTAGTGCAGTAGTCTGATGCGTCAGCTTCCATCTGCTCAGTCTCTGTGCATTGTATGTCCAATATGGAAACACCATCGTGCTTCTCTGCTGCCGCTGTAGACAGATCCCGATCATCATTACTCTCTGGGCTACTAATGGGCTCGTACACTATCTGGTTTTCATGAGGCTCGACCGCTGACTGATTAACCATCTCAATCTGCTCCTCTGATGGCTGAATTACAACATCGCTGTTGTCTGTTTGATCGCAAACTAAAACAATTACTTCACCGCTTTCGGCCGCTTCTCCTTCAATATCACCATCAGATCTGTCAGCCTTGACCTCATTAAACACTTGGCTCACCATTTCCTCTTCTAATACAGAATCTTCCCTTTCTATTGATCCACTTGTTACATCCATGTCAGCAGGAGGCTCTCTCTGTCTGTCATCTTCCGAATGAGCAACAGGAAGGGGTTTCTGAATTTCTGATAAGGCTGTAGCGTCTTCATTCATTTCCTCAGTCACATCGCTTTGCTTTTCTGCTAGATAAGGACCCTCCTCTGGAGCTGCAGCAGTTTCTAAAACATTAACACATTCAGAAGCAGGCTCTTCCTCATTTTTGCTCTCACAGATTGCAGACATTAGATCTTTTTCATCCTGATTTCCATTGTTTTGCACTTCCATGCCAGATCTTTCTTCTTGTGATTCTGTCGTCTGCATGTTTACTTCTCCTTGATTCTCAATAGCACTTGAACATTCCTCATTAACCTCGCCATCCTTTTCCTCGCTCTCTGTCTCCGTCAAATCTTTGTCCACTTCACTGTCTGTAGTGAGTTCACTGACCTCATGATCCTTCTGATTTGTTGGGTAAGAAATCTTGTCTGGTGCTTCTGCTGTCTGCATCTCCATCTCTGTTGAACTCTCAGCAACACTGACATATTCAGCATTCGTGTTGTTGTCCTTTTCTTCACTCTCAGTATTAATGAAATATTTTCCTCCTCCAGTGTCTGTATTGAGCTCAGTGACCAGCTGATCTCTCTGATTTTGTGTATCTGACACGTCTTTTAGATCAGAATCCTCCTCCGGTGTCTCTGTTATCTGCACTTCCACGTTTCTTTGATTCTCAGTAGCAATGACACACTCGGCCTTAACCTTGTCATCCTCCTCTTCACTCTGAGTATTAACAAAGTCTTTCTCTACTGTAGTGTCTATAGTCAGTTCACTGACCTCCTGACCTCGCTGGCACTGGTTACTTGTTGGATCAGATGCCTCCTTTGGTGCTTCTGTTGTCTGTATTTCCACTGGACTCTCAGCAGCAGTGACACAATGTGTTTTGTTGGAGTCATGCGCAGGATTCCTCAAACCTTTGTGGACTTCTTTAGACGCGTCTTGCATAGGTTCAGTGGGTTCCTGGCTCTTCTGGCTGTGTGTTTCAGCCACAGGTGTTGAAATAGAAATAACTGATGTCGGTGTATCCTGCTCTTTGCTTTCATTCTCTGTGACAGTCACAGGCTGCATATGTATCTCTGCGCTCTGTTCACAGACATCCTCGCTCGTCTGATTTTGCATTTCCACTGCAGGTATGTTAGAAATCTCCTCTGATGCAGTTGCAGACTCCACCTCGACTTCATTTAGACTTTTCTCCCTCTGTATTTCCACTGAAATCTCTGCTTCAGAAATCTCTGCTGTCATTTTAGCTTGCTCTTCCATTTTGGTTTCTCTCTCTGGGACAGTGACAGACTGCGTATATAAACCCTCTCTGTATTCACTGAGAGCCTGACTCTTCTGGTTATGCATTTCTGCTGCAGGTGGGTTACAAACCTCTCCTGATGTTGTGGTCTCCATCTCCACTTCACATAGACTTTCCTCGCTTTGCGCTTCCACTGAAATCTCTGCTTCAGCAATCTCTGATATTGATGGAGCCTGTTTTTCCATTTCGGTTTCATTCTCTGCAACACTGGCGGACTGCATTTGTGTGTCTGTATTGTGTTCACAGACATTTATTTCCACTGCAGGTATGTTAGAACCTTCCTCTGATGTTTTCTGCTCCACATCCACTTCATTTGGACTTTCCAACCTTTGGATCTCCACAGAGACATCTTTAGGGGATGCTGGTGTTGAAGAAGTCTGCGGTGTCACTTCATTCTCTGGAACAGTCACTGTATATATATCTCTGCTATATTCACTGATATCCTCGCTTTTCTGACTTTGTATTTCCACTGCAGGTATGTTAGAAACCTCCTCTGATGTTGTTGTAGACTCCATATCCACTTCACTCTGAATTTTCTCACTTTGTATTTCCACTGAAGGGACCACTGTAAAAATCTCTGGTGTGGTTTTAGCCTGCTTTTCTTTTTTGTTTTCATCTTCAGTAACAGACACAGGCTCTGTGTGCATGCCTGTGCTATGATCACAGACATCCTGACTTTTCTGGCTTTCTGTTTCCTCTGCAGATGTGTTAGAAAGCTCCTCTGATGTTGTTGCAGTCTTCATCTCCACTTCATTTTGACTCATCTCACTTTGTATTTCCACTGTAGAGAGTTGTCCAGTAATCTCTGTTGTTGATTTAGGCTGCTCTTCGACTTTGTTTTCATTCTCTCTCACAGACTCTGTGTAAATTCTGTCTGTACGATGTGCACCAACATCCTGAGTCAGTGGGTTTTGTATTTGCGCTGCAGCTATGTTGGAAACCTCCTCTGATGTTGCTGCAGACTCCATCTCCACTGCTTCCGGACTTTTCTCACCGTATATTCCCACTGAAGGAGCTGCTTCAGAAATCTCTGCAGTCGGTGTCGCACATTTAAAGTTCATAGTGTCATCATTCTGCACAGAGTTTTCAATCATTTGGTCTTCTTTAGTCTCTTCAGAGATGTCATCTGTATTATGTTCACAGACTTCCTGGTTTATCTGACTCTGTATTCCCACTCCAGGTGGAATATCAGAACTCGTCTCTGATGTGGTCTCTATCTCCACTTCCGCTTGGCTTTTCTGCATTTCCACTGAAGCGGCTGGATATGAATCCTCCATCGTTAATTTTGTCTGCATTTCCACTTCAATTTGACTCTCTTGTAGATTTACAGATTGCACATTTTCCTGGTCATTTTCAACCTTATGATCCCCATGAAATTCAGCTGTGATAGGTTCACTGTCCACCTGGCTCACCTGCTCATCCATTTGTTCAACGTTACAGACCTCGACTGATGTGGATTCAGCCTGTACATCCTCTGGTGTTTCCATTTGATTCTCCACAGCCACAACACATTCAGCATCTTCACTGCGACCACAGTTTGCAGCCCTCAGATCTTTCTGAACTTCGTCACTCATGGCTTCCCCATCGGGCCTCTCTTGGCTTCGTTCTTCCACTTTAGCTGCTGGATTAGAAAAATCCACTGCTGTCATGCCCTGTGTTTCTATTTTGTTTGGGCTCTCAGATCTACCAGCACATTCAAGGGTTTTAATGCTTTCAGATTTATCATCCATATCGTGAACGTCGGGGGATTTGGCTGTGATAGCTTCACAGGCATCCTGGGTCTCATGAATTTGCACTTCTGTATTAGAAAATTCCAAAGTCACTACTGTCTGTGTTTCTATCTTGTTTTGACTGTCAGCTCCACTACCACATCCAAAGCTCACAGCGTGTGTCTCTTCCATAATTTTACAGTTTTCTTCCACATGATCCTCATGAACGTTTGTAGATGTGTCTGCAGTAGCTTCAGGAACATCCCCGTTTTCCTGTTTTTGTGTATCCACTGTAGAAATCTCCTCTGATGCTGCTGCAGTCTGTATATCCATGTTGATTTGGCTGTTTGGTGCAGTGACACAAGGCATGCTTGTGTCTTTTGCTGTGCTCGTAGAATCTTCTTTAACTCCATCAGGCTTTTCTGCAATGTTCTCAGAAAGGCTGTGGCTCTCCTGATTTTGCAGATCTACGCTAGGTGCCGTCTGACTCTCTGGAACTGTGAAACATTCGGAAAGCACTTCTCTTTGAACAGCCTCGCAATCAAGTGTCAATATTTCAGTGCAGCTGTCAGTAATCACAGAGCCATGGCTCAGCTGTACCTCGACCAAACCTCCGGGACAAGAAACGGCCTGAGTCGACTGGAAGTCAACCCCTTTTCTGTCACTTTCTTCAAGCTTTTCCTCAGACCTTTTGACCGATGTTTCCACATCAACACACGAGTCGGTGACTGCATCTGGCACTTCATCCGGCGTGTCTACAAGATTTGATTCCTCTTCGGAAGCAGCTAGAGTTCTGATAATGAGGTCTGCTTGATTTTTATCAGTCTGACTCTCTGAAATACTACTTTCCACATGATGCTGTTCTGGTGCAGGGTTTGTTTCCTTACTGTGGCTGGCAGCTCCTCTGACTGCTTCAGTTGATCCCTCAGTAGTACACTGAATCTTCAGTTTATTCCCTTCCGAAACAAACTCTGTGGTCTCATTTGTCTTAGTCTCAGTTTTCAGACTTTCTGATCTGCAAGACACTTCTTCATCTTTACCATTTGGATTCACCTCTCCAATAACTGAACTTAGTGTTTCTGCTGATAATGTTAGTGCTTTATCATCTAAACCGCTTTGAACGGACTCTTCCTCATCCTTCTTTTCAGTCTCAGATATGACGGGGTCTAAAATGTCTCCCGATGATGCTGGTGTTTCATTATCTATGACCTTTTGACTTTCTACTTTTTGTGATTCCTTATGTTTACTTTTGTCATCTGAGGACTCAAATTCTATGCCTCTTACAGAGACCGAGGTTTCCTTTGACACCTCCCGTGTTTCATTAGCTGATATTTCTGGTCTCTCTTGCACAGTAAAAAATTCTGCAGATTCTTGTTTAATGTTCTCATTAGCCTCACCTGTACTTTGAAGACACGGTGAATCTGTGAATCTACCATAATTGTGGTCCATCTGTATGAGGTCCTTAGGTGAAGAGGGTAAACCTTGACTCGTCTCCTCAGGGTTAGAAGGCGACTCCTCCACCTTGCGCTTGGCTTTGACTCGGTTTGAGTATTGTCTGATGCAGCGGGCCTTGTCTTCCTCATCCCTTTCTCTGAAGAAGTCAACCTTACTTCCGTCACTACTGAACTCATCCTCTGACTCCGTGGAGGCCGTTCGCTTCAGGGAGGCTTTGGAGTTGGCTCTCTGTGAGGGAGCATCTCCACAGGAGGCACTTGTGGCTTTCAGGACCTTGGCTATTTTGACAGGCGGGTCGGAGGTGGTTTTGCTGGAATCCTTCGGAGGCGAGCTCTGTTTGGGTGACTTGGCTGGTTTATTTCCCCCTTCCGCCGATGCGGACAGTTTTTTCTTAGTCCGTGGAGCTGCTGTCTTTTCCCTCATATTCCCTGTTTTGTGGGACTGATTATTGGTGGCTGGTACAGTTTTGGATGGCACGTCTCCATCCTCATCCAACTTCCTCATCTTGGGCTGGGAGTCTGGAGGGGCTGATCCTCTCTTTGGGGCCGGCATTCTGTAAAAACATTTTTAAAAAACACGATGAAGCTGAGGGTGAGGACTTGCACCGGAGGAGCAAAATAATCATGTAGTTGCAATGAAATTCATATTTTCCCAACATAATGCAGTTTCTCAATAAAATAGGAAGCCCTCCTTTCTCATAAATGCAGGCTTTAACGTGGTAAATCCATTCAGAGGTAATCATAAGCAAATGCATCAACTATTACCTGTTTTTTCTATGAGCAATGAGACTGGCTAACGTTTAATATAAACAGTGATAAATGGCAAACTAGGAGGCTAACGAGTCACACAATGTACGATCTTCTTTCACGCACTAATTCGCCATCTATACGGTTTATTTTACTGGCTGTCTGACATCTGGCAGGTATTGCTGTCACTCGGAGTTCAGCAGACACCCAGAAATGGCCAGATAGCTAGCTGAGAGTGGCTAGCGTACTAGCTGGAAGTCCACAGTGATGGGAGCTAACAGCTAATGGCTAGCAGCAGCAGCCAACTCGCAACAAATGAGCGAACCGAGCCTCGCTGCTCCAAGTCAGCCTAAAGAGCAGCGGGACACGTCGAGCGCAGCCCCGCACACCGCAGTCCTCACTATACTAAAGTCCGCGAACAGGTAAAGCACGGCATTCGTCCATGAAACTCACTTTGATGTTTTCTTTTTCAACAACAGCTGTTTTTTTCTTTTTTTTTTTCTCCCCGTGAATAAAAATTAACTGTACTTCCGGAGGGAAACTGCGGATGTGACGTAGGAGCGATCCCTGCGCATTCAAAATCAAGATTTGTAGTTTTTTGAAGGAGAAAATATAATAATCTGTTTAAAGAAAACAATGTAAATACTATCATTAAGATTTTTTTTTTAAATTGGAAAATTTCATATCCACAGTGCCAAAATTTTCAAGAATTCGATCACATCTTTTTTCTAATTGATACTGATAATCACCTTTTTAAATTACTTTTACAAACTAACTATGTACATAAAAAGAGACAGCATTTGCTGTAAAATGAATGAATGAAAATGTTCGTAAATGGTTATAATAAATAAATAATGGCAAAAAAAAAAATCCAGATTGCAGCTATAATTTTCTTAAAATACTTCTTGATTCTTGATTCTAATGGTAACTTAGGTGAGGCTAGACACTAAGGACGGAAAAAGGACTTATATCGACTGGCTAGACAGAGATCAAGCTGGAAAGGTTGTGCAGCAGGTTAGGGTGATTAAGGACAGAAATGGAAATGTACTAACAAGTGAAGAGAGTGTGCTGAGAAGATGGAAGAAGTACTTTGAGGAGCTGATGAAGGAAGAAAATGATAGAGAGGAGGGTGGATGGATGGATGGACGACAGTTAGTGAATTAGGAAGTGCAGAGGATTAGTAATGAGGAAGTGAGGGCAGCTATGAAGAGGATGAAAAGTGCAAATGCAGTGGGTCCAGATGACAGACAAATGTTGGCAATTTGAACCAGGAAGACAGATGGTTTGACAGTAAACAGAGGAGGTGGCCCATGACACCAACTATCAGCCACCTTCAGTATATCCGAGCCTTTAGATCCCTTCTCAGGTGATTCAGCTCCCACTCACACCATGACCCATGTGACCTTAATGGCTCAGATGACGATAGGGTGGGTCAGCGACTCTCAAGATCACCTCCAGGATAACAACTAAAAATAAATTCTGGGACTCCTCATCAGTTGCTTGAATTAAAAGATTTCAGATGAGAGGTGAAACATCTTCAAGAACCAAAAAAAAAAAGGTCAAGTGCTAAAGACTACCCTAACCTGGATGACTGAGAGCCTACAGAGAGCTTTCCCTCATTTATTTAAAGAATTTAACTCTGAATTGATGGAAGCAGCAGGAGGTCTCCAGCTCTGAACGCACCCTTCTTATAAGAGTGGATTCATATTGATTGTAATGAAATGTTTTTTTACAACACTATGAAAATCGCAACACACAGGAACTTTTATTGGTATTTATAAGCATTAAATAAACAAAATGATTACATCTGAAAATATTACAGAATGTATATCCCACAAACTAGTAAATGTCAAGATTCCTAAATGATGAAAAATTTACTTTTGACAAAACTGAACAAGAAGGTTGCACATATTGTAAAACCTTTTTAAAGACTTCAAGAATTACAGTAGTGTGCAAAAGTCTTGAGCCACCCCTTGTTCCTTTATATTTTGCTTCCAAGGAGCCAGATTTTCTTGTAATTTTTAAAATTAAAGAACAGAAATATTCCTGAAGACTCCTCAAATAAATGACGAGAAAGTTGCCTCAGAGATTTCAGGCTGTGTTGAAGAATGAAGGTGGCCACACCAAATAGACTTTCAAGCTCGTTAGCATTGCACAAAAACTGTTTTTGCCTTATGTGCTGTATTTCCATGTATGTTTGCACAGGTTTCAATAAATCGCAGCACTTATTTCCCATTTTCCTAGCAAAAGACAACCGAATGACTGGCAGCTCAAGAATTTTGCTAGATTTCTGTCACAGTCATTACATGCAGCGTCTTTCATATCCTGGGCACATCAGTTTTATGTAAACTTTCCTTTCACACTCCTACTACCAGCTCACCAAGTGTGGTTTTCTCCAAATCTTTAATACTGGAACAAAATCAAAAACACCTTTTAAAAAAAAAAACAACACAAACACCTGAAAGTGCAGCTGGCATTTCATTAAAATCTCCACTCAAAAACGTCACAGACAGTTATCGCACATGATTCACTCTAGTCGAGCTGTCAGGCCCTGAGCGGTTTTAAATGTCTGTGCTCCAATTAATCGAAAAGCCTGATGATATTAGTGAAGCTTTTTTCTACATGCATCCACATGCGTCTTGGCTGGAGTTGTGCGAATGTGTTTTCAACCACAGATACCACAGTACATGAAATACAAACTGTCAATCAGGAAAGAGCAAATTCATTTTCTTTGACGTTGAGGTTTATCCAGTGGATCTTCGATAATATCCAAGCTAAGTTTACCTTCATTCTTTGTATACATTTTTACCTTAAAATGTATTTTAAAGATGTGTATAATTATGAGTCACAAACTACAAACTGCTTCAATGCCATTTTAATGTTCATACAGTTTATTATACACACAGCAAGCAGTTATTAGACGTAAATATACAGAAACAGTTGAATATAAATATTCAGCATTTTTGCCAGTATACAGCAGGATGACCGAAGGAAAGTGATATTAATTGATCGACGCACTGGAGTTCAATAATGAGACTGTGAGTACATCACCATTACTTTTTCATCTCAAGTATTCCGCTTCCCGGCCCTCGCCTCTTTGCACTGCAGATGTTACAGAACTGCAACCCAGGAATCTGAGACGGGAAAAAGGGAAACAGTAGAGCTTCTCACATAAAATCCCTTTATCCTTGATGTGTAAGGAGTGATGCGGCCTATGGAGGTGTCACTTACTGTTCCTGAAGATGGCAAACACTCCTTATGAAACATGTGCCTGCAGTGGAACACCACCACATTGAAGGTTTTGGCCATTTCTGAAACACACGAGGCAAAAGTTGGAAAAAAAAACGAGCTTTCAAATGCAATGCAGCATTAAAAAGAGATGAATACACCTACATACACATGACTCACCTGAAGGTAATATTGTAGCATGACATGACTCACAAATGTTCTCCTCTAAAAAGAAAAACAGCAACATTTTTAAGAGTCCAGTTTAATACAGCTCATCTCAAAAGGAGCTTGCACGAGCACCAAAGTGCACCCACCGTCGACCCTGACGCCTCTCATCTGCGTTCGATGCATCTTCTGGAGCAGGGAGAGGGAGTCGGCCACCAGGATCTTTTTGCAGCCTTCCCTCAAAAGAATCTTAGAAAAAAAGAAATCAAAAGAGCTGTCAATAAACAAGAGGAACAGAAAAGGTTGAGTTACACAATTTGAAGTCCCGCTCCACTGTGATGCACACTTGGATAAATTAAAATGCTCTTTAGTTGACATAAAAATATAGTCACATGAAAATTCCTCCACATGATGTCAGACTGATAAAGTCATACAGAAAACTTACAGTCATTGCTGCTAAAGGTGGATCTACATGTTACTGAATCATGGGGTGTACTCACAGCACTGCAGTCAGACAGTTGGGTTGCTGTATGCGAGTATACAGCAACCCTCCGATGACTGCCTGCATCTTTACTCAAGCTTTCAACACACACCTATTAAAAAATGTCGAGCTGGTTTTAAATCCCTTAAGACTGGGTATACTGTATGTCACTCAAACTTAGTACCAACTATGCTATAGAAAACAGCCCTCTCTTAAACTCTTGACTATTAATAAGTTGTTTTAATTAGGATTGACCTGCCAAATGTTCCAATCTGGCCCACTGGTTGGCTTTTGCATTCCGTAAACTTGCAGTGAGGAGGGCACAATTTTCGGATCTTTTACTGCATTTTGCACCAAGAAACGTGTGACGTGAGCTGTTAAGAATGGATCACATTCTTATCTGAACTACACATAGCTTGCCATACCTCACCAAAGTAAGATGATTAAGCTAAACAGCCGTGGCAACGTGTATCTCTGAGAAAGCAGACTGACTAAATGTTGAAAAACTGCTGAAATTTCCTTCATTTTTCTTAAGATATTACATGCTGTTCATATACTTGTATTTCTTTAAAAGAAAAGATTTGGCTTAGTCTGTTTTTTAGTATTCAATGATTCCACTAGTCTCACCCACTCGTGTTAAAATTGGGCATGCAAATTATTTCAGGTTTCTTAAAGATAAGATTGACACTAATCTAAGGGAAGCACGTCTAACCTGCAGATTGTAGTCATGAAGGATTTTCACGAGTGAATCTCTGAGGTTCGGGATCTCCATGCCTTCTTTTATGCGTAGGATGAGCAGAATGGGATCAACGTGAGTACCGATATTATTGAGGAGGCCAGTGATGAATGCTGGAACAAATAAAGTGAAACGAAAGAAGAATAGTTAAAGTTATTATTTACTGAGACACGGGCTTAGCGTGACCTACTCGATAGGAGATATGGTGACATACGTGGTTTGTCAATAGAGTAAGAGATGAGATCATCCCATAGCTCGGCATCATCCTGGTCTTTAGCAAACTCTATGGCTTTGTCCACATCTTCCAGTTCCTCCATGATCATCTGCAGGGCTCTTCTACAGTTCCCCATCCTGCCTGAGAGCAGCATACCTGATTAGCTTCCTCCTCATCATTTCAAATAAGAACCTGAACCTTAATGAACACTTACTGAGCAGGAAGACGGTCTCCTCCACAAAGTTTCTCTGCTGGCAAATCTCCAGAGCCTGAGGAGGACAGACAGAGAAAGGGATGACAAAATGATTTATGTTATGTGACTTCACTTTTAGAGACTTGAATCTATGAGAGGATGACGTACCTTTTCAAGAGGGCAGTGGGTGCTATCTCTCAGGAAAGGTAGGAGATTTGGTCGGTCATATTCTGCATACAGGCCTATCTGTCTCTCGTGGTACTTTTGGCCTTTGTGGTGGTCCCGTTTAAACAGCTTGTGGAGGTACTGTGAAGAAAAGGCCGGTCAGGCTCGCTGGATTATAACATCTGTGCTGAATTCAGTGAGCTAAGGTGTTTAAATTAAACTCACCACATGCAGAAGCTCGGGCCTGTCTGCTAGTTCCTCCACCACCTTGTCGATCTGTTAGAGTGAAACCAAAATCCATCACTTAGCAGCATTTTTTAAAATCAGGAAGATAACATAAATGCTCAAAGAAGTCAGCTGTACTTACTGATATCTTGTCTTCATTGTCCAGAAGCATGTCAACAGCTTTCTGACAACATGAAGTCATACAGTTTAAATGTATAAGAACAGCATATATGAGTATGATGAACGGGGCTTCACTCACTGATTACTTTTTACCTCTTTGTCGAAGTCCATGAGGAGTACGATCTTGTCCTCTATGGACGAGAAAAGGTTGTGTTTGTGGATCAGCTGGTAAACATCTTTGTGCCTCAGTCTCAGGTAGATTTCTAAGGCTCTGTCGTACCGCTGGTCGTAGGTGTACCTGAAACAACACCAAACTCTCAAATAACTCCTGCGTCATCGCGTGCCTCCCACCTGACCACGTCAGAATCAGCCATAAGGTGGGAACATTTTCAGATTTTGCCGATATGAAATAAGTTGTGTTGAATTCCATGCAAATGTGTATGAAGATAATGATGCAGAGGATAAAAACATATTTAAAAAATAATGCAATCTTACGTTTGACCGCTTCACTCGTACGTGCACAAGCGGTGAAATAATGTGCAAGTTAAGATCACTCACAACTCAGCCAGCGTGGTGAGCAGCGTGCTGTTGGTGGGATCCCTCTTCAGGTGATCAGTGACAGCCTGAACAATGGCCATGTTATTGTAAAGCTCTCCCGGCCATTCCCGGATCAGGGTGGCAAAACCCTTTGCAGAAAGAAAGGGGCACAGGCCATCAGCTGATTACTGTCAATCAACCAATAAATTAAAATTTGTCAAAAGACGCCAAGACTGCAGGGGGAGCATAAAGTACCTCATAGTCAGTTTTTAGAAATTCATGCAGGATCATTTCATAAATGGCCGGTCTGAGACGCAGATCTCCTCTTGGCAAATACTGACTGATGGCCTGAAACATGAGAGGAGGCAACATACTGATTAAAAAACCCAATGCTGGATAAGAGACACAACTTTCCAGACGGCATGCATCACACTTCATTGCAGCTTTATAACCACTTTAATGATGCCTTCAAGGCACAGCCATCCCAACCTACCTTGAGCTGTCCAATTTTCTTGAACCTGTACACTTCATTCTCCCACAGTTCCATGTTTTTCCCCAGAACTTTTTGACACTTCCTGGATTTAAAAAAAACAAACAAACAAAAAAACTTAAATCATTCAAATGATAAAAAGAAGATCCTGCTTTCTAAAGTGGAAACTTTCATGTAAATGTTATGATAAAATGAAATTCTTCCTGCAGTTTTATGTAATGATGATTTATTCATATATATCTCGTACAAACCGGCTCAGTGCACATCTGCAAACATGCTAAACGTACCTCGCAGCACTGTCATAGTCTCCCGTCTCCACCAAGTGTTCGATGTAATCCATTCCAATTTTCTGAACGTCGTGCCTCTTAATGTTTTTGAAGCTAATCTCCGCGGCCATCAGCGCCTCCTGATGTCACAGTTAAAAGCACAGTAACAGGACACAAAATTGAACTCTGACCTTGCAGACGTTAACCTTTAGCAACACTCATAAAATTTAACAGCGCAGACCTCATATTTCTTCTTTTGGACCAGCCAATCAATATGGTCATCCTGGTCTCGCTCCTTGGCCACAACAACGTCTTTGGGACTGATGATATAGAAGAGTGGCTCTCCCTCTGAATGCTCTGTTGATGAAAATACATTTATTCCTCTGCGCACTCCCACATTACAGCTGACATTTGATAGTCGATGCATAATGAAATCAGGCTGCAGTAAAAGGCAGCGTGACATTTCTCTGAGGGCGGATTTTATAGTCTCACCGAGGCGGTAGTCTCTGCACTCGTTGTCCTCGAAGTTGCGCACAGTCAGCGCGTCTGAAGAGATCTCCTCGCAGCTCTCTGGGAGAGGCTGGATGATGTCGAGGCGAGGCCGCACACATAACTCATCGTCCTGCGAACATATGTAATGATTTTAATATCTGACTTCTCGGTATTTACATTCATGAAGGCGTCTCTTGATTGCACACTTTGACAATGATTCTTCAAGAGCTCCTCACTTGGTTAGATGTTGTTTTTCTTAACCATGTAAATAATTCTGTGATCATCCACTTTTGTTGTCTCCTGTGGTCTTTCAGCCTTTTGCTGGCCACTGAACTTCCATCTCACCTTGACTGGCTTATTTAAAATCCACTGTGGTGGTGCGCAGAGGCAACAACTTATCAACCTAACTGTATGTTAAAAAAAAAACTGTTCTATGTTACCATTTGATCAGAGTTCTCCTTCACAAAGAACAGGGTGACCAGCTGATCTGCCAGCGGTGCCAGACCGCAGATGAAAAACTCAGCCTCAAATGCAGACACTGAAAGAAACACAGGAATGATGCATAATACATCTATTAGCTTTACAACCGCTAATGTAAACAACAACTGAACTTTTTCGTCCTCTCAGGAAAATATGTTTGAAAGTGCAAGAAAGAGAGATGAAATTTTTTACGGCCCGATTAGCCACAGCTTTAAAATCAAGTAACTCCCGAAAAGTTTTTGCAGCGTGAGCCTTTGTCTTGCCACAGGAGCATGAAGTGCAATTTAACTTTTCAGGCCTTGGAAAACAACGTCATTCACATTCCCTGCATTTTTACAATCATCACTATATAAACTGAGACAAAAAGCCTCACAGAAGTGCCTAATATTCAATTTTCAATTCAATTCAATTTAATTTATATAGCGCCAATTCACAGCAGTCATCTCAAGGCATTTAACATTACCAAGGACGCCGAGAGAAGGCTTTTTAATTCCGTATTTAGGCCACGTTGATAAAAAAAAAAAAAATTGATTTACAAAGAGATGACAAAAGAACTGGGAAGACAAAATTGAAGTGAGGCTGCTGCCATCGGAGAGTAGTAATGCCATGGGGGGGTTGGTCGTGGTCTGCGACAATGCTCAGGCAAGAGGTATGTGTCAAACTTACATCCACATAAATGCCAGAAGTTTTTCCAAACAGAGCAATCAATAATTTAAGATTAATTTGAACGATCAATAACATAACTACATGATTTCAATGATATGTCACATTACAACTAAAATATGGGATAAAGAAGATGTATGCACACTCTAACATATGCAAAAATATTACCCAGTGCACAGACTTAATTAAATAATATCGACTCTATATTTCAAAGTGTGCATATTTTTCAGCTCTAAATATGTGCAAGATGAAACGGGACGCTTTGTACCTATTTCCACATAGCGGCTGGGCAGGTCTCTCATTTCAGTTGGATTTCGCTCTTTCACAACACAAATCTGAAGAGAAATAAGACAATCAGACGGAAAACCCGCCACAGCCGGTGCCTGTGATTGATGTTCAAATGAACAAGAAACAAAGCAAACCTTAATGGAAGTACCCCAGCCAACAATGAGAGTGGTGTTGTCTTTCCAGCACAGACTGCAGGGGTACATGTCGGGCCTCAAACTCACATTATCCCTCAACACATTGGTGATCCTCTGTTTTGTGCTGAAGTCATATATTTTAACTCCCTGAAGGTAAACAAAGAGCAGCATTTTGACACGCACAGCTGTGCATACAGAGTGAGCGGGGTTCGTGTCGTTTTTGCAGAGATCTCACCACATTGTTGGCCCATGCAATCAGGTTAGCTCTCCACTTGATATTAGTGATTGTTCCCTCGCCTTCGTGTAGAACCGACGTCTTCCAGCGGTTCAGCCAGTTTCTCTCATAGAGAAGAAGCTTGAAAAAACAAAAGAAATCAGGACATTCAACTCAGGGGTGCAATATTACAGCCCAGCCTACAGAGGGCAGTAGATGAACAGTGTATTTACGCAGGAACACGCAGCTAGAAAGCCGTGTCTGCTAAAAGGATGCATCAGCCTAAACTTAGATTCAACTTAAAGTATAAATAATGGCGTAAAGCCTGATTTTCCTCCACATATACAGACTTAATTCCACTTTGGAGCATTTAAGCACAAAGTGCATGAACACAAACTGTTCACTTGACTCCATCTGAGAAACTTCATTAGCTTCACTGGTGGCAGAAAACATATTAAAGATCCACATCGCTGACATCATTTGTGAAGATGGTGTGAAAACCATAAAAGGAGCGTTTAAAACGTGTTGCAGGCTTGATTTCATGTATGCTTCTCATCATAATACAGATGCGCGCCATTAACTGAAGCCACCGGGGGTATCGGTGTAAAATACAGACTCTTTCCGTGCGCCGTCTTTACTTTTCTTGCCTTCCTGAAAAGCTATGTAAACTCTTGAGTGTTGTCTGTGGCTTGTGTTTTTCAATACAATGCGATGTGGCATTGACAGCCCTTAGAGCTATTTCATGAATTGAAGCTTAAGTTAAGTTTTCAGGCCTTGTACTGCACTTTATGCGGAGAACAAAGTCATTCGCATTCCCCGCATTGTTGCGGTTCTCACTATATAAAGTGATACAAAAAGCCCCCCAAAACTGCATATTATTACCAAGGCGCCCGAGAGAAATTTGTATAGGCTCTTTAATTCAACATTTGGGCTATGTTAATAAACAGTTTGCTCGACAAAGAGATGATATGACAAAAGAACTGGGGAAACAAAATTGAATTTCCTTTGACAGGATGTGGCTCCCGTTGAGGGGTATTGATTTTCATCACAGGCACCTTGTGGAGGCCTTCACAACTTGGAACTGCGAGAAATCAGCGCCAATTGAAAGAAAATGGCAAAGTAACACTAACAATGGAGTTTTGTGGTAAAAGTTTTTCCTCACCCCTGTTGTATAAATGTCAGCGTACTTTATTTATAGGTGGTTTGTGTAATGGCGCCACATCGGTGCAGTTTATAGTAGTGTTATAGAGGAGTGGTAGTAGGCAGCTGGTTCTACTTCCAAAAGAAACAGAAAATGACAAATCTAATGCCTAATATGCTTTTCACCTTCTGCAATGACATACCCACCGAAGACAACTTCCAGAGAGAGATCACCGTATGCACCTGGAAATCCTAAGACTATGTACCCTCTTGATAATGACATCTATTTGCTGTGCTTGTGAAGTATTGCCTTTCAAACACTGTTGAGCGAACTGCACTTTGTGAAAATGGGCAGCTCTCCCGAGAGCACTCCAGCAAAAAAAGGCAGAAAAGTAGGAGGCTTTCACACCAGACAAAGGCCCGCGCATCGCCCTCAGCCAAGCCAAAGCGAAGCGGTTTGCAGGATTCGGTTTCACCCGGACACAATCAGGATGTATTATTGAGGCAGGAAATGTCTTGAAAATGGCGGGAAAAAACTGTACATAATGACTGAATGAGTAAAAAAAAAAAATACCGTTCAAACCTTACCTTGTTGCCACCAGTGACAAACTGCTTGTAGTTGGATTTGGTGAACTGGGGGTGTAATGCAACCACCTGTGAAGAAGGTTTAACTGTTTAGAAGAGTGAAATCTATTCATTTTTTTTTTTATCCTAAAACCCTGCACGTCTGCAGAAAAACTTACTTTGATGGGACAGTCAAAGTTCTCATGGAAGCCCTCTCTTGTGTACAGCCCGAATACTTGAACCTGAAACAGAGACGGTGCAGCAGAACAGCGAGCAAAGGTGAATAACTCAAAATTTCTCCTTTAATTGCTGCCTCTGCAACTATCTGAGGCCAGCGGGGGGAAGTGTGGTCAGAGAAGACTTTTGATTGGCTCCCTACTTCTCCACTGGGTCACCAATTAGTGGGCAAGTTGATTCTTCGAACCCTGCAGGGTTTACAGCAGAAATCCTAATCGTGGATTGACCGCAGCCTCAGTTGGCTACAATAGCCTTTAATGTACTATTAGAGTACATGACAACTACTTTTCCTCCATCTGAAGGCCCCCCAAAAAAGATGGGCAATATTATAAAACTCTGATGTTATCTCTTCTCTTGAACTGCAGCAGTGGTTAAGGATTAAGTTAGATTTCAAAGGATTATCAGCCAGCTGAATTGGTGAGGGCAAACAATTGCTATAGCATTGATTTTAATTGTCTGCTCCACTTTTTTTTTTTGCGCGACAAGATCTTGTTTTTGCCACCAGAGTGCTGGAAGCAGGGGGAGGGTGATATCAGAGAGCATATCTTGACTGCAAAATCCATGAAGGATGGTGGTAATGATGAGAAGAGACAAGATAACAGCAAGGTGGAGAACATGGAGAGGGTATCCATAGACGGCTGATGGCTGACTGACAGCTCAACGGATCTGAGTGCAATCCTTTCCCCCTACTCTTCAAAATTGTTACAAGCTTTTTATAAATTCCCGCATCATGAAAAAAAAAAAATATGAGGCTTATGTGCAGATATGGTGAAGATAAAACTCCAGGTTAATGCTCCGACTGCAGGGGAAGTGCCGTCTAAAAATTCACCACAAGTTCCAAATCATTATCATAAAGTTTTGGGCTGATAAGGCGAGTTTTCTATGAATCAGAGGATGAATTATGAAAGATGAAAAGCACTGATTGGTGATTTTATTTTGCCGCAGGCCCAGGGACCAGTACCCAGCGGTGATGAGTGGGGAGATCTCACCTTCCCATCCTCGGAGCAGATGCCCACATGCTCTCCACTTTCATCCAGACTGATCTGGTTGATCTTCACTGAACTCTGCGGAGACACAATATCATGCCATCTTTTTTTTTTTTTTTTTTAAAGAAGTGGGCGAGCATCATAGTGGATGGCCAAATGTTGCCAGCTGACATTTTACCCCAACTAAGTGAAATGCCAGGAAAAGCAAAAGGTAATAGATGCATGGTCCCATATGTGTCAATGCATAGAGAGTGCATTAATACTGAAAATGTTAGGGGTCCCTCTACTGCGGATGCTTTTAAATTTAGGGCTCTTAAGATAAAAGGATCAACTAAATGGCATAAATTACAGCAAATGTTACTTTAAAAATGTCCCTAAAGTGAAGACGGTGCCTCAGTGTAGACTAAAGGAGGAAAGAAGTTGTTTTGCCTACCAACGCAACAGCTCCAACTATTTGGTAATCATATTAAATCCAACAGCCAGAGCACAGCTGTCTCTCTTCTGTTCTGTGGAACGACCTCCCTGTTTCAGGTTCTGATTTAAAAAGCTGGCAGTAAGTTCCTTTGGTAAGTAGCACTTGAATCAACATGCTCAGCAGGATCACTACATTTGGAAGAACGAGTGCAGGTACAGTAATGTAAAACTGCACCTCCATGCCTACCAAATCAGCCCTGATTACTGAGTTTTTTCCTTTCTTCTTCTTTTTTTTTTGACTTGCAAATTAAATTATTGTTCAGAGTTCATTCCCTCCAGATCAGTCGAAGGAAGGTAGTAAAATAGCAGGAGTAAATTAGAGAGAGGAAAGCTCATTTCTGGATGTGGAATCTTCCTTCTGGGTGCTATGTTAAACACCAAAATATCTCCTTTTGCTTCCACATGGGATCTAAACTGTATTATTTTGTCTGCAGGGCCTGAGTTAATGCTGTTGACTCTTAGCTCTTTTTCAGGAATATAAAAGTTTCATCAAGCAGGGGGAGGTTTGCATTTTTACAGCTAAAATGTACCTGATTTGGGTATTTGATCGGCTAATTCGGGCATTTTCTGACTCAGAGTTTAGGCTTACTATGATATTATGATTCCATATATACTCCACTTAGACCTTTAATGACTTAACAGCAGTATCAGTCTTGACCACAGTACTGTCTGCCTGACTAATGCATGTTATGTCTGAGGCTTTCTGCTTCATTTGCTCTGTTCTGGTTGTGCAGACGTTTATGGGCCCTCGGCTTCCTCGATCTTTGACTTCTGTAAACACTTTCCTGATGAGTTTATGGTCTCGTTGGCAGTTTGAAGTCTTATTTGATACTTAATGATGTTCATTTGCAAATTTTGGTTCCTTCTGGAGTAAAAAAAAGCTAATAAAGCAGTGTGGGTTTATTATCTTGTGATTAACAAGCCACTACTGTATGAGTGTGCAGGGTCCTCGATTACTCAGGAATATCCACATTTCTTACATGTTCCAGTTTTAAAAAGCTCAAGCTAAATTTATAGTGCTGTGTTGAATCCCCTCCATACCGGGTGACGTCTTCGCCTTCAACATGTGCGCTGGTGTGCATCACTCACAACTGAAACTGAGCAGATCATGTTGCAGCTAATAAATCTTGAACAGCAGCTACTTTAGGGAAATGCATGAAGGAAAGAAGACTTCAGAACTGACTGAGTCTCTGCACATACTGTCAGAGCTATGAGGAAAAACTCCATGCGTCTACGCTGGCAGAAAACTAGCTATTTTATTAGCACAGTGAGCAAGCTAGATACAACTGCAACCTACTAAATTTTGTTTCACACGGGTATTATTCTTGTGCTAATCAATATACTGCGGTATACATGCGGTGTAAACAAACAGACCAGTCACAGATGATGTCACGTTTCTGAGAAGGTGCATGTCAAACTATATGGAAGCTTATTTCCACCACTGAAAAAATTGCCATCTATAAGTCAAAATTCTGGGTTATTATCTTAAATTTCAACTTACTAACTCAAACTTCTGAGAAGATAAAATGAAATTGAGAAAATAACCTGAAATTTCAAGTTATAAAAGTTGAAATTTGAGATACTAACTCAAAATTCTGACTTAGTTCTGCCTGGCAAAAATGTTTTTTTTTCCAGAGGCAGAAACAAGCTTCCATAGGCTACGGCATAGGGTATGATTTATTTATTTTTGATATGTTTGATTGTTTTGTTTTTTGATTTTCTGTGTTTATCATGTGTTTCACTGCTTAGTTTAGCTACTTCCATTTTTACTGTCGATTTGAATGAAATAAAAGTAAAATTGTATTCAAAGTACAGTAGATGAGCATCCCTTTCGTTTTGCAGGTATTTGGTTACACAACAAAGTAAAATCACATTTCTAACTGATGACAGCACTGGATGAAAGGTTAAAGTTTAGGAAATATCTGACTTTTTCCTCTGGGGACCATGACAAAAGTATCAGGACTAAACTATAATGCAGCTGCTAACATAGCAGAACAGTGGACCCACTAACAGGCTGACATTGCATTCAGTGAGTTAACAAGGCTAAAAAGTGTGTTACATGTAATTAATTAATAAATGTAACCCAAAGCATTTTAATTCACTCACAATTTCAAACTTCTGAGTAATATTTCCTTGGATGTCCAACAGGAAGACCTTTCCAAAATGTGTACCTAAGGCAAGAAACTGAAAGGAGACAAATGCAATGTAAATTAAACCAGAAGACACCTGAAATCAATTCAAGATTTTATGGAGAAAAAAAAAAATCAAATCTTGTGTTTATGAAGGCTGTGGTAGAGGATAAAAAATATTTCCTGGATCTGCAGTGGCATGGGCAGAGTGGGGATTGGGTGGGCTTGGAGGCAAAACTGTGAAATTGCAGGGGGTGGAAAAGCCCTATTTATTAAAGCAGACAGTGTGAAATGGCATTTTTTTCCCCTCAAATTAAAATGCTTAAGCATAATAAATGCACTGTACATCTGACTTCTTCCCATGCAACCCAATCACCTCCCTGCCCAGCACAAGGCTATTATTTCTACTGAGCAGCAACTGGTTTCCGTGTTTTGTGCTTCGGCAGAAGCGCACGTGCGCATATGTATGTGTGCGTGCGAGTGTGTACATGAGTCCACTGGGACAAAAAAATTATAGAAACTGGGGGCTTTGGCATTAGATTAAGTGTGTGTTCTTCCACCCCAGCCCCTGCTCCATGCCCTTCTCCTAATCCCCCTCCCTTCTAGACCAGCATGTGGATGTGCGGCGAGCCCAGCATGCTTCAGTGCAGTCTATAATGAAATGCTTATATTTACAGGCACAGCTGAGCATGTCAGACAGAGCCCCTGCAATCTCCCCAAATAAAATAACCAAAAATAAATAAATAAAGGGTTCAACCTTGTGAGGCGGAGCGACTTTTAAAGGGATTTATCAGAATGGAATTGTTCAAATGAAATTCCGATTCAGACACTTAAAATATGAGGCAACATAAGGCAATATGTGCTGTCTGTGGCTTTTAGGGTTGTGGGAGTTTGCCACAGAAGGGGGGTGGTGGTGTGACCACACAGGTAAGCTGGACGGCAAAAAGTACATAAGCATAGAAATCCCAAGACGAAAGACAGTCAGATCAAATTTAAATTTTCAGCAAAGCAGTCTCTCTCTGTGGCACCGATGCTGTTTTTAGGTTAACAGAGGGAAAAGGGGGGGACCGAATCCTCAAAGTACAAATAAATACATGAACATCAATAGTGGTTAATAAAACATCAGGTGAGGAGACATAACTGGGTATGACTTTTGCTCTGCTCAGGCGTGCAAGTGTGCCGCTGGTGCCACGATGATTAACCATCTCGCTGAGAGTGGCCCTCTTAAAAACAAACGGAGACGAGGAGCAAAAAAATATGTAAGAGTGGGAATAAAAAGAGGAGAAGACAATGGTGCCTGGTGCCTTTTGATTCACCTCCCTGAGAGGGAAAAGCAGGGGAAGGTGAGAAAATAATGGCCTGCCTGTATAGATTCAACAGAAGGGAAGAAATCCAACTTTGAAGCTGACATCTCTCAAATGTGTACCTAAACAATGCGAAATGTCTGCGTGAGATGAGTGAACCTGACACGGAAATGCCCCTGTGGGTGGTGGATCATAACCTCTACCTTGTCATGGACGGTCATACAGCTGGCTGCATCGTTCTGGAGAATTTCTGTCACCCCGTTGGAGAGCCTCTCATACTTCAGCTTGGGCTCCTCTTCGCTGTCATCTTCCTGTTGTAGAAAGCAGTCTCTTGATATGGACTCTTTATAACTGGTATTCCTGTTTCCACCTAACCCTGTGTTATATCTTAAAATCAGATTTTTTTTATGAAACAAGTTCTACGAAATATATAACTTCACGTGCATCCAGTGTAATTCATCTTTAAAGGCACCTTATTTCGTTTTTGACCACTAGGGGCTCTATGGACAAATGTTTTTACATGTAGGTCTCTGCTTTGCAAGGTTTTTGTATGCAAAGCACAGAAAGACGTGCAAAGACGCACGGCCCACAGTGCCAACAGATACAAACACCACTGGTTTCATACTTTCTGACAGATCAAAAAAAGCAGTAATGCGCACGTTTGTTCACGTTTAGCATGTGCATGCTACATTTGTTTAATTTGTGCACGTGCTACGTTTGTTACGCTATGTATTTTAACCGTCACTGCAAATTTTTAATCTTCCCTGTGCAGCTGAGCAACCGCCGATTATCGATCAAGTTATTGAAATAAAACACTTAAAGTATAGAAAATAGCGCAGCTGAGCAGATAACAACAATGTAGAGAAAAGAAGACAAAGTCTGGGTGACCATCATCATGTCATGAGATACTTTATGAAGCAACCCGTTGGGCAGTAGATCTTCTATAGCTATAATTCATCATTAATGTTAGCATATGTATTTATATTATCTTAATATATTCTTCACGTTACATATTTATATTGTTCAAAATATGACATCTAACAAATTGTTATATTATTACAATCAGTATTGTTCTGGTAAATTTACCAGTATATAGATTTTACCTAACACCAAAGCAAAGACCCACGCTATTATTATTATTATTATTGTAGAATAATCAGGTGATTTTTTTTCTTCTCTGAGTTATTATTTTTTTCCATCAAATGTGAGAAAACAGTTAAAAAAAATATGCAATTTAATATCAGGAATTTAAAATGACTTGTCTTGTAAATCATTTCAGGAGTACTGCTATTTAAATAATTAACTTTACTATCATACTTAATGAAGAAATGAATAAGATCCTCACATTCGAGAATGCAGAAGCAAATATCTCACAATTTTGCTTTAAATTTATTTTAATCTAATCTAATATACAGGTGCTACACAATATTCCTGTATAAACATAAGAGGGGTTTCTTGACAGTCTTCAGCAGCTTTTAATGCAGTTTCCAGCCACCAATAACTGTAATTAATCCATTTTTGGAGCCTGGTGTGTACAGATGAACACGTGTATAAAGGGATATATGCCCAAAGACAGCATTTCCATTAGCTTGCATGAAATGCTTCATAAAACAATAAAAGCAACATGTTTTCATGACACCGTTTTTTCCCCTGTGAAATTCATGAATTTATAGTCTTTTCATAAAGCAAACTTAAGGTATTATACTGTGTTACACTTTCCAGCCTGAGTCAACATTTGCGGCCAGTCACAGCCTGAATATTACTCATAATTCAGTTTATAACCAATGCTGCACAGTCTGTGGCTGCCCAGAGGGTGCATCAACTCAAAACATTGTCTGCCATTATGTGCTACTGGGTTGGAGGTGGGGGACAATAGCGTGGAAAAAATGTTATTTTCAAAAACAATCCTTTCCCACTCAACAACGCCATATCTAGGCTATTTCCTGTGTATTCTGGTTGTGAGATTTCTGATGCGAGGGCATTTGTCACGGGTTTCAAAGGCGTATCAAACAACAAAGGCAAACTTCATCCCCACAGAGAAACTACCCATTTAAAAACTTTTGCCATCTCTTGTAAGTCGCTTTTTGTTTTGTCAACTACTCAGCTGTCCTTGATGTTGTAACCATTTTTGCCATTTTCTTTTGGTATTGGCTGTTAAAATAGAGCAGCCTGACCCGCTCCTTGTGTCTACATGAAGGGAAACATTCTGCTTAAAATGTACTGTACAGCAAGGGCCACACTAGCTGTAGACATTTAGGATGAGAAGTGAGGGCATGTACCCTTCGATATAGTCATCACAGCGCTCTCCACCGAGATTAGAAAACCACCTCAGTGAATATAAAGAAAGGCAGGTAATAAAGCACTGCATAACATATTGAACTGTACATGTCACACCTGGCCATAAGATAAAATGCACACAGTTAACACCATTATAGTCCAGTTAGCTTTGAGTTAAGCACATTTTATATGTTTCAGTACTTGCATGGGTTTGTCCCTATATCACATTATTACATCAGGAGTCTAATAATCATTTTTCTTATCATTATATTTAACCTGGTGTGGATTAAACCTGTTTTTACAGCTCCCATTATGTTTTGAAGCCATTTCTTTTTTTCCATTTTTTGTAGGACAGTTCTTGTTTTCAAATAAGTGGAGATTACACCTTCATTATTTTATCTGCAGCGGCTTTAGCACTGCCCAGGACCCCAGATTCAGTAACAGACATGTCACATTCATACACCATAATCTCCTGTCAGTCTTGCAACATGCAGTATATCATAGCTGGCTGTCTTGATGCCATTATCAATAACTATATTGAACACAATGGTATTTAGGAATTTCAGTCCAAGCATGCATGGTGGAGCAACTCCGAATCCCATTAGACTCCTGATTTGCATAGGTCGTGCCCATAGACCTACGTTTTTGAAATGAGCTCACTATGAGATTAAACTAAATTGCTCATAAAAAAAATTAAAGGAACACTTTTTATGGGTACATATACACTTGTATATGGATACAAGTGTATATATTTTCAAACTGATCTTTGGTTTTATACTTTGTGTGTTTTAGTTGTAATTTAGTTAAATTATTATTAGTGTTTTATTCTTTCTATAAACGGATGCTGCTGTAACAACAGGAATTTCCCTCTGGGATGAATAAAGTATTCTGATTCTGATAATCACACTATAGCATCAAGTCAAATAAACTTCTGGGATATTGATCCGGTCAGTTAAGTAGCAGAGGGGGTTGTTAATCAGTTTCAGCTGCTTTGGTGTTAATGAAATTAACAGGTGCACTAGAGAGGCAACAATGGGACAAGGTTTGATGGGTCTCCCAGCACAGTCTCAGGAGCACCGAGGAGATTCCAGGAGATAGGCAGTTACTCTAGGAGAGCTGGACCGTAGAAGGTCCTTAACCCATCAGCAGGACCGAATCTGGTCCTTTGTGCAAGGAGGAACAGGAGGAGCACTGCCAGAACCCGACAAAATGACCTCCAGCAGGCCACTGGTGTGGATGTTTCTGACCAAACAATCAGAAACAGACTTCATGAGGGTGGCCTGAAGGCCCAACATCCTATAGTGGGCTCTGTGCTCACTGCTCGGCACCATGGATCCCAAATGACATTTGCCATAGAATACCAAAATTGGCAGGTCCACCACCGGCACCCTGTGCTTTTTTTAACATCATTCAGCACGACCGGTTTAGTGGTGGGTCAGTGATGGTCTGGGGAGGCATATCCATGGAGGGACCACTGACTGCCTCCCATGCTCACCTGAGCTAAATCCAATAGAACCCCTCTGGGACATTAAGTTTTGGACCTTCTGACGCGACCAGGTTGCACCCTGACATTGTCAGCCATGTATACAAGCACTTGGGGGCCATACAAAATACTGAGTACAATTTTCAATTGCTGCAGTTAAATGTCGGCAAAATGGATTAGCCTGCTGCATAATTTCTTTACTTTGATTTAAAGGGTGTCTTTCAATTCAGCCCACTGTAGGCTGATCATTTTCATTTCCATCAAACAATGTGGCATCCTTTCATTACAACACATTACCCCATTTACTTTCAAAATCCCAATCAACAAACTGAACCAGCAACCTTTTTCTTACCAAACAAATGTGCTAAGCTCTACACCACTAGAGGCACTAGATCACTGAAGAAACTTGAAATTAATTTAATTAATTTGCTTTTTGTTTTCCAAAGAATAGCACAAAGACAAACAGAAGCACTGCTTCTGCCTGAACCTGTTCAGGCGCTACATGGTACGTAGACTGTGATTTATTATGTGTAATATATGACTGAATAAAACAAATCTAAAATATGCATTAACTATTTAAATTGCTTCAAAAAGGGCAGAATCATGTAGGGTACTTCAGTTTTTTAGAGGCTTACAGTGGCCCAACAAGTTGCTAAAAATACAATTTATGATGGTTTGTTCCTTTCATTTATTACCCTTCATTCTCTACCATTTATGTGCTTTACAGAACAACAAAAGTAAATTCTTTGACATTTTTTATGGATCTCACCCTTTTGTTTGTCAGCCACTGGGCTTCCTTTGATTTGTAATGGTCTACTGACAGTAGAGCAAATGAGACTCCTTGTGTCATCAACTAGCTTAATGTTCGAGATTCAAGGAAGACTCACCCATTTGTTTAAAGCAGAAAGAGGGGGAAATTGGTGCAATCAGTCAATATGTTGTTTAAATTTATAATTTTTATGGTTTGATCCACTGAGGATACAAAAAAAGCACTTAAAAATCAGGCTTATTACTGTATTATTACAAATCTGACTAATCTAACCAAAATCGCAATGTTGATAAAGAGCATTTCTTTCTGACTTTCCAGACATTCCTGCTCTGACAAATTGTTACCCTGCTCATTTCTTCTGTTAGTAGAGTGTAGAGCAAACAGCCCCTCGCTGCCTTCACCTATCGAGGCTGCTGTCAAGCAGGTAGCAACGGCAACCAGCTACAGTATATTGCAATATTGTAAGCAAATAATCAGCTGTTTGCAGCAGCCACTCAGAGGAGACTCACAATCCCACAGTCCAGTGAGTGTTTGTCTATGACTTCTGAACACATGGTGCACAGACAGACCTCTATTTACAAGTCTGGGCCTTTTCCTACTTTCTTTTCTCTCATCCATCTGCTTGAGAAAGGTGAAGGCGTCCAAAATGCAGCATATATCCTATATATCATTCCATCCTCTGCTACCTATGAAGAAAAATTCTCCTTCCTGTCAGGGTGATGCGTAATGTTATATTTTATTCAGCCCATGTGAGATTCTCCGAAGCGCAGGTGTACAGTAACATGCCAGAGTTCAGTCATAATATTGATGGATCTGGAAAGCTATATGTAATTCATGAGTGTTTGACACCTCTCAGAGCCTGACAAAGATCCTTTAGGGATCAAGCTGTGCTGATAAAGGCTGGTTATGTATTACAGCCCCTTCAGTCGGCAAAGATTTCAAATAGCATCCATACCTGACGCAAAAATGAACACTTCTGTCACAGACAACATATTGTTGGTGATCCATTTCTACCTTGACATGCTGGTGCAACTGCATGATACGTTCATGTCTACTTTTTCCAGTGTTTCTTTTTAAGTTTGTCTTAACATAAATTCATCTGTTTAAAGGTTAGTTAAAATGATGAGCTAATGTGATTCTTACCTCGGACTCATCTGTGGGTTCCTCACTTGGATTTCTTCCCTAAAAGCACAGACATGTTGGGCTGCTTTAAAACAAATCTAATAGAGTCACTATCTTTTCAAGCATGGTTTCAGAGGCCAGAAATATTTATTTAGAGATTAAATGCAAGTCAAACAACTGCAAAGCTTAATGTTTGCATTCCACGCTAAAGAAGGGCTAGATGAGAAGCTAAATCAAATCAAACCACAGCTGACAACCCTCGCAGAAACAGATTGAATTTATTTTTGATTCAAGTGCGTTTAAAACAGCAACATTAGCTAGCTAGCTTTAGCATGTTGAGCTTACCTGCTCCTCCACTTCCGCCATTGTGATATTACTTAGCGATGCAGCCAAAGATAACAGCTATAACACCTTAACAAATGTTAAAAAAAATATGTATTAAATGTCCGCTAAAGGTTTGCTTCATATCAAAAGCACCCGCTGTAACGTTACAGCAAAGTGATATTTGTTGTCGAAACCTGCTCCCTGTCATAAGCTAAATCACATGACTGAATCCGAGTCGTGAGGCATTATGGGTATTGAAGTCATTCAGACGGAGGAACGACGACGCGGATATTCGACAAAATAGACGGAGACAAATATATATATATAAAAAAAGATGCCAGGTAAAAGCGTATATTTTTTTTATCGATGGTTGTGGTTTATGTACTAAATCCCATAAATACTTTACAAGATTTTACTCGATTTTAACGCTACCAGCGTCTCTTTTTTTCCCCTCAAGTTTCAGGCGACAAATTTCTGATGAAAACATTTTCAGGTGAAGACAGTCTTATTTTAAAACTGCAGCCAATCAGTCTGCAGTATAGCTGGGTATAACCACAAATCACATCTCCACTGACAATATTAATAGACCAACTTTAAAATTTTGAACGTGCGCCAGAAACAATAAATTAAAGCTGGACTAAAAGTCCTCCAAACTTTCCCCAAGGGGATAAAAAGGCTGATTTCTGCTGTGATTAAAAGGTGTTCAAATAAGTGGCTAAAAAAGCAGCCAGCTAGATCCATCCTCTCAAATAGAGCTGAGTAATTTAATTTGCTGTATTTTATATTAATTGTCTATTACACTTCATTGGCAAATTGTCCTTTTTTCCTCCAGTGCATTTGCTGCTTATTTCTAGTAAATGTGAAAAATAGTTCAAAACTGTTCCGAACAACATAAAAATGCTACTTGTACATGAATTCATCCATAATAAAATGCAATATATAATGCAACGCTGATGTTGCATTATATATTTTACTGTCAATACTTTATGTACCATTACTTGTACGTTTTAGTAAAATAATGGAGTTATTCTGAGTGGAAAAAGTATTTATTGTGCACACTGTCCCCTTTTAAATTGATTAATTACTGCCACTAGCCCGATAAACAATAAGACCTAAAGTAAAATGCATACTATTTTATTCTAAAATGCAGAATTAAATGCAACTATTAGCTCAAAATGATACCCTACAATGTTTTAATTCTAGTCACATTATCTCCATCCATCCATTTTCTTACGCTTTTCCAATTCAGGGTCGTGGGGGGCTGAAGCCCATCTCAGCTGCCATAGGGCGACAGGCGGGGTAGACCCTGGACAGGTCGCCAGTCTGTCACGGGGCTAACACAGAGAGACAGATAATCAGAATCTATTTTCTTAATAAAGACAATTTGAGCATAACAAGCACAAACAAACATTAAAATTCTCTTGAAGAATTTTCCAATACATGTTGAAGTAACACTTCGAGGAATAATTAGACTATTTGTTTTATATATTTGCAGACTTTTCTCATCATAGTGGTTAAATGAACCCTTCAGATGTCGGTCGACTCCCCTGGTCCATCTGCTTGCCAGATTCCACATGAATATATTTTTATACTCTAAGTATAGATTTTTCTGTCAATATTGTATGTACCTTCACTTTTTATGGATTTTCTTTTTTTACTAAAGTAAAGGATCTGAATACTTTGTCCACTGAGTAATAAGCAGCAATGACATATAGAGTGTGGATTGACCCAAAGTGCATTATTATGATGAGAATTGGTAGCCAAAAGTATTTATTGTTACCCCTTATGATATAAAATCTGTGGTAGTTTTATCTAAAACTAAAGTACAGCACTTTCCTCAAGTTGTCTTCTATGCCTCCTTTAATATAGGCAATCCCTGTATATCCCCTAATAAGGCAAATACAGTGAGCAAGACTTCCAGTAATAATTAGGCTATTTGTTTTATATATTTGCAGACTTTTCTGAACATGGTGGCTAAATAAACCCTTCAGATATTGGTCGACTCCCCTGGTCCTCCGTCACTCTGCTGACAGCTGCTTGCCTGAGTCCAGATGAATGCCAAAGGTATGATTTGCCTCTTCTTTATTGAGATTGTCTCACACCCCTGTCTTGCCTCATCCATCCTCAGGAGAATCCTAATGCACTGATACCAAGGGGGAATAATTTTTTTTTTCTTTACAATCTGCTTAGCAATGATTTATTGATTGCGGCTTCCACCCTCACAGAGAATTACCGATCCTTTTTGGGAAATCAGATTTTCACACCTTTCATGAGTGTGTATGTGGCGCAGGTCTCCAGAGACAGTGTGAGGGGAAACTGACTTTGAGGAGCAGCAGTGTGTGAATCTCTGCTGCTGCCAGTGGTACGTCCGATGGATGGCCCTGTGTTTCTCTGCTTCTCTCCCCATCTCCCTCTCTATAGTTTTGCATTATTTATTGCTCGATAACTACAGTATCCAAGCTTGATTTGTTTTCATTCCCTTTCAAACCTCTAAAACATGTGCTTTGCCCGCTCTCCTATCATAAACATGCAAGAGCCGGTCTAAAGTTTAAGCATCTCATAGACAAAAAATGAAAAAATAATAAAAACAACCCTCACCCTCATAGGAGGAGTCAGATTAGTGCACCGAAAGCTTTGATGCTCCAGAATGTCAGCTCGGTGGATCGATCCAGCAGAAAACACACACACACACACACACCTGACCAATCAGAGGCGTCTATCTGTTGTGGACCTGCTGGGCACCGTGGTTTACAAGCTTCAAAGAGCTCCTTTTAATACACTGCTTTGATAGCCCTCAGCCTTCACTGACCCGCCGACCGTCCGCTGGGGAGCGTTTTAGCTTTAGTGGAGGAGAGAGGGATAACTGTTGATCATATTAACGAGCGTGAAAAGAAAAATCATCTCAAGTCTTGCCTATTTACACCCCTGACCCACGGGTCCCAATAACAGTCTGTTAGATCAGTTAGCAGTGCTACAGATAAAATAATACAAATCGGCTGCATTTTTCCAAGAGTAATTTTACATTATTAACAGCACTTGTAGACATTCGGATGCACAAAGGAAAGAAGTACACAAGGACAGACAGAAGAACAGTTTGGTTAATAACCCTAAGGGGGAGACAAATCATCATCTAAAAAACCGCATTACACATCTCAATATGCTCGCCCAACGCAGCGCATCCACATATACATATAATATATAATCAGTGCTTCAAAACTATTAGTAATTTTTACACTTCTGCTGATATGACATTTCCGTGTGCACAGTGTAAATACTGAGTGTTTATTCCACCGAATAAAGTTACTTTTGTTTCAGTTGAGGTAGAAGAGAAAAATGATAAAACACCATTATTAATATTATTTTTTACCAATTTTAACATACAGTCCAGTTTTTTTGTTTTAGATTTTGTCCAAACCCCTCCTTAAAAACAAACAAATGAGCTCAAAATATAAAACAAGCCATATTTCAATCTTAAAGCAGATTAAAAATTGCTGAAGATCAGAAATTATTAATATCAGTGTCGGTGTCTTTGCGTCGCACGGGTCATTACAGGTGCAAAACAAGTCAGAAAATCAAAGCACTTGCGCGCATTTTAGGTCACTTATAAGCAGCGATGGCGTAAAATAAAGCTGTTGTGTGTGATTTCTCAAAGAACGGAGAACATTTGCCACCTCAAAAAGTCGTGTTAACTGACAAAGCAAGCTCATGGTTTGACGTTACATTAATGTTTAAGGACAAAGAAAGCATGAAAGAGAATTTTGTCTTTTGGGTAGATTATAAACCTCATTCTGTCGTACGTTTTTCAGAACAGACTGGTGTGCTGCAGCCCATCCCAGGTTGAAATCACCCTGTATGTGTCTCCAGTATATCAGAGATGGCCTGAAACTCGTGAGCTGTGCTTTAATTCCACATCTAATACTTACTCTAAACATGTTTTAACTGCTTCAGTGTTCATATGGGGACATTACATTTAGGCTTTTTTGCATCACGTGCTTCATTCTGCTCAGTAAAGTGTTTTATATTTTGTTAAGCAATGTGTGCCCATTGTCTCCACGTGAGGACCTACTTTCTCTTCAAAGATGATACTTAGTTTTTATACTTATCCGGTCCGACTAATCTCAAATAGCTGGGAGAAATTAAAAATGCATCCCAAACAAGAGCTTGGGTCTCAGGAGGTTAAATATTTATATATGTACAAAATTAACCTTGTTAAAGTTTCAACAGACTGTGCGGTTCTTTTGCACTTTTCTTCTACAATGCATTGTAGAAAAGAAAAGGGGGAGGCTGCAGGATATTACAGTTTGGGAGTGAAACAGGAAAATATGAAATACACGTATTTATTTAATCCCCAAAGTTTTGTGAGTCTCATTCCAAAAGGCCGGTTTGATGATTGTGTTCTCCAATACTCAGTTAATCTGTTTAGCCATCAATCGCAAGGACAAGCTGAGCGGCCCCATGGTGTAGTGGCTTACACGTTCTCCTCACAAGTGAAAGATCCCCAGTTTGATCCCAGGAGGAGATGCAAATCCCTCTGGGGTTGTGACAGGAAGGGCATCTGGCGTAAAGAGGAGCTACCTGCTGTGGCGACCCCTTGTGAATAAGGGGGAAGCTGAAAGTAGCTTTTTAAGTGCAAGGAAATATTGAACATTTGTAATCTATCACAATCTGTGTATGGAGAAAAAAAAAGAGATAAAATTCTTACATTTAATAACCTGAAAGCAGCCAATGTTTGCTGAACTAATCAAACAACTCAACCATCAGAACAGCTGCTGATAAATCTTTCGATAGACTTACTGTATTGATTCTTCAGCAGCTCTGCTGCCGCGCAGCAGTCCCCTCTTCAGCCTCCTTTCTATCTTTGCTTATGTCTTCGCACTGTAACTATGACGAATTTTTTTGCCCAATTTAAATTTTACACTCTATATTTTCTGAAAGATCTTGATTGGTGAAATTGTTGCTTCAGTTCCTCCTAATAAGAAAATAATGTGTTTTTGGATTTGCATTTAATTTGGTATACTTCCTGATAACTTACTCTGAGACCGGAACCCAAGTTAAAGTAAAAACTACGACAGATCATTTAGAATCTAAAATGATACCGTGGCAGTTACACTGGGTGTTATTTATTTTCTCTGTGTTTGTGAACCAGGAGAGCCTCGAGTGTTCGATCACATGCTGAAGCCCGTCACCCAGTGACCCCTCACGCTGGGGCGGCACTGGTAAAACCACCAGCTCTTAGCATGGATATCTGATGACGCTCGGGACACTCTAACCACCGATTCTCCGCCCACTGGGGGCTTTTGGTGAGCATGAGGCGAAGAGCGGGGCATCAAGTGCTTTTTCTTGTCTTTGCAACCTGTTCCCGAGCCGTGGCCAGACTGGGTGAGGAGACAAACCTTCCCCAGTCTCCCCGTGTCCGCTCCTGCCATCACTAGCTCACATTATTGCTAATCTGAGATCTGAGGGTTACTTTTAAAAATTTAAATAATCCGTTACATGCTTAGAAGCACTAATGCAATTTCTGATGTTAACTTTTTAAATATCCCCTTTTTTTTTTATTATGTATTATTATAATAAGAGAAGCTTTATCTCATTACTCATTACTGAGTAAAAACATCTAATTTGGTGGCATGATTGCAATAAGGCAAAGCTGGCTCTTTTGAAGTAATTAACAGCTGCGCAAGATGGTGAGAGATGTGTTGCCCCCTTATCCTGGAGCCTCAGAGGCCATGGAAAGATTAGAGCTCTGATCTCATTCCCAGCACTTGTTTGGAGTCTGTCAGGAAGAGAAATGCCAGCATTAGAGAGGTAGCGCCACACTCCTGATATGATGAAATAAGGAGAAAAGGGGAAAGGGAAAAAGATGGAGGGATGGACAGAAAGGACCCTGCCCTTCTCTGAAGTGTCAGTAGCTTGTTTATTCTATTTTTCATCGTAGCTGCTGGGGCAAAGATTCCCATTTTTCCTTTTATTTTTTCCTCCACCTTCTAACAAAAACCACTGCTCTCATTTTTTATAGGTCTTGCAAACTCTCATGCCCCAGTGAAAATTACATTGTGAAACGGTAGAAATTTCAGGGCTGCCTGTGCTCTCCGCTGTCCCTCTGAGCTTTCAAACAGTCAACAGACTGTGAAGAATAAATAATAAAAAACTATTGATTATTTTGATGACTGCAAGATTCAATTAGGTATTAATTTTGCCCTCCAGTGGACCTATCAAGCAACTCAAAGGAGAGGAGCTAGGAGGTGGGGGGTTGGACCCACATGCATGCAGAGTGTGGCCAAGCTCAGACAGAGGGGAAAATGTGTTTACCTCGGCGGGCCAAGAGGTGCATTGATGCGCAGTGTCCCACATTTAAGTGCTCCACAAATGAAGCCCTGATGACTAGTGACATTGTTACCGGGGATATGAGTATTGACCAGTCGGCTCACGTTTTTTTAACGACAGCTTAAACTACCCCTATTGATTAACATTTTCATAGATTATCGTGTGTCATATCAAAGAGGGCAGATTTTCGTGATGAGCACATTAAAAAGGCCCCTCTGGGTAGGAATTCATTGACCACCCTAATAGACGATGTGGGGGTTGGTGACGGGTGCAGGGGCGAGATGCGGCTCACCCTTCGTTTCCCCTCTCTGTGCCTATATGAGCTGGTCACCTGTCTTTTGCTCAGACATATTTGGGTTGTACTTGATTCATAAATAAGAAAGAAGGCCGTAGTCCTGCTGCTCCGTGTCTGCGCCTCAGAGCCTGAGGTGGGATGAACACTGTCTGAGGAGCTTTCCAGTGCGAAGACACAAGGAGGAAGAGACAGAGAGGGAGGGCGAGTGTGTGTGTGTGTGTGTGTGTGTGTGTGTGTGTGTGTATGAACAAGAGAGGGAGAGAGAGGGTGGGAGGAGGTGACATCTCCAGGGTTTGTCTTAGGAAGCTACCTCAGGCTTGAACCTGTGGTGGCCATTCAAATGCAGGAAGGTTGAGGAGGCTGCTTCTGGTAGAAAGCATGCAATAGCCAGTCCCTGTGCTGTGGTGGTATGTTTTAGCTGCTGACTGATTTCAACATTTGGACTTTCCTAAAACTCCTTTTTTCCTCTTTTCTTCTGGAGCTTTGTCTAGGTAAGAGAAGTTTTTTCCTTTTAAGAAAGTTTCCTTATTCCATAAACTGAAAACCAAAAAATCTTTAGACTCTTAAATAGGTGCAAGTGTTGGAAACAAAACCTCCAGATGGAAGCTTTTACAGATCTCGTGCCATTTATGAAGATCCTCCTCAATATGTATTTTTAGTACACCGTGTCTTATGCGTAATTTAAGATAATACTTTAATCACGTCACGTAGATGCTTTTCATTCCTGTTCGGCGGTGCGGACAAAAATGAAAATAATTGGGATAAAAATTTTGGAACATCGGTGACTTCATCTCTTGTTTAGATCAGGCCTTAAGTTCACGTTGTCCCACTCTGCTGCACGGTGTCACCTTTAATCTCATCTGGTGTCGCAAACTATGTGAAAATTGATATAATCAGTGGTGCTTACTGTCGCTCATATATTTCTTCTAGTTGTAGAATTAGATTTATTTCATTTATTTATCAGCGCACAGCCCATGGACCTCTTTGTAGACTGCTGTCAGCTTAGTGTTTGCCGAAGATGAGGCACATGTCAGGTAGTAATGAGCCCTTGGAGATGGATGTATCACCGTTTTAGGACTGCAGGGTATAATGGCAAAGCCACGCGATCCGTAACAGTTCTTCACCAGGCAGCAGCCGGCAGTATCAGCGGGGTAGCACCAGCCTCAGATAAAAGAGAGAGCTGGAGAGGGAGGGAGCAGGAGAGAGAGGGAGAGTGATGAGTGAGCCATAGAAAGGAGAAGCTGGGTAGAGAGAGAGAGAGTGTGAGTAGAGGCATAGAGAAGGAGCCGGTAAGGGTGAGACACCGAAGCATATCTAACCAGGGGCATTTTCTCTTTTTTTTCCCCCTCTCCTCCCTGTTTCCCACCTGGGCTCCCAGCTCCCTCCAGGATCCAATGATTACAGGGCAGCTGAGCAAGCCGCTGCTCTCCCTGCGCAGCGACATGAGCGCGGCAGAACTCCGGGCGGACGACAAAGCGGCCACCCCAGACAGCGATCTGAACGACGAGTCCCTGCTCCTGCCCTCCGAGGCCACGGACAGAGAGGGCACTCCCAACAAGCTTTACGGTAAGTCGACTCACACCTCACGTCCATCCATTCTCCTCCACAAAGCTGCTGGATGAGGGCAGAGTGAGGACTGGTTCAGGCAGCAATCAGCTGGAAACAGAGGGCTTCCAGTGCTGGGACAGGTGTCAGCAGCGACAAACTAAGTGTAGCAATGAGCAAGTGCTTAGATTTGTCAGTGGTGAAATTAGTGTTAATAGGATTTATCCGCCTACAGATTTCAGAAAAGCAGAAAATGTGCACAAGTAATTAAGTGCCAGTATATTTTTATTGCAATGTCAGTCCTGAATAAGTTATGATTGGGGGAAAAAGCATTTAATATTGTTGTGTATTTTGTGAGAGCAGCTTTCTACGAGTGCCTTTTATTATAAAATCAATTAAAAAGTTTAACTGACCTGTAAAAACTCATTTTCTGTAGTTTGAATATTTTTGCTTAAACACCAACTTCACATCCCTGAGAGTGTCTGGTAATATAATATAGTTTGCCCTTAATATAAATGGACAAACTATCATTTAAACACTGTTGAATTTAAATGCACTTTATGCAATTTATCCTAATTAAAACCTGCATTTTTCAGAAAATATTGCATTGATCCTCAGCACATCACATATAAAATTACAGGTTCTGCATAACTGAGACTTCTTTTTTTTTGTTGTTGCTTGTTTTTAGTCTATAAGTTGCAAATTGTGTTGAAAATCAGACAGTTTCTCAGTCGGCATGCTCATTATTTTTGCAGTTATCTCATTAATTGAGTGTTGACACTGTTTTTGGCTGTGTCTAGATAAGTGTCTGCTTTTTAACTCAATCACCAAGCCTCGTTATAAAAATCAATAAGCATAATAAAAGAAATAATCATTTAGCTGGTTTTCTAATTATAATTTGTAATGAAAAATGAAAATTAGTCCTAAACTGTATTTTTCTTCAGATGCTTTTATTATCTGAATATTTGAAGAGTTATTGTATTTTTTCTGTTACACAGAGAGAAACTGAGTTCACAGGATTCAGTGGGAATTGTGTACTTTTATCCACATTTGTGAGTTTTATCCATCTCCAAATACCAAATTATTTCCAAGAGTTCATTTTTTTCTGCTTTATTTCAGAAACCTTTTATAATAGAAACAGCTCTGAAGGACTTAAAAAGCTGATTATCTTATAATTTAACCTTACTTTTTATCATCTTTTAATATTATTTTATTATATTCTTTTTTATGTGAAAGAAAACAAGTGACAAAATTCTTCTCTAATGGCTTCAGATGTTGGCTTTGAATATTTATCCAAACTTCTCAGCTTTTGATGGTCTGTGTGTCTGTTCTGTTGCACTTCTGAAAGTTAGGCTGTCTCCATATTTGTGTGTTTGTGTGTGAGTGATTTTTATATGTAATTGCTTTTTCTGGTGCAGCAAACAGTGCATATTTTCTTTACCTGGATTGAGAGTTGTTAATTGAATATGTGTCACTATCTGTGTGTGTGTGTGTGTGGGGGGGGGGGGGGGGCACCATGCCTGTAGAGTGAGCTGGCCAAAAATTTGTGAATGAAATAAAATAACAATTCGGAGGAGGGAGAGCCAAATATTACTCTCAAAGCCAATCTGTGAGAGTTGGTTGCCTTTTAAATCCTTATTTCAAGAATAACCTGAGGCTAGTCTTCTAAACAAGAACTGCGTGCTGCAGGATTTGTCTCAAAAGTGTTGCAATTTGGTTTAATAAGCATCAACTTTCTCCTTCTTTCTTCCTTTCTGGTTAGTTCTGTCTGAGTCCTCTCACTGCTCACTTATTTTTACCTCTTACATGTATAAAGTAAATATTAGAGGCTTTACTGTTTATTTATATTTGATGCTATTAACCTGCGTTTGTCATAGAGTAATTGCTTAGGAAAAACATGCATTGATTCAGTAATTTCTGGAACTGTGAGATGAAGAATTTTCTGTTTTCTACTTGATATTTGCTGACGGTCTGTCATCATCAGACATGTGTCTAGTCGGAAGCGGTCTCCTTTAACTCGTGAATTTTGGGGGACGTTTTCTCTCTGCCCAGTGGCAGAGCCTTGGGCTGTGCCAGCAGCAGGTTCAGTTTGGGAACCGCTGCCCACACGACCTGTCAGGGAATAGCGAGGAGAAGTGGCGTAGTCGTGTCTCCTGCTGGAAGGGAGAAAGAGGAAAGGGTTGGGGGGGGGGTTGAAGAAGAAGAGAATCAGCATCTTTCTTTCTTGAAATGCTTCAGGACTAAAAGGAAAGGCATGGGATGGTGGTAATGACTCCTCCCTGAATTTTATTTATTTATTTATTTTTGCTTGCCCAGTTGCAAAAATTTTGTTTTTTGGTATTTTATTATTTTTAAGTAAATATTTTTTGAGAATTTTCACATACTGCAACCTGCCCTGAAGCTTCACAGTAAGGTGTGTGAAGCTTCTCCAAAGTCATCTGAGCGTAACACATGTGGCTCAGATGTGGACTTAATTCCTTAAAAGTTGGAAAATTTTAACTGGTATTAAGTAAAGCTTTTGTTTCTTCATTGTTTTTTTTTTTATTGTCATTAACTGACTTGCATTTGCTTGCACTTTGTGCTTGCAGGGAGCTCCCATGGCTGCACAGACACTGTATAAAGTTTGCAGTTCGCTATCCTATTATGATCGTGAATGCTCCAAACCTTGAGGAAGGCCTTTAAACTCAGCCTTATAATTTTCAGCGGTTTTCTTTGTGCGTTTCAGCTCTATGTGGCGAGAAAGTGAGATAATGGCATACTTTCATTCCTCACATTCACAAGAAGAAAATACTACTTTGTTCTGGTTTACGCCTCTTATTTTGAAAAATCTCTGATAGAATTGCTCCAGTTTCTTGACTGACAGACACGCACGTGCACAAAAAGACGGCGCACTGATAGTTTCAAGGGAATGTAAATCATGTTGAGACTTCATTTGTTCCGCTGTAATTTAACTGTGTCTGCTTATTGCGCACATGCACATGCAACACGCTCTATTCTTAACACAGCTCAAATCGTTTGATTCATGATTGAAACAGTTTTTGAATATAGTTACAGACTGCAAGAAAATAGATAAAGTTATACCAGATGGGTTTTTTTTTTTTTTTTTGGATAAAAGACTGTTGATAGCAAACACTCCTCGCATCTCTGAACATCAATATTAATGTACGTCTGCACTGAGATGCGGTTACATGCGCCAGTTATGTGTTTTTATATTTGTAAAGACTACAAAAAGCTAACTTTCCTTTCCCGTGGGGCTCATGTATGACTTTTGCGTTACAGCCTTAATACTGTTTATAAGAGTTTGTGCCAAAAGAAGTCAGTGGGAGACAATGACAGTAGCGGTCATGTTTGTCTACAGTAAATTGTCCATCTTCTACACCCACCACATGCTTACTGCAGTGGTGAAAGGGTCGTTCTCCTCCTAAAAGCTTGCCTGTGCAAATAGTCTTCCACTTCAGGTAACAGGGGCTACGAGGCACCACAAACATCCTGCTGCCTTGTATTTATTCCAAGTAGAAGTGGACATTAGGTGGGAAAGCTGTGGTTAGTAGGGCAAGCAATCTTTTTTTTTCAGAGGACGAGATGGTGTTGGATGCGTACAGTTTCTGTCTTCTCTTCTCAAGCAAATCTCCCCCTTTCAGACATCAACAGACAAGATAATAAGACACTCAGAGCACAATTCGGTATTATATTCAGCAACCAAAGGCTCATCTCTTGTCAGTTTGCATTTACTCTCCCAAGGATGTGACGCTTCTATCATCATGCTGTCAAAGAGAGCCAGGCTGGAACGACAGGAGCACTCATTTCATACACTTACTGTCTACATGAAATGGTCTGCACTTATACGGATTCTGGCAAAATGGTGGAACATTTTCACAAAGGTCACCTAGAGACACCCCCCCCCCCCCCCCCAAAAGAACAACACGAATCTTCATTGATTCTCAATACTGGAGGTCATTCAGAACAAAAAGTCCAACCCAAATGGTGCATCTGCTGTAATGCACCACCTTGATTTTGAGTGTTTTCGGTCTCATTTAGAGTCAGCTGTGACTCTGGATTAATGATGTTAATTTAATCTGGACTAGGTCTTGACCAACAGTGGATTTTGGGGCCCAATACTGGCTTTTATTGGGGAAAAAAATTGATATTGGTGGATTGGCTGGTTTTCATAGAAACACTACAGTAGAGCTATATCGAGGAAGGAGAATTATAGTGTACTTCACAAACTAGTTAGCAGCTTACTTTGAAGACGCCACTTGACTCTGCTACATATATCAAACTAGAACCAGATAACGAGAACCAGCTTGTTTGTGATAAATCCTTTGGGCTCTAATCTAGACTGTTTAAAAATATACAAAAAAAAAAGGGGGGGGGGGGAAGCTATAAGGCACAGCTATTTCTGTCATCAACCAAAACAAAAAATTCTCAGTTAACTGAAAGAGTATGTGATCTTGTCTGGTCTAATCTGCTAGATTAACTAAAGTGGACACAGTAAACCGGGGCTAACAGACTTTGAGGAGGTCGGCGTTCAGCAGCCCGTAGTTATATGATTTCTGAAGATAAAACTTTAATCCCACCATGAGAATGACTTAGGAATGATCCCAATCTATCATTTCGATGAGATTGGAGAATTCACATCCAGCTGCTGCTACTTGCAGACACGGGCTCCAGGGAAGTTGTTACTTCATATTGTAAAATATGCCAAACTGTGCCATTTCTGATATGCTCACTTTCAAAGCTGAAGGTAGAACATCCTAATGCAGCCTTGACGTTATGCTATGCTAGTTGTTGAGCTGTGATATGCAAACGGCTGTTTGGAAAGTTTAAATTTGAAGAAAATGGAGCCACATTCGCAGCTTCTTTGACAGGGTGTGTAGTCAGGTAGGAGGTGACTCTCGGTAAACATTCACTAAATGTACAGAAATAAGTTAAACCCACTAATCTTCATTAGGTTTTTTTAAAAACACGGGTGCTTTTTTTTTTTTTACACCCCATTTTTCACATTTAGTCTGTTCTTCCTGTTAGCAAAGATGACGGATTATTCCTGGAAGCCTGATGTAGCACGTTTCTCCTTATAAAGTAACATCAGCGATTGTCCAACCACTACGACAGTAATCAGATGACCTTAAGACTACAGCTTACTGACAACAGTTAAAATCCCTTCATTTTAATTACATCAGGGTTTTTATGGCAAACATGATGGTCCAATGACAATTCCATTTTAATTGTTTGTTAAAGAATTTTAGTGGCTCTGTTATCTCAGAGAAACTCCAAGAAAGTACCTTCGATTCTATTAAATTTTATTTATATAGCGCCAAATCACAACAACAGTCGCCTCAAGGTGCTTTATAATGGAGTTTTCTGATTCACGTGTCCCATTCAAAGAGCACCTCAGCCAAATCTAATTTGAACTCATGAAAGAAATAATATATATTGCTTTGTGTCATTAAAATGTTCTAGTACTAGTTCTAGTAGCTTTTGATGGACACACAGTGTAGTGGATGTAAGATATTAAATTTAAAATAATTAAAACAAATAGTGAACAGCGCCAAATCATCTTCAAAAATGCAGAGAAACCACCTCAGAACAGTATCAAGTACTAAATATATGGACAAAAACATTATTTTTCTAATTTGAATTGCTGATTGGACCTTCTTTTTTGAATATTGCCATACTTGGTGCTAGTAATATTTTGCAGCTATGAGACAAAACAACTGTCTCGTGTAAAAATCTCTTTCGTACACACATGTAATCACACAAAGGGGCATGCACAAACGCACACTGCTCGAGGCACGGCTTCTTATTATTTTTGTGTAATCAGCTTAGCGAGCAGGATGCATGGTGGGATATGCAGCTTGCTGATGCAAAGAGCCTCGTAATGTTGTGTGGTGAGGTTAAGTAATAAAGTGGCGCAAACCCAGCGCTGAATGGGCCACGCTGAGTAAATAAGAGTGGATAAAGGAGACCGACGGGGAACAAGTCTCTCCCCGGGAGGTGGATCTCATTATGGGGATTTCGGCTGTCTGCGCAAACTTGAAAACAAGCTTAATGCATGCCTATAAAGCAGGTGTAATACATCTGCTAATGTGCCCGCGGAGCCCGTGGCTACTGCAACACAATCACTGCATGGCGTGGAGAACGGGAAGGGAGGATGAGCACAAGGCGGACTTCTTGTTTTTGCTACAAGCAGCAGCAAAGGTCGTCACGTTTCTGGTGCTTGTTTATGCAGAAATGACTTTGAGCAAAACGTAAAACTTCAAAATGCCTGCCAATTTAATTCTGCCCATCCTCTGTTGGTTTAAAGTTGAGAAGATTGACTAGATTACAAGATCTATAGGTGGGCATCTGCGGGGGAAAATAAATTGAATTTGAGTATGCATTTATTTTAGTTATGCCCTTTCTTTAAGTTGGGAAATAATTTTCAAAAAAGAAAAAACATGCATGTGTAGCATCCACTCCATAACCAATATCGCTAAGCCTTTCATGTAGAGCTAACAAAGAGGCATCACATCTCCTGGCACGGACACGGTTTGTGTTGTTGAGATGTAATTGAAGCTGCAAGGGTCACATTTTTGGAATAGAAATTACAGTCTTGTCTTTGACTTGTGTGGCGTGAACTAGAGATGCATCCCAGAGCCCCTGTGTCCTTCACAAGCCTTTATTATTTATAACGCTCACTCTTTGAGCAATGACCAGTACTAATGCATAACCTTCGGTCCTTCTGGCTGATTCGCTTCCTTTGAAACCAAAGATTGAGGCAGGAGAAGTGGGTGTATGGTGGATGAGGCAGGGGTGTGGGCGGGCGAAGGGGGAGAGCTAGTATAGGGCAGTGGAGATCCAGGCTATCGAGAAGTTATTATGTTTTTTCCCTTTATATCTGAGGATGAGGAATAACACTGTGATGCTTCTTTCCTCCAGAACAGAGTTATGGACTTCAAAGCAATACTATTTCCTGACGTCCCTCCTTCCACTATTTGTCAGCTGCACCAGAATAATGTGCTGGGAGTGGTGGGCTGGGGTGGGGTGCCTTTTAGCTGTATGATTATTTGCTTGTTTCCACCTGTACCCACTCAGCTCTGTAAATATCCCCACAACAGGGCAATACAGTAAGAACTAATACTTTGGCCGGATAAACTCATTTCTAAATAAACTCTGTTTAGCTCAGGTTCAGTAGAGGTAAGATATACCTTTGTGCAGCCGGTATCACCTGATGTTATCCTGTGGTGAATGAGCCTGTGCTGCAGCGCTGCTGTGATCCATTGTTATTATACCTCTATGACACAAGAAACGGGTGAGGATGGGGGGGAGGAGAGGAGGCTTTGAGGGGCAACGGGTAGAAAGTGGGACATAGGCAGCATTAGTGCCAGATAGCCTGGGGGGGCCAAGGCTGATGTGTCAGGCATGACATGTGGGTGTCTAGCCCCCCACACGCGTGCACACACAAACTCATGCACACCGCGCTGGACTGGCCTCACACCCCACTGGCTACTTCTAAATGTCCTGCAGTTTACCAGATGCAGCTTTAAAAAAAAAAAAAAAAAAATCCTCCTCTTAACCTGATCATAGTTTGAAGATACAAGTTGGAAGCTCGTAAAAAGGGATGCATCAGGTTTTGCTTATTATTAATGAACCTTTTTGTTTAATTGTTATTAAATATCAAGATCTTAGCTTTAACAGAAGCTTCTATTATTAAACCACTATCCATCGATTAAAAGATATTTAGATTAAAGCTCTTTCAAACAGAGAAAAGCCACATTTTAATGCAGCAACCGGCTGTATTTTGCTTTTTCTAGGATGAATGATTTAATTAATAGCCCGAATTAACAGCTAGAATAATTGGCTCACTCTCAGCTGCAGCCTTAACTGCACTGGCTATCAAAAAGACGTTTGCTTCCGTGTAGAGCTATAAAGGGTAGACCTTTAAGCAAATTCAATCTGTCTTTACTTTACTAAGGCAAGGCTGCAGCTAAAGGTTGTTTGCAGGGTCTAATTTATTGGTCTAAAAACATCAGCAAATAGTAAGAAGGTCTTGTTTTGTTCAACCAGCCACCCAAAAACCAGATTTAGTTATTTTACATGATATAAAAACAGAGAGAAGCTGAAATTTCTCACGATAAAAAGCTGGAGCCACTGAATTTTTGGGATTTTTTTTTTTTTTTTTGCTTAAAAATGTTTTCAGCTTCACTTTGAAGAGCTGTGGGTTTACTGTCTATACAGACAAAGTAGAGGGGTATGATACTGAGTGCGTATCACGGGGTTGCAGGCTGCAGGCAGGAGAATCCTATTTACAGCAAATATCATTTAAGTAATTTAGGAGGAGGAGCAATAGTGAAGCAGGCATCTCCTAAAAGGCTTACAGCTCTCTAAGACAAGTCTTCATCGCAGTGTCCCGCCTTTACTGATGGCCTTAAAAGGATGAAGAATAATTTAGATTGTTATTTGCCTCTTTCAACCCTGAGCTAATCAGGTTGACATTGCTTTGGGAATGAGGAGGACGCTCCGTAACAGATGTGCTCATGTGCAAAGTGTCCCAAGTCCCCTGTGAGGATGCAACACAAAAGCCCTCTTTTCCCCTTCTTCTTCTCCTCCTCCTCCTCCTCTTCCCTTCTCCTGCTTCCTCTCTTCATCACACCATCTCTCCTTCTTGACCTTTGAAATGGGCATTGCCTCTTCTCACCAATTTACCTCCCTCTGGTCCCTCTTGTGCTTGTGCCGCTTCCATCCCCACTCCAGCATCAAGGGAGAGACAGGTAAGAGCCGGAGCAGAGCACTCTCATGTCAGAGAGCCTTTTGGTGAAGACCTGTGGCCACGAGTGAGAGCTTAAGTATTGGAGCACACGACCCTTACTGCTTTAAGCATTGTTTGCATGCATATTCCTCACCCATTCATCACAAACTACAGGCTTTCTTCTACAAACTGAAGTGCACTATTTTCTGATGTTTTCATACATAACCTTCTGCCTTTTGCTCCTCTGCATCCGTTTCCTCTTTGTCTGCCCTTCTGTCCTTTGAGATCTTCCTCCTCTGGTTTTGGCTTAAATATGGCCTCAGAAATAGTCACAGAACTGCTGAGGTGTAAAATCCTTTCTGTTTGGCACACTCCGCGGCACCTCCTCCAGCGTAATTCCCTAACTCCGTAATTCCACTTTGTGCCAGAATAACGAACGAGGTAGATTTTTTTTCCTCCCCTGTAAGGTCTCCGCCCTTGCACGATGAGGAATCAGGCTTTAATGCTGGAGGCCTGCAGAGATTGCCGTGGCCTCTTCTCCCTCTTGCCCCTCGCTGCGCTCTTAATTAAGGAAATGACAGCTCTCCTAGCGGCAGCAGTAGCCATAATGTAGCTAATAGTGTTACAGGCAGACACTCAAAAGTCAGTCTCTGGTGATTTTCTATCCCCAGAAACACTATTGACCTATCCCTTGCAGCTTCTCCACCCCAGCCTCTAAACAGAGTATTACTTCCCTGCAGGTCCAGAGGGAGCCATCTGACTAAGAGCACCTGGAGTTATTGGCAGCAGATTATGCCCTGTGTTATTGTTGAGGGCTTTGGTGGGAGTAATGAAACACTGAGCTAAATCACTGGTGATTTTGGCTCTCTTGCATTCTACAAGGAGTTAAGTAAATCACTATAAAGCTCACACTGCATATTACAGGCTGCTCTGTTCTATAAAGCACTGTGCCTTGGGTGTAACATTACTTTTTAGACTTTATTCCACGGTGCTTGAGATAGAAAAATGAAAGTGAAATGGTCTGTCTCTCTCGGATCGCCGCAACGCCACATCAACTTTCCAAGTGGTATTAGCAAAATCAATGGTCAAACAATCTGGGGCAATTGGTTGTGTATTGATGGAATTAAACTCTGTGTATGATGTGGCTCGTTGTCTATCTGTGCTCATCCTTTACGCTCCAACAGCCCGCATATCGCTGTCCAACATAAATGCTCCAAATCAACAGCGCGACACACTTTTGATGATGAAAACCACATTATCGTTGCTGCACTGCGGCAGTAGCCGCACTCGGCAAACAATTAAGGGTCGTAATTAACTTTTAATCTTCGGTCTTTTTAAAAAATGTGAAATTATTTTCCGTGGATTAGATTTCAGTGGAAACATGATTGACAGCATCTTAATAGCAAACACATGCACTCAGCCAGACATTTTCAAAAGGACCATTATAAAAATGGGGGCTGGCTATTCATTCTGAAGAGCCTGAATCGTTACCGGGCCTCTCGTACATTTGACAACTTACATAATGCATTTCCACTAAAATAGCTTAAGTGTTAAAGCTTCTTTTATGGGCAAAAATTGATTCATAAATGCACTGAGGCGAAACCTAACGTGAACACAAAGCTTTCAATAACACCCACTTTATACAGACTGTCAATGTATGAAGCGGTTGCATTAGACAAGGTGGCATGCTGATTGCTTTATGAAATCCAGGCTAATTGTTTTGTGGTGCAGTCCTTGGGGCTCCCTGCATTAAGACAGGCCGAATGAAGTCAAATAAATATAGCTCTTTGGGCCCCCCCCCCCCCCCCCCCTCAGCACCCACGTAGCCCTGAGAGGCCTTCTGCCTTGTGTGGCATTGAAAGTCGCTCTCCAGTGGCCACTTTGGTGATCAATGAGAGAGAATTTATATAGTGGTGGATATTGGCAATATTTCCATGGCATAACTCACATCAAACTGCACTCTGTGCTCTGTAAGAAATATAATCATTTCCCTTACATAAAAAAAAAAAAAGAATTTGCACTTGTGCTTCCATCATGTCACAGTCAGAACGAGTTTGGCGTTAATAAAGACTCGTTACATGCAAGCAGTCAAGGCCAAGAAGCCATGTATGCGTGCACATTTATGGGCTAAAGGGTGCTTTTGTTCCTTCAAATGAAGCCGTATACAACAGCAATTAAACTGTTTAAGAATTCATAAAATACAACAGAGATGTACCCTGAATGTCCTAGATAAATGTAAAGCTATGCTGAATGTGCGACGCTTGTTCTTTCATCCGTTTGGCCTCTTCTTTCATCTCTCCTCACATCAATACGTCCATTCATTCCATTTTATCCATTGTGTGACCTGTGTATATTCAGGGCATCAAAGGCGTTTCTTTTCAGTAAAGGTTTGATCGAGACATACTCCATTTTTTTTCTCCTCTGTATGCAGTATTAATCTCCATCTGGAAATACATTTAAGAATCATTCACATTGGATAAGTAGATTTTTTTTTTTTTTTTTTGGGAAAGAAAAGCGAAACGTGTACAGAGATTTTAGTAATAAAAAAGAATTGAAGATTGACTCCCCGGGTATTTCTCCTGTCAGCTATTTAATTTAGTTAAAGAAATTACACAAATCCTTTGGGGGGAGATGTGCATGTGTATTTATTTATTATCGATTTTTTCTCCTGCGATAAACATGTTAACGTTACAGATATTTGCAAGGGGGATGAAGCTTTCTAAGTTATTGTGAAATGATGCAATGAAAGGCATCAAGGAATCGTTATTCATTAAGTCTCCCGCACTGTTTATCAGATAGAATCCATTATTCACAACCTATATCTTAACTACAGTCATCAGCCCTACTCTCTGGAGCTTATTGGTGATTTTATAAAGTGTTGTTCTTTCATTATTAGATGAATATCCTCATTTAGCTAATTGACTTTGTTATGATGGTAATTGGATAATTCACTGGCGGAGAAGTTGCTCAGTAGCACTGCTGAGTTTGTTATTGTTATCACAGTGTGGCAGCTGCATTTTGAGAATTGCTTTGAGATGCTTGGAAAGTTTGAGTTGCAGTAAATGAAAATAAGGCTGTTTCAAGTCTGGAGGGAAGAAATTGCTTTCATTTGATAAGGTTCAAACTGAGAATTAACTGCTTAGAGACAATACGGCTAATGACACCCAGTGCAACAATTTATGCTCCTATAATATCTATTTTCTGCTTTTCCAAATAAATAACAGCAGATTATGACGGCATTGTAGTATCTCTGCTTTTTTTTTTTATTGACTGTAATACAGCCACAAAGTATTTCCTGTATGCTCAGACTGATCTTAATTCCAGATACTGAGTGCACAGGGTGGGGCCGGGCACAACATGATCTGTAATGGGTGAAATAATTGGTGAAAAGAGACTGGCTTGTCAAAAAAGCCACTGCGTTGCGAGGTTGATAAGCGAGAGGATGTGGACCTTTATCGGGAAGCAGGGACAGCCAGCCAGAGGTAGAAACCAGCTAGAAATGCAGGCTTCCCCTTGGGCTTTCACATCAACCATCAAATGCTTGAGGTTCATTTGTTGGGTCATGCCATTCACCAATTATTTGGATTTTATGCAAAGATGAAATGATTTTAGTTGGCGGAGGAGAGTTTAAAATGTACTGCATAAATATACTTGACAGGCAATAAGATCTTGCTGGCAAGGCTATTGAATAGTACGTTTTGTATGAGGCTTTTATAAAAGGACTAGAAACCACTGCATGCCCTGTATGTTTAACAAAAAAGAAAAAAAAAAGCCCATGAATAAAAAGACACAATGCATCAGGAATTTATTCTTTATTTAAAAGCTGTGATATTCCATTTAAGAAAATCAATCTTTCAGTGGAAATGTGATTAATTTTTTTTTTTTTTCATTCATTGCTGACATTGTGCAGTTTAGCAAGGCTTTGTGGCCTTCAAATGCATTTTCACGTGGTTTGATTTCATCTGCCATTTTATTCAGGGAAGACTTGTTTTATGAGAAATAAAGTGCATTTAAAGAGATGTTCTGTTAACTTTTTGTGAGGGCTTTTGTCTCTTACATTCAAAACATGGTCAGACTTATTAAATTCCACATGGCACGTAACCTCTTTTTGTACATCAGTGTTTTTGAAATAAGTAAGTCAGTTTGATTGTGCCTGTAAATTGACTTGTTAACTATAAGTAATAGGAGTAACAAAACCTTCAAATTTTAAAGCACAACCAAAAGAGGAACGTTTACTAAGGTTTTATTGAGAGAATACTGGAAAAAAAACAGTTTCTTGCACCACAGGTTGTCCAGTCCCCCAATAGTACCGCATACCACATAATTACTTTGAGATGTCACCTAAATAACGCATTCACGCAGCTCTCCAGTCTGTTTAAGGCTCAGTAAATAGCAAAAATCATTCACTTTTCACATAACAAACAGCAGCTGCTAGCAGGGCAATATCAGAATATCAGATTTTCTCTTGTAGCCAAAAGACTGCATGATAACAATATTTTCTTCAGACAGATTCACCTTTAACTTTGTTTAGTGTGTATTTTGTCTCATTTGTGCAAGTGATTCACACTCAGAATACGAGCGTAGGTAGAGAGTCTGCAAGGATAACAGTGCAAAGGTGCACAATAAGAACAATAATTATCATGGGTGTATTATTTAATTTCTAATATCATGGTTATCATCAGTTCTGGTATGTGCCTGTTGGTATTCAGTGCATCTTCAGTGACAAACAGGTAAGTAAGGAGATGCCACTTTTGTGTACAAATCAAGGATGTGTCTACGAGCCTCGCAGTTAAACAGTTCCTTCTGGGTTGGAGGTGCAAGATTTATATTGCATATCCAATAAAAAGGAGGCAAAGCCGGAGGTGGCAGACTTGAAGATGCTGAGATTTTCTTTGGGAGTGACCAGAAGGGACAGGATTAAAAATGAGTACAGTACATACAGTAATAAGGATAGCTCATGTTGAATGTTTCGGAGACAAAGTTAGAGAGGCAGGGTTGAGATGGTTTGGATAGAAGATTCATGGATGTAGTGGAGGTTGCCCGGGATAGAGTAAGATGGAGGCAGTGGAGAAGAAGAAAATAGCCAATGAAATGACAGGATGATGAAGAAAAATATCATTTTCGTCTACCCATGGCTGTGTAATCTACAGATAAGAATTACAGGGAACATAAACCAGGTGGCGAGTGTTTGGAGGACGAGGCTGTAAATGACTTTCAAACCAGCCAACTAGCAAACAAAACGTGCACTTTTTACTGTGACTCCGTCCTCCAAAAATGGTTTTGGTGGTTGCTTTGGAAATATAGCCATTCCTGAAGGTAGACTACCACAGCTGCCCGGATTTAGTCCAGGATCTGTTCAAGAAACAGATCATGGACACAACATCGCTGCTCAGATGATGATGTGCTCAGACTAGAGACCAGTCAGCCAACTCCTGGCAACAAAATCCTTCATCGGCCGCTAAAACGCCTGAAATTCAAAGCCTCATCTGCTCGGTGGTTGGTGTTGGGAAATACACATTTTACCCAATCGTTAGACCTCAAACTGAAACTTGCTTTCATAACTTTATTACAGTTTCTGTTTACGTAAAAGTCTGTTTAGCTGTCATGTGTTGCCAGATGAGGTAACAAAGTCTTAACCCATGAAAGCAGTGCGGTGTATGCATACTGTGTGTCTGTGGCAACAATCCTGGAAAAAATACAATACTAAATTACTGCTAATACAGACTAATTAATTCCATCCTGCTGCATTAACAGCATTTAATGGTAACAACACAGACTGGACTTTAATTTGAAGTAGCTACAGGAAATAAAATGTGCAGTGTGAGCAAGCATTTACACTATAATTGATCAAAAAAAAAAACATAAAAAAACCCCCACCAAAAGTATATATATTTTTTTGTATTTCTCCACTGTGGAGGATCTGAAATATTGTAGCGAGTAATGTAACAAGAACCAGCCACTGCTACAGTGCAAAAAAGGCCAATTAATGCCAGACGTCTTTATTAAAAATGACAGCAATTTATTTTGTTCCCGTGGGAATCAAACAGAACTACAACCTTTGATATAATATGACATATTTTCGACTCAAAAAAAGCATCTGTCAGTTCAAAATGAAAGTTTTTCAGGCATTTATTAGAAAAATTGTACTAAAAAAAACTTCCTCATATAGATACTGCAGGTGCAGCTGGTTCAGATTTAATAAGAAACTTAAGCAGACATCAGATTTTGATTCAAGCGTAACTGATGCATGACAGCACGAAGCATCGCGTTTTCCCGCTTCAACGCAAAAAAGATGAGCAGCAAAAACAGGAAAAAAAATAATACAGAAATCTCTCAAATGAAATTCCCAGAGCTGATTTACCCTTGGCAAAAGTTCTCACATAAGATCGAACTCTTAGTAAGTCACAAAAAAAGAAAATTCATGACATGGTTTTCATGGCCTTTAGATTACATACATGGGGCACTTTTAAGAAAAAAAAAACAGCTTATTAATTAACAGCATGCATGGTACTCAAAGGAAGTGTGAAAATTTGCTATAGTCTGTAGAAATTGCTAAACTAAACTTAGTAAAAAGAGACAGAAAAAAATTTCCTTTGACATTGAAAAGCTGAAAAGCAAAGGACGGGATGTCACTCTGATGATATTTTTTTTCAAAATATTATACAATGTAAAAAAAAAAAAAAATCCTCTTAAAAAAGATTGCTTGATAAAGACGTCTCCAAATAAAACTCTTAAATACCTCGGATAAGTGCTTGAAGGTCAATCGGAGGCAGCTTTGTTCACCCAGGTTAAGGTTAATATAAAACATGGCAGTTAGCATCAATAAGATTAATCCACGAGTAGAGATCCACTACACTATTGACAGGAAGACTGCAAGAAAGTGAGGGACCTTGTTTGTCATAGTTTTGCAAGATTATATTTCTGCAGCACTGCACGTTCACTTCAACCAACTTATTCAAAACACATTAATTCTCTGAACCATGAAACAGCTTCTTTTCAACTCTCATATTTGAAGTCTTCTCATGAAAATCAATAGAAGGTTACTGTGTGTGTGTTGTGCCTTGTTTATAAGGTGTTTGTCAGTTCCTTTGATGTTGTTTTTAAGAGTGTGTACGTAATTGTAAAATCCACTCTTCTTGCTACACTTAAGCCTGATTTTACTGTAGGGTCTTTTTTTTTTTTTTAATCGCCATTAAATTCTCTCAGATCAAGAAGTCTCCTTAAGTGTCATTAATAAGGCGTCATGTGATCTTGATATCATCTAGGTCAAAGGGTGAGGGTCAAATCAGCCTTTTGGACCTTTGAGAGCAGTCCACACTCAGAGGACTGCTGCGAGATTCTCTCAGATAGGGATTGCTTTGATAACCAATCATCGGTGGCCTTTATTTTCCCCGCAGCCATCAGCAAGCTTATTATCATGTCCCTGTCTGCTCTGCTCCACTCTGCCCTCATAGCAAACAGGTCTAATTGTGTCTCATAGCTGCAGGCCCAGAGCGGGGGGGGTGTGGTGGGTTTAGATGAGTGATACTCAGTGATGTAAATGGCTGAATAATATGGCCCCAGCATTTGTGATGGAGCTCTATCTCTCAGCGGTAATCTAGGCCATCGGGGACCCGCCAGTATGCATCATCCCCCATCAATGAGCCTCTCGGCTGGTTGGTAATTTATTCAGTGCTACAGCGGTTATTGATAAAGCACTTAAATACAAATTCCCCCCCTTTCCCAGCTGCCCTCCTCTGCTCTGTGCGGGACTCTGTGTTGTAACATTTCAGTGTAGTGTGTGCTGTGCATTTATCTATTTGTACACTCCGTCTCAATCTCAGGTGGATTTTTTTTCTCCTTTCTTCGGACTTTTCTACATGGCTCTTTGCCTGTTGCTCTTTCAGGAGCTCGTGACGGCTCGGTTCAGTCGGACGCCAGCAGCAGTCCCTCCGAGCAGAGCCAGCTGGGCCAGACGCACCCAGGATACCCAATGGGTCCACAGGTGAGTGAGAAGATATACAACAACCTGAACCCAGACTTGATGAAAACCTTTATTACGCTGACAGAGCGTAGGTAGGATTTAATTAAAAGAAAACTAGTAAATGAAAATAAAGGCATTTGCACTTTTCTTTGTGAAGTATTATCAAGGAATACGCTGACAACAAAAAGGTAGATGAGGCCCTTCAAATGTTTCTCTAAATCATCTAATTTAATGAAATAATCTAGATACAATGCTTTAAAACAGAAATCTTTAGGTGTCATTTGTTAGGAATTAAACACTCAAATGTCTCCTCCATCATGACTGATTTAATTGACTGACTGAAAAAACTGATTATCAAATTAAGGCTTGTAGTCAATGTATGGCACTTTAAATAATTTAAAGAAGCACAAAAAAAACATTCCATTCCTTATAGTTAGAAGCTAAAGCCTTTATTCTTTTCCACTGGTGGTGCCTAATTTCAAACCAGTTCCATGCAGTTCCTCTGAAAAGTGTGCCACTGGTGCCAAAAAAATGTGCAAACTGCTGCTACATAATGTTCAGTTCTCAAACCTGTTGAAATCTGGGTGGGTTCTCAAAAAGAACCAAGGCACAACTTGCTTTACACTACTGGCACCAGGTCCATTTTCTTCATATTTTTTCATTATTATGATTTCAACAGCCCACAGTGTCTTAATGTTTTCCATGCGATCGCAGACCAGATCATCTTGTTTTCTTAAGCATGGTTTTATCTTCTTAAGTGCACCAACTTGCATCAGATTCATAGTCATATCCTCTCAGTGCATGCGGTGACTAAAACACGTAAAACGCATGCACCCCTTAACTGAATGCTGCACTGTGAATTCTTTCCAGCCAAAATGTGAAATTCTGAAGTATTTAATCGCTGCACATCATTTTCAAATGTTTTTGAGTTGTGGCACTAATGAGCTGACAATACAGGGCCTGTCAAAACAACGAGGGGAAGAAAGAGCCTGAGCCTGCAGCCTTGTTAATAGCTCAATCAGGCATTGTCCTGTTTGATTGGATTTATTGGCCTGGTGGCTCTGCGATGTTTAATGAACATCTATCTCATTAGTGTTGCTCAGTGTCACTGCTCAACACACATACACGCTCACAGAGCGTCAGGTTTCCTCCACCCTCTTTAATAAGGCCGTTCTGCCTGCACTCAGTGTTAGTCAATGACAGTCAATCCTCATCAGGAGAGACAAAAGAAGAGACGTAAGAAGAGCAATTCAGGTCTGTTGGGAAGGTTTGCAGGGTGAGAAATCTCACGTGAAAGAGTCAGTCTGCTGTAAGTGGAGATAAAAAATGGGCTTAATTAAAAGCACTTTTCTGGTTACGTACCCTCACTGGTCAAAGCTGCTATTTTACTATTAGATAAGAAATAAACAGAAGAATAAACAGAAGAAGGAAAGCTTCTCAAGCAGGCAGCAGTTACAGTCTGAGCCTCAGCAGGCGGCTCTCAACAGTCACCATCTAATATATTAATGCTGTCAGTACAGTCTCTGTGAAGCTAACACTTTTCAGAAACAAAGGCGCTCCGCATGCCATACCCAATTCTCTTGTTCCAGGATCAATATGTTTTGATAGATTCTCGCTCCAGAGCCGGATATTGTTCGAACAACCATTATCCGATGGTAGTTTACCCAACATGAATCTACCTTCCTTCTGTTTCCCACTTGCAGTTAGGATGACAAAAGTCTGCTATCTGGGTGATTATGGGCAATTTCTCAGTGCCAGAGCTGCCAAGCAGATAGAAGGGCCTATTCTCCCCTGATGGGCAGAGAGGCTGGGTACCACATCTAGTCCTGAGTGGGGCTGCTTCCCCTTCCAGAGCCCAACACACACCCAGTTTGTGCGTCCATGTGGCCCCTAGGAGACCACTTCTCAGCACTCAGCTGTCAGGTCTGCCAAGCACTGCACGGCAGCTTTCCAGCAGCACCTATGGCGAGGGCGAGTGAGAGGATCAGGGGGAAAAGGCAGAAGGTAAACTGCTTGTAAAATCTGGATAAGTGATGCAAGGGATTTGCTTACTGCACGGCTGCAGAACTGAGCTAATTATGTTCTCACTAACTTCTCAGATTTTGACGTGCACCCGTGCAGCCTTCTCACCGCAGATGAAGATCATAATCAGGCTTAAACTGGCGCAACAAACAGCCTAAACACCAAGAGCTCTCTCGTGCTTTAAAGAATCTCCACAGTGCTTTCTCTTCGCTGCTGCCTGTGTGCCTAACAGCTGTCTGCTTCTCCAAAGCTGCCAGTAATGATAAATAAATCAGGGCTACATCTGATAATTGCAGAATTGTCTTTTAATGTTATTCCCTTCCATGTGAGGCTGTCTTTACTGTCAAGCCTGGCAATCTCATTTTGTTTGATTCAGAGATGAAATGTTCAAAGAGCGTCTTTGATTATGCGCTGCTTCGATTTGAGATTAAATTTAGTTAAAAAACTGAGATTAAACATATGTCACTTGAAGCTAACGCTAACGCGTCGCCTTTGTTAGTGTCCTTTGAGGATTCTTTGAGCTCCCGAATTATTAATTCATTTTTTAAAGTTAATGGCAAATGTCATTTTGAATGCTGTCAGAAGCGTCAGTTTGTCATATGCTATGCACTGTTGCTGGGTATCAAAGCAAATGTTGAGAAAGAGGAATCCTTTACAGCGTGCGTGTGAAAACTCCTGCCAACAGCATTCACCTCTACAAGCTTCTTTTTTTTTTTTTTTTATCCTTTTAACAGCTCAGAAACAAACTGGTATTCATTTGTCACTTAGTGCAGATATTTTAGCCATGCTTTTTGGCTTTAAACCGACGCGACCTTGTACCTCTTAAACTGTGATCACATGTATGTCGGAGTGGGTGCGGGCGTTCTGCACCACACAAGGTTATCACAGTGACACGCCTGTCACCTACAAGCACCAGGCTCGAGAGCAGGGTGGGCCGCTTCACACCAGTCAGCCCGTTCTGCATCCTGCGCAAGCCGCAGACACACCATGCAAAACACAAGCAGATAGCTGACAATTGGAGTTAAAGGTTTGTGAACTTAAGTCACAGTGGAGGAGTCAACACAGTGCGCCCAGGCTTACCTGCTAATGTCCAAAGCAGCCTGCTTTGTTGTGGACATAACACAAAGTGACAATGCACTTTTATTATTTGACTCCAAACAATGCAATTCCGCGTTTAAACATCTTCAGTACAAAATCAGCCTGACATCCTCAAATGCTGGCATAATTTAACGAAAGCTTTATGAACATAAATGCAAATTAAAATGTAATTTTGTGCGTGTTCGTGGAGTTTTCAGCCACGGCACAGACCTTCTTATTTCTGGCTCAAACCTCTCGACAAAAAATGTGTAGGTGTATTTTGCAGCCCCACTTCCTCAGAAAACACATTTAAAGAGAGCTTCAAGTGTGCAAAATATCTCAGAGCGATACTTGTGATAACTTATCTTTTCCTCTATGGGTATGACTGCACCGATTCCACTTTAACTAATATGAATGAATGGATACATGAAGACACGAGAGTGATGTGTTATATCCCTCATCAAAAGGGCAAAGTACTGCTACGTTAAAAAAAAAAAAAAAAAGACTGTGTATTTCAAGCACATTATTCTGTGGTACCAGGGATTTGTTCAGTGGGATGAAACATGAATCGCTGCATTTCCGTGAAAGGAAAAAATTCCCAGCTCTTTCACAAAGATGGGGTTTGATTTCTGTCAGTACCAACAGCAGTGTGTTTTGACTGTCAGTCTGTGACACAGCAAAGCAGCGCAGCTTTCAGCTGGGAAACAGCTGCATTCATCAAAACACATTGATTGGTGATGAAGTCAAGGAACATCTGCTGTACTTGTCTCAGTTAGGCACCTCAGGATATAAAACAGTGCGTATATTCATTCCTTAATATGCAGAGTCCTTATTCTCTATGTCACCTGTGTTATATCTATGAAACATACACACAATTAGTGCAAAAATTCAATTTAAATTAGTATTATTATATTGATTATAGAGAAATGTTATAATTCCGGAAAATACTAGAATTAATGATTTCAAGCAAAATGTAAGTACCAAAAATTAGGTACTGAAGTTGTTATTCTATATGAATTTAATCATAAGGCTTAATTTGGACATCATTTAGATAATTAATTATAAATAATTAATTTTCCATATAGTAATGGACTGCATGTGATGTTTGAAATGTATGAACACATATCTAAATATTTCCCAACCTTCTGATTGATAAAGTATCGCTAATCGTACAGTACTGTGCAAAAGTCTTGTGCCACCCCATTTCTTTATGTCTCGCTACAAAAATGGGAAATAGGTGCAGCAATTTATTGGAACGTGCACACGTAAATGGAAATACAGGCAAAAACAGATTTTGTACAATTCTGACGAGCTTGAAAGTCAATATTTGGTGTGACCACCTTTATTCTTCAGCACAGCCTGAACTCTCTGAGGCAGCTTTCTTGTCATTTCTTTAAGCAGTCTTCAGGAATAGTTCTCCAGGCTTCTGGAAGGACATTCAGAGCTCTTCTTTGGATGTTGGCTGCCTTTTGTTCTGTTCTCTGTCACGATGATCCCACACTGCTTCACTAATGTTGAGGTCCGGGCTCTGGGGAGGCCGATCCATGACTGATAGTGTCCCATTCTGTTTGTCTATCCAGGTATGCTTTTGCTGCATTGGCAGTGTGTTTGGGATCATTGTCATGCTGCAAAATGACGCAGTTGCCAATCAAATGCTTTCCAGATGGTCTTGCATGCTGGATCAAAATCTTGCGGTACATTTCTGTGTTCATAATTACATCAGCTCTGACAAGATCTCCAACACCACTGGCTGAAATGCAGCCCCAAGTTTTTGGCTAATAGCTCTTTGGGAATGACCTTGTTGGTGCAAAAATACCATTTTATGTCTGTCAAATCTGGGGTTTTTGTGGATTCAACTAAAAAAATGGGAAGATCTTCTGTCTTTTGCAACATACTGCTGCTAACAAAGTGCTTAAAGATACAAATTAAAACTGGTTCTTTGCTAAGTTGTCTGTTATGTGTAGACAAAAAGCAGGCAATGTCCAAAGAAAAACTTTGAAAGACCTTCAGAAAGCCTGGAGGAATATTGCTCAAGACCAATTAAAAAAAAAAAAATTACAAGACAGTCTGGATCCTTTACTTTAGCACAGTACTGTATCTTGTCAGTATGTTTACCCATATCACACAAGATAGATATATAAGTAAAAGTTGCAACAAAAAATATACAGGATGACCTATTAAACTTGATGCCTGACAATATTTGTATCACATTTTATAGAAAAGTAGCGCTGTGATTATATAACCTATAATTTTATGCACACGACTGTGTGTGTGTGTGTGTGTGTGTGTGTGTGTGTGTGTGTGTGTGTGTGTGTGTGTGTGTGTGTGTGTGTG
>JAVDPK010002048.1:463023-493783 GCA_034780415.1 Cichlasoma orientale
GTGTGTGTGTGTGTGTGTGTGTGTGTGTGTGTGTGTGTGTGTGTGTGTGTGTGTGTGTGTGTGTGTGTGTGTCCTCTTCAGTCTCTCCTGGTGGCTCAGCAACTGGCTAACGCTGTAGGTGGTGTGATGTCCGGGGCGGCACCAGGCATGAACCAGCCCATCCTCATCCCCTTCAACGCAGGCGGGCACCTGGGTGGGCAGCAGGGCCTTGTGCTTTCTCTGCCCACAGCCAACATCCAGAGTCTGGTGGCTGCTGCTGCTGCAGGGGGCATCATGACGCTCCCCCTCCAGAACCTGCAAGGTGAGAAAAAAAGGAGATGATGTTTTTATGATGAAAGTTGAAAATAATCCAGCTGCTCGCAGATATTTTTTGCCTCGTGTACAACAGATGATTCAGGAACTATTAATCATACATAAAACAAGTGAGAGTTTGGTGTACATTCATTTTAAGCCATGAAACAATGTTCTTTTCCAACAAAATGCTGTAGAGGTCTTGACCAGGTAAGAGTCCTTGAGGGGTTTAGATCCCAAAAAGCAGCTATCCTCAACTTGCCCAAAGGAACAACCATATTAATTACAGGTCAGCGTTTTGCAGTGCAGCGCAAAAGCACTTTATGCCTCTTTCCTGTGCATAAGAGTGCACTGTACTTCACTTTTTTATCTCTTTTCCACCTCATCTGTCCATCCACATGGCTGTACTTATCCTTGCCTTTTAAACTTTAATGCCCAAGTGTTCTCTTTTGATCATAGTTGTAAATGGTTTTCATTTTAATGTTTAAAACATTGTCTCTTTTATACCATTAGATTGAGGGATGGATGGGGAAACCGTCAGTCATAAATCTTAGATGAGAGAGCCGCACTAATGTAAAAAGATGCCAGGCTACATGTAAAGCAGTGTGTTTTTAGGAGGGAGATTACAATAATGCCGGTGCAGCACAAAGTGCAGGGAAAGCTCCCTTCATGTGGGGAAATGGATGGACAGATGCCCTGAGTGAGGAAATGTGGAGGTAGAAGCCTAATGGACACAAACATGCATAAATAACAGCAGCCATCGCTGTGGGCAGAGCTTTTAATAAACCTGCATCTATCCAGCGAGCCCCTCAATGTATCCGTCAGTAGTGGACGATAATGGGCCCAGCAGGCCCGTCTGACTCACACTTCAACAGATCTTCCTCCTGGCGCGTGAGGGACAACCCAGAGGCTTCAGCGATCTCGTGAACTGATCGACAAACACATTGTCAGGGTGTCAGAACACCAAAACAAACACCACGCAGTCATCCATATTGTCCACTGCCAAACAAACCAACAAAGAGTCTGAATCCAATGTCCTGATAAAATTCTACAGCCATCTGAGATAGAGGGGGGGGGGGGCACTGTTGTGGAGAAATGCCTCTGTGGCAGATCTTTTTTTAAGCGTGCAGACTGACAGACTGCCTGTTCGCACGTCCTCTTATCTGAAGGGGATTCATTGAAGGGACCTCCGTGGAGAGAAAGTGACACAAGTCACGAGTGAAGCTAAATGTCTTGACTGTGTCCGGGCCCCTCTGGCCACGCTGCGCTCCTCCACTCTCCCCTGTCTGAGTTCATCACAGCTCCGCTGAATGAGGCCTGCTGGCACAGCACCTCTGTCAGACAACTGCAGCTCTGGCCTCTGCCCCCGTGTACCCTCGCTTCCCCTCCCAGACCCTCCAGGGCTCCAGGCCTGATTAATCACACATATAATACAGTGCCGCACTGTCACCAGGGAGCAGTCAGCTCATTTCACGACTTCGGGAGCAAGTGTAGTTTACAGCGTTCACACTGCTCGCTAATTAGTGTCAGATCAGACAGAAGACAACAGTGAGGCACAGTAATGAGACTCTGGGAGGAGCCCAGCCAATGGCTGTATTTAAATGTAATGAGGCAGCTAATGACCAACTAATAAGGCTGTTTGTCTTGGGGAGTGGGCGGTTTAGGGTAGAGGATATTAGATACATTAAAGCTCTGTACATTGTCAGAATGCCATGGTCCACTAGCTATATTAGATGAAATTGGGGATTTCAATGCATGTACTTTTTGCATTTCCATATTAACCTTTAACGAGGGAAATGAAGTAAAAAAGAGAAACAGTAACCACAGCGTTTTTGATCAGGCTAATCAAAGCTGGCTCTGTGAGAATAAATGTTGACAGAAGGGAACCGGCTGGACTTCTGCTCGCTTTAGGAGGGCAGCTCTCTCAGACTGTGATGAATAACTATCACTGTAATGGGGTTGTGCTATAAATTTGGAGCAGTTGCTTAAATAAAACTGAGCAGCATCTTGTGGCAGACTCAGTAAACACAGGCACCAGTGTAACTGGTTATTTGTCAGAATGATTTATGCCTGCAAACATGCAGTAAAAACAAATCCCCAATGAAACTAAACAAGGGAGAAAGTTATCTTTTGTGACAGAGTGCACACAATTCTAGCTGACTTCACAGAGGCAAAAAGTAGGTTGGGTCATGCTAGAGGTCTGTAAATATGACGGCTGATAAGAATAAAAAAAATATATATATGTGATTTTCACAATTTCAGATCTGAGTACGTATGACTGATGCAGACAAAACATCCGCAGATTTCTGGTCTTCAGTATGATGCTACCTTTCTGCTGCATTTTAATAGGCACGTGATTTTATAACAAGCAAAGCAATGATTACCATACTTGTAAAACTAGTTGTTTCAAAGCGCTATACATGTAATGCTCATTGGGAGGAAGCAGAACAAAGTCTCATCTGTCTGCTCCTCTCCTGTACGACTCACTCAAAGGTAATGCAAGAAGCTAGTTTACTCGAGCGCTTTCATATTAATAAGCATATCCCATCTTATTTGCTCTCAGCAGAAAGCCAGGGAGCACATCACATCAGAGAGCCGAGTTCTAATGGTGAGGTGAGAGCATTGTTCCTCTGTACTCGTCCGCAGGAAACACAAAACAGCACTCAAGCTTCCTGATAAAGGTCGGCATCCCACTCACCTGCAGTAATGAGACCCTGTGTCAGTGCCAATCAAAGGCGCGTCTGCCGTTTTGATGAAAACGCTCAGCGGTGTCGTTCGCAGGTTGTGGGTTTTGGCATGATACAAATTAGGGAAATCACTCTGCTCATTACACCACCAAAGGGTGGGCTCCTGGGGGGAGAGCCAAATGTTTCCACACTAGTTAGACATGTCAGACTGCATCTCTTCTGCCTCAGCTGACTGCTGCTCCTTTAAGAGGTTAGCTCACCGGGCCGGGCCACTGACTACCTCTGTCCTCCGTGGGAATGCCTCTGTGTCCCTTTAGCCATTACATTAGCAGAGCTGGAGAGTTTCAGATATTCTTTTTGGGCTTGTTACAGCCACAGCAGTCGCTCATTGTGAGAGTGTTTTTTCTCTTGTGTATATTTCGAATCATTTTGGGGGAAAAGGAAAAGAAACGAGCTGTTGTTTGTGGGCACATTCAGCCAGCTGAAGAGTACTTAAAGAGTACCGCGCGCAAGCGGTCCACACTTCCTCACCCGCATCTGCCATCTTAACACAATAGAGGCCAAACCCATCCCTTCTCCCTTATCACTGTTTAATTTGAAGTGTTCTCGAGCAGTATGTATTCCACGTCGTCCTTTAATGATTTAACTTTGCTGTGGTTGTAAGATGACTCGCAGGGGAGAGAGCCGCATTAAATAAATAACAGTGATAAAATGTAGACCTCATACATTTCAAAGCTAATGCAACTAGCGGTGCAATAGGAGCAGCTGCACACAGTCCTGGAGCGGTAATTTGATTGATTTGTTGTGACAGCAGCCAAATAATTGAGAGTGAGAGGTGCTGCTGGAGATGAAGCGCAGGCAGAGGCAGGTTCGCCAGCCAGTCCCAGCAGATATGGCACCCGGGTTCTCATCTCTACCATTGATATCTGCCAGTGGTTTATTGTTTGTCTTCGATAAGAAGCTCGGAAACGTGCGGGGTTAGTGCCTTTGTGACAGTTTGGTGAAGAGAAGGAGAAGAAAAAAAAAATCGCCAGTTAGAGCAAACAGGAGCGCATTAGCAGGGTTAGACTCAAACACACAGATTTGATGCACATATAAACACACACACACACACGCACACGCACTCTCCCATGAGGCTGATTTATACTCTGATGTCTGTTTTGAAGCTGAGATGTAAGTAAATTTCACCTCCTGCTGCTTCACTTGTTGTAGCCATGCTAATCATTTGTTCTGTATTCAAGTTGCATACTTTCCATAATTGCTGTAGAAAAAAAACGATCCGCAGTGTTTGTGAATATACAGTATGATTTTTTTTTTTTTTTTTTTTAACATATGCATCCCCAGATATTTCTATGTTTTGTGTCTGGTAAGAAACTGTTGTGTTGCATGTGTGTGTGTGTGTGTGTGTGTGTGTGTGTGTGTGTGTGTGTGTGTGTGTGTGTGTGTGTTAACCTTCTGGCTCTTGGCTCGTGTTTTGCTTCTATGGATGGTGGCGGTGTCACTCTGGTTCAGCCATGCCACAGGACAGCACGCTGCCAGAGCCCGAAATAGAAAGAAAGAAAGGAAAAAGGGAGGCTGAGGGAGGAGGAGAGGGGAGGGATGAGTCTTTATGGCGGTGTGGAGGAGGACAATAATATTGTTAATCAGATGTGGCTGTGTCTGCTCCTCCACAGCAAACCCTGACATCTGCCCTCACTGGTAAACACTGAGGGAGGCTTTTTGCAAACCTCCTGCCATAAACACACAGTCTACAAGACGGTCTCTCACCATTACACAGTGTCCGTCTGCACTGTGTGTGCAGGGAGTGTAATGCATTAATTTTAATGGATTTTACTCAGGGTGGCAATAAAGCAGTATGGATTAGGAGAGGATCGTTTTCTGAATTAGGAGGCTAAATTTCTAGATGACAAATTCTGAAATTAGCTTCCAGTTATGTGAATAATCAAAAACATGTGGAGCAATCCTGCTATTTGCTATTCCCTGAGCTCCAGAGCTAAAAGAGATTACCCACTGGCTGGTGTAATTAAGTTTTTAAATGTGAAACATCCACACTTGCCGGCTTCATTTAGCCAAATTAACTGTTTTTGAATAAAAAAATCTCAATTATTTAATGCTAATACTCTCAATTAAATAATCTTAATTTATAATAGTTGCACATGTTGATTGATATTCCAAACAATTATGCACAATCAGTAGAGTTCATCTTTTATAACTGTTCCCGCTGAGTAGACCGGTTAATCACCAGTTGCGGGTTTCAGTAAATGAGGGAATATTGAATGTTGTATAAATTACAAAACATTGTTTTTGTGGCATTTCAGCACTTGTAAAGTCCTTCCAGTAAATGCCTTGACCACTCGGCCCCGGAGTTGTTTTGTGGAAATTACATCTCACTTTTAGCCTCCCTCCTCTGACCAGACTGTTTCCGAAAGATTTGCTAAAGGTCTGCCATATTGCTGAGGCGCAATTCGGGAGCTTTCAGCAACAATCTGTAGTCAAGCATTTTAAATGAAAATTGATTTGTGATTTACATGGTCAGTGAGGGGAAAATGAACTTATGAAATGTTGTAAATGAAATATTAGACAAGGTGCAGTGGGAGAGAGCAGACAGAGATGGTAATCTTGTGGAACTGGAAGTCCTGCCTGGCAGAACTGGGTGACATTTTACATTTATCTGTGTTCTGCATGAGCTGTAATGTTAATGGTAATTTTATGGGACTGAACTGGAATGAAAATGGTGTTATCACCGATTGCTTCAAATGTGGAATTGTGTAAAGCAGCACAGCTGCATCCTTTATTTCCCATTCTGCAATAATGTGAGTTATTGCATGATGTGTCCTCTGAGGTTGAACGTGTGTATTCAGCCTGTTTTTATCAGTCTTTTTTTTTTTACTCAGGGCGCCTTATATCACATACCTGTGCCACGGGATGAAGCGTGCACGCTGCTGTGTTTCGATATTAGTAGAAAGGCCGCATTTGTTTGTGAATTTTTCTCTCACATTTATTCAGCAGGTCTTTGCTGTTGTTAATAATTTCTTGGAGTATTTGTGTTGTCAGTGTTGTGTTTTACATCCAGAGGAATGTCCCCGATCTGCATAATCGATTTACAGTAACCAGCGTGTTTATAAATCTTCACTTTCACAATAAATGTACACAACATTATAATATAAACTAACATATTATCAAAACAGATCTATAATGGACTTAATAATACTAGCAGATCAATGCAGCATTACTACATAATCAATACTACTTACAAAGGGCCCAGACGTTTTAATTTTGTTCAATACCTTGTGCAGTGAATGCTTCCTATTCCCGCTCTGACCGTGTACAACATGTATGGATTTTCATAGAGCTCGCTCTTTCGTGTGTTTGAAAGAGAAAAGAGCCGAGGAACGGAGAGAAGAACAAACAAAGTGATCCTGCGGCAGCAGCAGAGAAGCTGTGGGAGTCTGGGAGGCAGCCTGGATCACACAGAGGTCACTTTTAAACACGGCTCTCCGGTTCCCCGTGTGTGAAACCAAAGAGTCCGTGGTGACATTTGTCAGCAGATGGTGTGGAACCAAACCCCTCGCCAGCAAGGACATCTCGGCTGCTACTAAAAGCTATCTGTGGTTACTAATTGCTGACCAGGGCCTAATTACCTTAATTAATGGCAGCGGTATCTTGGGGCCAGATTTGTGGGGGCTTTTATCAGTATCAGTGCAGCTTAAAAGGTCCCACAGGAGGCCTGAGGAGTGTGCAAGTCCCGCGGGTGCTATTTCGGGACTAACTGCAGACACATCACAGATGGATCCTGTGGCATCAGTACAGGACAGCATGTTTGGAGAGAGGTATCTGATACTTGCAGATCATAAGAAAACCTCACTAAGTACATGTGAGGCTAAAGGCTCGCTTTTTCTCTCTCTCGCTCTCTCTCTCTCTCTGGACATTTTTTCCTACTCTTTTCTGTCATACACGAGGCTGTTCCCTGAATTACAAATCCGTAATTCACAATGACAAAGTAGACTTAGCACCTTTTGCCACAGACCGTGGGGAGTTTTGTTCAGTGAGCTCTCACTGTGAAATTAGCCCTGGTACTTTCATTTTCCAGTTGCAGTGAAATGGTTAAAAGACACAGATCAGCCAGTATGGAAATAGAACTGATTCAACAAAATCTGCTGCTTCCCATTGCTTCCTCCTCACCCATCCAGGAAAAAAAAAAAAAGAAAAGAAAACCCTCCCTTCTTTTCTCTCCCCCCCCATCCACCCCATTTTTTTTCTTACTATCCCCTCCGCCTCTCCCCTCCCCCAGCCCCGTCAGGCACCTTGTCCGCATCCGAAGAAGGCTTGTAAGTTTCGGTTGCATACATTTCTTTTGATGATATATTGTCCTGGTGCGGAATTTCATTTACTGCCGCTGCCCTTTGCTGAACCTGTTGCTAGTCAGTGAGCACGATAAGCGTATAAGTAGCATGCTACTTCATTCATCATACATCGTTCTGGGCTCTCAAATATCTCATATGCGATTCAGGAAGAAACTACTAAACCGGCACAAAGGATCCCACCAGGATCAGCTGTGGTTCCATTAAATGCTTATGTACCAAATAAAGCGCACTTGGCTCTTGTTATCATTGCATCTACAAAACATTAGCCTTCATTTTGCGGTGTACACATTGTTTATGTAGCGAGGGGGGAAATGTATCTCAAGTGCAGTGCTCATGTAGTACATAATTCCATTCACATTGCATTTTGAATGCATGCATTTTGAAATCTGTTTTTTCCCTCAGTCATAGTGGCTGCTCTGTGTTGTATTAAACAGCATTAATAATCACAAGAGGCTCAGTGTCACTCAGAAGTCTCCACATCACTAAGGCAGACAGTGTTGTGCTGCTGGGCATGTTGTGCTGTGTGAAAGTGCTTACACGCTCCCTCAGACAACCAAAGGGAATAATTAAAGACAGAAGATGGAGGCAGAAGAATGGAAAGCAAATCCCATTGTTTGGGGTTATTTCATCCCACTGAATTTCTTTTTCTCACTTTCTTTTTGCTCTCTTCTCGCATTCCTCCCCAAATGCACTGTGGGTATGTGGCACGTTATCAAAAGCATATGTAAGCGAAGCAGCGCAGAACAAAAGCCCTGTGATGTCCTCCTCATACCCACATTGTCTTTTGATTATTCTACAATCATTTTATATCTGTGTAAGTTGGGAAGGAAGGGAAGGCTTAATAACCCCATAATATACAATACTGTAGCTGCTCAGAAGCCACAATGCAAGATGTGTTTTAGACGATTTGGAAACAACCCTGCTTAGCCCTCTTTTGCTCTCCTCTTTCATCTAATGGAGTAATTCTTCAACCCCTCAATATTCAAGTTGTTACCAAAATAATCCACAATGAAATTCAAATTTAAGGTGAACTAGACTATTAGGGCGACTCTACTCCACTCCGTTTCTAGAGCAGTAAATGCAGCCCCTCAATCTCTCTCAGCTTTTACTGTCAGTCAGAGAGCACTCAGTCATCTCCGTGCATCAGGCCCGCAATATTGATTTTTCCACCCACTGAAACAGCCGCATGAACATAAATTTTGCATGAGGCTTTTACTCGCGGCCTCCGCTTTGGTCTGACGACACATGATGGGACCATGAACACGCTGTAATAACCCGGTCTGTCCTGCCAGGCAGACAGGCTCTTTTCAAGAAGGGGGTGGGGGGGGTTCAACACCTTCTGGACTCTGAAGGACAAAAGCGGGAGACCCCTTACTGGGTTTCACAGCCTTACATACTGTTTATGTGGAGTGTAATTGAACAGAGACTGAGCACGTCTCTGAATATGAAGGAGATCCAAATGGTTTGTTCGTAAATGAAGCCGTTGCGTATGAGTAGATAACACAGTTGAATAGTTTCTTTAGAGATCTTAAAATAAAAAAAATTGTTTCTTTTATTTGCTTGATGAGATTTTAATGAGACAACTGTAAGAAATGCTTAAAACCCGGATTAGTGCAGGAAGTGTGTCATCTACGAAACTTTAAAGCAGAGAGAGATAAACTAATTAGTCGCATTGGTTTCATCTTTAAAAAGCCTGCACCTATACACAAAGACAGAAAAAAAATTCTTAAGGATTTAAATCAGAGTGAAAATAAACTCGATCTCTCTCTTTGCTTGGGACCCCCCTAGAACTTTGTCAGGGCCCCCCCAGAGGTTCCCGGACCACACTTTGGAAATCAATAACAAAGCGTAAGCAACACCAAAAGGGCAACGTTATCGAGTACACAGGGATTTTCTTGTATGTGTAACAACTCCATGGAGAGGATTTGATTCTTTGAAATGCTTCCCCCAGAGTGAGAATCCTGCAACACTGCTTGATATTGCCTTGCATCACAAAGTGAAAGCATTATCTCTGGATCCCTACAAGCGATGTGGTTTACTCTCCGAAATCCTGTAGCTGCGACTCCTCTCAAATCTTAACTACCTATATATATATTTTTTTTTCTCTCTCTCCCTTTTTTTTTTTGTAGTCACTGAGTTCCTCCTGCAGCTGAAATGCTGATATTGCCTGCTGTGGCTCTCTGAGTAATGTTTTTATTCAGTAGTTCTCGAGCTCCTTTAACATTTCATTTTCCACATGTTCATTCCAGCCATTGCCAATGCAGGTATCTTTTCTCCATCCCTTTAACGCGATTACCAGCTGTACGGACTCACCAGTGAAGGAATGTAGCACAAATATATTGTAAAAAAGAGAAGCTGTGAAGTCAACCTGAACTTTTTTTTTTTTGTCTACCAGATGTAGAACATAAATAATATTAAATGCATTCATTTAAGTGATTTAAGTACTATTGAGATACTTCAGTTGATTATTTCCTTCATATACCAGTGTACCAAACTGGACCTCTACAGAGCCCCTGTCAGAGAGCACAAAGTCACTCAGTGCTTTTCAGTTTCTTTACTTAAGAAAAGAGACATTATTAATGTGATTCCAGCTGGTTGCTGCACAGATAAATTGTAGCATTTTCTGAAATTAAAACAGGAATATTATCACCTTCTCTTTAGTAGCAACATGTAGAAATGCACTTAAAAACTCTGACAAACAGCTGCACAGTTTGCAGCAAAGATGAGCTTATATAATATAAAATTTTAATTACCTTTGTTATCAAAGTTGCCAATGTATGAGATGTAAACAGCTGAAACAGATCAATTTTAACCATAGAAATAACTTCTACACAGCAAACTGCTGTGAATGCACAGTAACTGTACGCCTTTTTAGCACATAGTCTCTGAGAGGAGAAACATGTATAATGATTTTTTTGTACGCTACAGTAATACTAAACCTGTTGCTGTTCAATACTTGTGCTTTTGTTACAATAGTTTGTTACTTGCTTTGCTAATAATATTTTCATACTTTTACTTTTTAATGCAGTACTTGTATTGGAGTATTTTCAGTATTGCGACCTTTATTTGAGTTAGCAGCCTCAGTGTTACTTCAGTGAACCAGAGAGGCTGCTAAACCGCACATGTTGATCCGGCCTGCAGGGGTCCTGGATGGACAACTGAAACCACCACCACCCCCAAAAAAACTGATCAAAAGCAGGCGTTGTGTAAATAAAGGCGACTGGCTGTAATGAGTTTGTACTACTGATTAAAAGAGAAGGTCATGACCCTCAGAAATTGTTCATTATTCCTCAATATTCATTATTCCTATAGTTAGAGTCTGCTTAATGTAAAGCAGTCTCCCTTAAGCCTATTTACACATTATTTATAACAGAACGTGTTTTTTTGCACAGCCTCAGAGGGCACCAAATTAATGCCCTCTAAGTTGGAAAAAACATTGGGCCAGACTCTAAAACCAACTGTAATATATTCCAGTATGTGTACTGAATTCAGGGAGTTTAAGATAATTCATCATTATGCGTGTCATGTTTCAAATAATTAGTTCAAAGTACGGCCCTTTGCTTACGTCATCGGTGTGCTGCCGACCCCTGTGCTAAACCATTTTTAACACTAATTTAGAGTTTTTGTCATTTATCAATTAAATACTAAATGTTCCTTTTTCTTTCTGTGTTTTTCATCTTTCTGTGTTTTAATAAATTACTTCTGAAGTTAAAAAAAAAAGACTGACAGAATGACCAGTAATAGAAATAATTAGCTGTAAGTATAGTCAGTGTTATCAAAGTGAAATAAAAGTTAACATTTAATGAAGGAAATGAGTGCAGAAACGGTGATGTTATCCCCTCCATCAGTGTGCGAGCGCTCCGATCTAATCCACAGAGTAAAAAATGACCTTCCCTTGACCACCTTCATAATTACCAGATCTCATAGAGTCTAAATCTCCTTACCTCCAGTGGAGTAATTATCAGTGTGACTCACTGAAAAGGCAATTGAGACAGTGGTTTATGGACTCCCATAGAGGAACGTGAGGCAGAGCAGTAATGGGGAGCTTGTTTGTCCCCCCCCTCACCTTTCTCGTTGGAGAATTGACAGCCGTGTTTAGGCGAGAGCAGTTCCTAAAAATACAGAGAGGGTCGCATCGGACAATTTTATCAGCCAGGGCGGGCTCCTCGGTAGCTTCTGATTAACTCTTAATTTACCTCACTCCTCTCAAGACGTGAGATGAAGAACTTTTTATTGGGCTTAAAGGACGCCAGAGTGCATGCACGGATGCTCAAAACGTGCCACTAGATTTTTTTAATGCCTGAAATTCAGCGCATTCTTTACAAGGTTTGCAAGCTACTGTATGCTTTCCTTTTTGACGGCCAGAAATCCTGAATTCCTCCAGCGTGAGATGATCATTTCCGACTCCTTTTGTCCGTACTTTATGCAACACAGAACACATGCAGTTTGATAGAATGAATGATAGTCAAAGTCCTTTTATGTAGAAGTGATTACTATGACCCTGCAATCACTCTTCATGCTGGCTTTGCCCGAGTCTTTTTCAAAGGACTATAACATGACGACCACCTATTTGTTGCTTTTCAAAAAGACTAAGCATCAAAAGATGTTTTCACATTTCATTTAACTCAGTAAATGTGCTGTGGAAGGTAGGATGACATGATACCAACAGGTAGCCGTCGGACTGATTTACATACGCACAAACAGGCGCGCAGGCGAAGGATGTATACGGTAATTCAGGGGGAATAGTTGTAAAGGCAAGTGTTGTACATTGGGATGAAAACAAGGAGTCAAGCTTGAATCAGCCCCAGAGAGAAAAGTGCTGTAATAGGTGGGTTGGCAGTGACTACTGAGATAGCGCTGGTAATGAGAGAGCAGGCTGCCCGCCCTCACACCCCACTACTCAACCGCACAGGAAACAAAAATAGCATTTTGTCTGACGAACGAGCCGGCTTTGACCTAGCCTTTCGACCTCTGACAATCAGTCTCGCTTCGTCCTCCAGTACTTCACGAGCCTGGGCCAGGACAGTCAGAGATAACAGTTGATTTCTACTGTGGCACTAAAGCAAAAAAAAAAAACAGAAAAAGCTCTGAAAGAGAGATGGCAGACAGTTTCTCAAAGCACTGAGGTTGAAGGCCTGAGACTTCTCAGTGCTGGTGTCCCAGAGTCCCAAATGATTGTTGATAAAAGTTTAAATAGAGTTTCATTTCGCTGCGTGATCCGGCTCATTCCTCATTATAAACATTAACATAGGCAAGTTGTGACAACACTGAAAGTGAGACCCTTGCTCTTCCACCCCTCTGGCGTGATGACTAAGTGGGAGCACGGAGTGCATCGCAGCAGAGGAGAACTAGTGAATATGAAACACAACAAAGAGACAGTGGGAGATATAATGAGCTCTATAGGATCCCGACACCCTTTTGCCCTCTCTCCATCACAAGTGAAGCTCCCACTCTCATCCTCGGCCTTGTGTCTGCTGGAGGAAGGAGCGCAAACAATTAGCTGAGACAAGCTGTTTGGATTATGTGCTCAACCAAAGCAATCAGACAGCTGTGGTTAAAAGAATGAGCTTCAAAATGCCAGTTGCCCAGTTAGAGAGGAAGGGAGGGTCAGTGGTCCTGACAGTCTTAACAAGATGACAGAATTTATAAAGCACTGCTGTTAAAGAATATAGTTACCTGCAGTGTAGCCCTTATAATAAGGCCACATGGGGCTTCTTCCATATTCCCTCTGTATTTGTTTTCTTTTGCCTCATATTCTTTTGTTGTGCCTCTTGTTCCTTGGCGTAATGGTTGGTGCTGGAGGAAATTCTTCAATCGTCTTTGATCTTCGCCTGGTTTCGATAATTTTCTGACAGAAATCTCATTTTGCCCCCCTTTTGTTTTCTCCGTCTTTGTTCCCTTTTATTCCATCTTTAAATGGGGCTCAACACTTTGTCGTTGTGAAGTTGCAAAGGAAAAGAGCCGGTCCTGTCAGGGGCTCAGCGCTTGCTAGACAACTTGCCCCAACATTTCAAGTGCGAATTGGACTCTTGCCGTTTGCACAGATGATATATAATTCATGGTGGGGGTGTGAGAGAGGTGTCAATGTGTCAGGAGGTAGAAGAAATGTAAAAGTGTGCTGTTTACTGGCCGAGAGATGCCGGCTCTCTTTGGCTGGGCTTCTGCGGAGTGAGGAAAGAGGAGGATGATCTGATCTTCATCAAATGTTCATCTGTGCCTGTCCTGGAGACGAAGTGACCACGCTAATCAAAGACTTGTCTGCCCTGATGTTTTATTCATCTTTTATGAGACAAGCATACTTAAATAATTTAAGTGCATTGATTCAGTGTGTGTACAAGCTTGTCTACGATGTGTTCACAATTGCTGGACTGCATTATCAATAGATGTTCACATGTAATTTTTGTGAACCAGAGTCTGTTATTCAGGCCTTTGAGTTATAAATCTGCGGTTGTAGGAGCCCAGTCAAAAACGTTTCACTTAACGCTGTACGTATTTAGCTTTAAATATTTTAAACTTTAAATACACTTTATATGTAATTCAAAAATAATATTACGGTTTACAGCCTAGTTTCTACATGACAGATTACATTTGTTTGTAACTTTTAAAGCAAGAATATTGGATTTTTTTAAATGTTAAAAAAGCCAAAGGTGGTGTCTTTTGTGCCATTAACCAGTTCTAATGTATATTTTGGTTATTTAAAAGTTCACTTTTCCAATTCTAAGCATAAAGAGTAAGCGTATTTTTCACAAAACCTATAAATTTAGCATGTTTAGACAGTATATGCTTTATTCTGCATAATCACCTTGCTTTTTAGTAGAGCCTGATCGATATAGGATTATAAAAGACCGATACCAATACTGATATTTGATGATATAAAAATCTGATATATCCGCTGATATTTTTTCTATCAGACCAGAGTCAGTACTAAGATAATTTGACAGCGCAGTTTAAAAATAAACTTGTTTTACAGTTACAACATTTCATAGAATACCCTTTTTTACGCTCTGCCTCACTCTGCTCGGATCAGCTGGCTGTTGTATTTGTGGTATTCCAAACGTGTTATAGAGTGCCCTCTGGTGGACAAGCTATGCAACACCAATACTCATAACCTGGTTGAAGGGTGTTTCTCCCACCTCTTCTTTATTTTTTAAATTTTCATTTATCGACTGCTATAACTGCCGATGCTAATAGACTGGCGAATCACTAATATCGCTCTGCTTTTTAGCCAAAGAATCCTATGTTTTAACTTCTTTTGCCATTTTACCATGTTTTACCATTAAGGTACCTCTATAGTGCAGTGGTTTACACATTTGCCTAACAAGCAAATGCTCCCCAGCTCATTTCTGGGAAGAGACACAAATTCCTTGGGTGGTTGTGTCGGGAAGGGTATCTCTTGTAAAAATCTCTCAATTTGGGCGCCTGGGTGGCTCAGGGGTGGGCAGGTGACCACATTCATATGCCGCTTTGCGGTGTGGGCGGCGCGAGTTCGAGTCCCAGCTTGTCGCCAATTTGCCCTGTGTCTTCCCCCGTATCTTTCCCCTGTTTCCTGTCAATATACTGTCGATAAAAGCCGCTGTGGCCAAAAATGAAAAAAATAAAATCTCTCAATTCAAACATGTGGAGCTACCTGCTGTGATGACCCTTTGTAAGTAAGGGAGCAGCTGAAAGTAGTTTTAATTGTGGGAACAATTAAGGGAAATTATGGTGACAGAAATTTCTTTCTATTGTGCACTCCAGTTTACAAAGCCCAATCAAATATCCTCATACAGATCAGTCCTGTACCCACCGAGCCCATATTATCTTATAAATCACAGAAACGGTGTTGGATTCTGTTACAGTCAAATGTTATTTTCACTCTTTTTTTTGTCTAAAGCTGTGTAGCATCACCAAGCCAGAGTCCACAGCAGTAACACACATTAACAGCCTGCTCCTTATAACATGTAGAAACGATATGTTCTGCATAAAGTTGAGATTTGTTGCGGGAGGATACTGTCGTCATACCGTCCTTCAGGTTTTAACTTTCTGGTCCATAAACGCCAAAAATACAAGGAGTTGAGCCATGAAATTTGGCGTATGTGTTCTTTACTCTTCAAAGATGTGTAACGCGATACTCACATGTCCGTCCCTCCATCCGTCTGTCCGTCAGATGGCCTCCAAATGAGGGCATAATAGTTTTGCTGAAGGGTTTTCTATTATGAAATGGGGCTGTAATGTTATCCTGACTTCTACATTTATTTTATATTTTCATAAATCGTGGGAGGATGTCCCCATCTTGTTTATCGGTTTGACTGTCAACTTTTTAAACACATACAAAGGTTTAAAAAAAAAAAAAATCTCTTTTATCATCACATCTGTGTGGAAACTCGGTTTGTCCTTTCTTCTGTTTAAGGTGTGAAGGTCAGCTTAGATGTTGTTGTTTTTAGCCCATTTTGCACATACGGTGTTACAATTGATTCCTTTAGTAGACACCATTTGTTGTCTGCGTTGTGCTGTGGCTTTCGTCTGACATTCAAACATAAAGTGTGTGTTTTTCGTGTGCGCGTGTGTGAGAAATTCTGTATTCAGGTGTTTGAAGTGAACTGCCATGGAAATTTACTTCACAGTGTTCACACCAACATGTTTTTACATTTGTTTTATGTCAGATGTGCACCCCGGGTACTTGGTAGTATTTCCATGTCTGGTGTGACTGCAGCCTGAGTGTTAACTGACTTTTTTTTTTTTTTTTTTTAAACAGCATAAAAATTTATAAGCATTTAAATGTTGGAATTAGGTTCTAATGGCATGCTATTATTGGATCCAATTAGTTAATGGGTTTATTTCTGAACTCTTCCAGAGAAGATGGATGTCTCTTTCTTATGAGATTTTGAGCCATTAAACCAAAGATTCTTTCTTTCTCCAAGTGACAATGACGACTTTTGGCTCCAGAGAGCAATTATATCAGTCAGGCTTGATAGCTTTGTCCTCCAACTAGCTAAATTGAATTCAGTGACTCCATCATGCAGGCTAAAAACCCTTGAGGACCTTGTTGTGGCTCCATGCAATTTACATCTGTCTCTCACTATTTACCCTATGCATCCCACACTCTGTGTGCATGTGTTTCTGTCTTTGGTGTTAGAATATTCTGCAGATAATGAAGGCCTCTTGTTTATGTGCTGTAACACCTTTGCAGCTTGTGAGCCTGTTTGGTGTGCTTTGTGTGGAGAGTTCAGAGCTCAGGCACTGGGAAGAATCAAACTGCTGTTCTTTCATCAACAGCTACCTCATCACTGAACTCCCAGCTCCAGCACCTGCAGCAGCTCCAACAGATGCAGCAGCACCACCACCAGCAGCAGCAACAGCAACAGCAGCAGCAGCAGCAGCAACATCATCAGCAGCAACAGCAGCAGCAGCACCACCATCACCAACAGACTCATTCCCATAACCAGAACCAGCTGCCATCCCAGCATCACATGACCCCATCCAGCCAGCAGCAGCAGACCTCCGTCCCGTCTCCAGGCTCTACCTGCTCCTCCACCTCCGGGCAGCCGCAGCAGTCCCCGCCACACCGACCCAACCAGTCTCCAGCCCGCAGCCTCCCGTCACCCGTCACTCCGCCCATGCCTTTGCCTGTAAGTTTATAGATGTATTATTTGTAGAAAAGCACCGGTCCAACTTTTCCTCTCTCTGGAGCAACTTTTAATATGATGCAGTCCATTTTTATTTTTTTCTTGAAGATTCATAAAGTTGTGTTTTTAGTATTTACAGTATTGTAACAGTCTAGTCACACCGGCCTAGAGACTGGTTGGCGAGCGCCTGACAGCCACCAGAAAAATTTGAATTCTCCAGCTGGTTGCGAGTGATTGCTGGAGGTTGCTGGGAGCAGTCACATGGTCCTAGAGACCAGTAAGTGATCCCCTGGCAACCACAGGTCACTAGGGAAATCTGAAAGTTTTCTGCAGCTCGTCCAAACCTTTAATCACAACTTTCATTATGATACAAGCCAAAGTATTTCCTCCTTTGTAATTTCATCGATTCATTTGATCTTCTGGTGGTTTGTTTGATTGATATTGAGCCCCCATTAATAGCTTTACTTCTGCTACATCATAATGCTTTGTTAGTCCTGCTAATGTCGCGATATAAATATGAAGAATAACATTTAAATGTTGTGTTTTGTTAGCTCTGTTTAGTTTTCAAATATGAATATTTAAAGGCATTTTTAAATTAAATTAGTATATTCAAAGTTAAATGTTATTTAATATTTTCTCACAGTCCACGCTTTGGGTGTCACTGCTGTTTCCCATTAATTTATTTTTATTAATACAGGCGATTTACAGCAACCATAAATAACCCTGCTCACTGATCTTGCTGTAAAGGCCAGGAAGTAGTTCTTTTTAAAAAGCAAAGTGCTTCAAGAGCTGACATGTGCATCTGAATTGCATTACTGCTGATTTTTCCAGCAGCTGTGTACTCTGTGCTTGATTGTTTGTCTGCAGATGATCTTTATCAAGGGGGTGTCTATGTGGACCTATTAGAATATGCATGTTTTTATTGAAGCCTTGACGCACTTGAGTACATCCGTCCTCACAACCAGGCGAGAAGCATTAATCGCGTCCCGCTGCTGCAGATCGAGGAGGGATTCTGAGGCTATCTATCCTTTAGGCTTTCCAGTTGTAATCAGTCCCTTAATCTTTGCTGCTCTTCCCACTCAACCTCCTTTTTAGTCACTTTGTCTGTCCATCCATCTCTGCCCTTCTGTCCGTCTGCCTGTCACTGTGTGACGATAATAACCTATTTTATATCCCTGTGGTTTCATTTCTGGTGGAGACTGGCCAGGGTCGCCTTTCTGTCCCTGGTCACATTCATCAGCGTCAGACCCTTATTGGGTTGTGGTGCAAGCTTCTTTATGGCCAGGATGAGTTGGGCTATTTGTTTCCCCTTGCAGCCCTCTCTGGCCCTGTCACGGCCTAGTGAGACTCAGCAGGAAAAACAGCCTCTGGATTTAATGGGCTCCAAAGGCTAGCCGCTACATCGCACCAAACAGGCTGTCCAGTCTGACTGTGGATACAAGAGCTCCTGACCAACATACAGATCCTCACATTAAGCTTGCATCAGACAGTGTGTAAACACCTTAAGTAACAGAAACTCTCTTAAGCTTTAATTTGCTAGGAAACCACCACTTGGTTAAATTTCTAAGAATCTGAACAAGAACTGCAGAAGCATTGTTATTTTAAAACAGGCAGTCTGAGTTTCTGAGCTTTATCCAGGCGGTCTTTCTGGGAAAAAAGCAGAGATGCTGAAGGCTGAGGACAGAGCTGCTTTGAGGGGGTCAGAGGGGCCGCATCAGGTATCATTAAGATATTGCCTCATCAAATAGGATTATAGTGTGTGTTATATGTGTGTGTGTGTGTAGAAGAAGCAAAATGGCCATAAAGGGTTTAGTTTCTCTGGGTCATTGCTGGGATTTTCAAAGAGTGGGTCACCCAGGGAGGGGCTCTCTGAAGGACAGGCCGCAGCCTCAGCACCCTCTCATGGCTGCAATAGGATTTAAACGGCAGCTCCACCTCCCTCCGCCGCTTGGGTCAGTGATTGGATTTTCAGTCCCACATTGCTGGTTCATTTACAGAAGTTTTAAAAATTCAAAGAACCTCCCCGAGCAGAACTTCCTCGTGAGCGCACGTGAATCGTCATCCTGATCGAGCTTTTGTATGTTTTAATGAAAGGCGCAGAAGGGCATTTCTGGTGTCTGCGTGTTTTACCCAGAGGAGCCAGTCTGTGCAGTAAAGTGGAGTCATAATTACCATAATACAATGAGCATTTTGCAGATAACACCCCTATTTCCTACCGTTATTATTCAAACAAGTAGAATCACTCAGCCATTCAGCTATTTGCAGAAAAGACAGCGCAGAGTTGCAGAGAGACAAACACTCATTATGTTCCAATTAACGTCCCCTTTGTAATTCTCTTCTCATGGGAGGTGTGGGATATTCTTTGTAAACTCATAGAGAAGAAATCCTAAGCCTTCATTACATCCCTAGCTTTTTTTTTAGGGTTTGGTGTTTTTAATTTGTGAGTCAAATTTCATTAATTAGCTCATTAATACTCGCATTAGACTACAAATCGCACCCCGGCAGACTGTATCCCCTTGAGTCAGTGTTTTAAACTTATATTACTGAAGCTAATTTGGCTAAATGGAGGGAGAATTTACCTTTCTACACCTTTCGCACACTGTCTCTGCCCTCCCGACATGCAGAGTACAGTCAGAGGCGGCCTGGAGCTGCCTGAAATAGCCACCACAGTGATGACAAATAGACAGAGGAAGATTATGAAATTTGCTTAAGTGCGTTAATGGGCTGATTGTGGGAGCCCGCTGGATTTTGCTGGAAGTTGATTGATTAGAGCTGCGGGTTTTCTCCACGCCCGGAGAGCTCAGGGATTTGACGGGGTAAAGGCGCGCCAAGTCTGTTACACCGGAATTGATCTTAATTAGATCTGAAAGACCTGCCACAGCAGAATGGTCGCGGCGATTAAAATGAAAAACAGGAGAAATTACTGATCAAATTAATCATAATGTCGGGCTACAGCTGTAGGTCTGGTGTAATTTGCCACTCCAGTGAGTTACATCAGCCCAGGCAGGGGAAAGGAGAGGCAGTACATACTGATCCGTGGCAGCGGGAAGCTTAGGCCAGCCTATCAAATGTCTTATTCCAGTTTGTCTGCCCGGACCCTCCTGACCCTGCTGCGCCATCCAGCGGAGGCCCAGCATCCTTCTTTTTGTGCCTCTAATCTAATTAGTTGCTTTTTATTACCCTTTTTTTTCCCTTCTACATTATGTCTTCCTCCATCCAGAAACTGCACCCTCTCCAGCACTGCTGTTCTTGTCATGGCTGTCTTGTCACCAGCATGTTGTGTGTTCACTAATAGCTTCTGACCTTGGTCCAGTGTCTGGCTGGCTGGTTTTCGGGGGGCCTGGCGGAGGTGGAGGCGTCCTGTCTTCCTCCTCCGTCAGACTCCCGCCGTCTGTCTCTCTCCCCTTCGTAGTCGTCTCCTTGATCGCTGTCAGAGCCCCACACTGGGCCTGTCCACTCTCCATCCACACACTCATAGGGGTAATTACAGCCTAGGGGCCTGCCTCCTATCCCTGTGCTCCACAATTTACCACCAAAGCGTCCACAGACATCTCTCTTCTTCCCCACTGCACCCCGACATCACAGGACTGCAGGGCCTCAACCCACAAGTGCTGCAATTACCTGAGTCTCTCCTCAATCCTTTTCTCTCCCTCTTGCTCTCTCTCTCTCTCTCTCTCCTCACTCCCCCTCCACACTCTCCTCTCCACCCCTTTGGCTCCCTCACTATTCCCTGGCAATCAGCCTTCATTAGAAGCCTCTGGTGAAAACCCATCGTCACCAAGGTCAGCCGCTGCCAACCACAACGGCCTTTCAGAGGCCTGGCTGTCTGCACTCTCCATCTTTCCTCACCTCCTTGCCATCTTCCCATTCCTCCTCCTCCTCCTTTTGCTCCCCCTTCCTGCTCACTCCACCATCCTCCTCAAATCTCGGGCCCATCTCTGCTGCTTTTGTCTCCAGCTGAGGCCCCTTCAGACACTCATGTCACTGTTTTCCGCTGCAGTGCACTTTTACTTATGTCAACCGCTGTTAAAATCACCACTGTCCAATTTGCTCCAAATGTCTCCTTTTTTATGGGCGGTGGGTGTTTCTGCCATTATATTAACATGTGTATTAAATGAGCCTTGCACATCGATTAATTGATTTTCCAGATCAGCTCCATGTTCATTGAATTTAGCGAAGCGGGGCACCATCATTCTGTGGGATATTAAATCAAAATTAAAATGACATGCTCAAATGTGGGCCCAGTGGCACACGCTGCGGCTTGTCAATGAAACGGGGAGTATTTAAGTTAACAGGGGAGAGTTTATCATCAGTCTGTGGGTTAAAAACACATGGTTTTTATTTTCTTTTAGCTTATTTCTTGCAGTAAACTGTGTATTGAGTGTGTTTTCTTGCCAGTTTGGTGAAGAAGATAAAATCAAAGAAAGCATAATTTAAAAGATCATTGAATAAATATTTATATGTGAGAATAAAAGTTGGGGGGTTCTTTACTTTTACTTAAATAATCTAAATCTTTTAGTATTCTCATGTCCTGACATTGTCCACAATAGCACCTGCTTTAAATCCCCAGATTTCAAATAAAACTTTTAAATATATACACATGGTATATGGGGGCAGGCTGTCTGTTTAAATGCCTGCTGGTTGCTGTGCGGTTTTAGAGCATGAACGGGCCCTCAGCTCTCCAGCAGCTCAGCCTAGCCTCTTATTAATGCACAGGAGATCCGGCTCTTAAGAAGGCAGAAAATTGCCTTACATAACAAGCGCTCCACAATTTAAAAATACAAATGTGCACTGTTGACTGAAGCAGAAAATAAGACTGTTGCCCATCAACAGCACCACATTTCATATGAATAATTATAAAGCATGGGAGCTAGATGAGGAAAACAACCTGACCATGACAGCTCTACTACTTTTATTTACTTCAAATGAGGGATTAGGCAGGGAGAAAATCTAGAGACTTAAGGACCGACGATGAGGCTTGAATTTCTAAATAAGGCGAAAGTTAAATTTATCATATTTCACAAGGATCCTCTGGAAAACTGTGAGGGCACTTTCACTTTTAAAATTGCACCTACATTGCACCTTGCACTTACTTTTTGGCTTTTCTGGTTTTGTTGCGTTTTCAGAGCTCGCCAAGTTGATATTTCCTTCGCTTTTTTTGAAATCTGCAATCCTTCTAAGCCTGGCCCCATTACTCTCGAGGTGGGCAGAGGGCTCGCAGCTCAGACACCCAGCAGAAAGGCACAGCTCCCTGATCAGCCCACATGCACACTGGGGGCAACACGCATTAGACGCCCACAGGGGAGCCCTCAGATGGAGTACCAAGCAAGAGCTCACCTAACAGTGGAAAAGGAATAGGGTTTCTTTAATTATGAGGCAGGGCTGTGACATTGAGTTCCCCCCTTTCTCCTCCAGCAGCCTCCCAGACACCGTCTAAGTGCTCCGCTCCGCTGAGGAGGCCAGTCCCCCCGCGGGGCGCGATTCCACTGCCTGTAATTTCTGATGCCCATTAGTGACCGCAAACAGAGCACCGGGCTCACACAAGGAATACAGCTGCGCAGCTCTGCTACGCTGTAAAAAGGCCCTTTTAATGCAATGTTATTGCATTATACCCTCCTCATAGACCAAGTCAAAAGTCCCATTTGTGGTCTCTGCAGAATATTATCAGAAATTCTTCTCTGCGGTGTTTTCAGTCCAGCTGAAGCTGGATTTTGGTGTATGTTTTTGCAATGTAATGTATGTAGTGGGCTGTGTGGATTCAAATTCCTCTGATCTGCACCTGTTCTCTACGAGGAGCTTTTTGCATTTCTTTTCTCTTTTTTTCTCCTCTCTGCCCTTTTTCATTATTAGCGGGAATGTACAATTGATGGGTTTTGTAAATAGACTCAACTAGAATCCAAGAAGAGTGCACTTCCTTAAGTCAACTCCTCAGAGGGGGCAGCCTTTGAAGTTGAAACTGAGGTAATCAATACAAATACGGCTGCACATTTCATCAATTCATTTCTCCACTTATGCTGATTTAGCTCGTGCCAACAACTCTGTGTTTCTTTTTCTTTTTTCTTTTTTTTTGGGGGGGGGGGGTGGACAAAGAAAAGAAGAGAGGCAGCGAAGGAGACATGGAAGGAGGGGAGGGAGGGTGGTGGATTTATTGATCAAGGGTGACCACATCTTAGCCACAGAGCCCCTCTCTCGTGATTAATCTTAGGGCTTAGAGTTGGCCAATGACACATGACAGGCCTCCTCCTCAAACTCCTCCATTTCTCTTCATTACTGGCCGTATTTTTGGACACCACAGTGGAGAGTAATCATTTACCTTTATTGTGTTTATAAAGCTGCGGCATGGATGACCCTTCCTATATTGAATTGAGGACATCAAAAGATCACTGGACATTGATTAGGAAGATATTAAAGTCATTCAAATGCTATATTTATATGTCAAACAACAGCAGAGTGAAAAGAGATGCCATTTCCACCTAAACGAAATCAGTCCGGTGGAAATAAAACGCAAGAATCAAGGAATATGGTTTATTAAACATTGAATATTTGAGGTAATGGTCATCTAAAAGGCTGAGAAGAGTCTTTGTTGATTCTCCACAGTCTGATCTCCTAATGATTTGATTTTTCATTTTCCCTCATGGCCAGGTACCCACTTTAAAATCATAGCCGGAGCAGCAGTATATTTTCCTGCAACACCGGTTGCCGCTGTGATTTCCAACCCAGCGCCGGTACGGTACAGAAATAACTGCACCAAATATGTCACATCATGAGCTGAAATGGTCAGCACTTTCCTGTAGATACTTAATCACCAAGTAGTTTCAAATTTAATACATCTGGAAACAGCTAAATATTATAGATCATTCCCCGGGAAGAGAAATAGTGTAAGAGGACTGTAGTATAACTTATATTTTTACTCTCGGAGTGTCCCCTAACCAGTGGAAATATACCGCTGCCGTGATTGATGACAAGGAACCCGCTCTGAACCGCTGTGCCTCACAATTATCAACAAATGGGCTGGAGCAGATTTTATGTAATGATTAAAGCTGCTGTTAATTTCACATGAAGGTAATGAGTAGGGAGATTGACGGCCACTGTCCGACACTCCATCATCCCTTTATAGTTAGTTTAAACGTTTTCACGACTCTCTCCCTCCCTCATTTGCATTTCGCCTCATTAGATATGGCCATTTCTGAGACTGCCCGCGATATCCATTTCCTGGAGTTAATGCATTTTATTTGATCAGCCAAGCCGCCTCAGTTAACTAGCTGTCATTCTGGTGTTTCATATGACATCACTCCATTAGCACCCGCCGTGCCACCTCAGCCACCTCCACGTCCACACCCGCTGCCACCACCATCCCTATTCTGCCTTAAGCAATTACAATGCCCGACTGTCACCGGATGCAGCCTTATTGTATTTTGCCGGGTGTTATCTGCCCCAGTTGTTCTATCTGTCTTTCACGTTCCAATATTTTTCCTCAAGAATGGCTCTTTTTGGGGTTTATTTTTCACAACGGCTGGAGCTGAGGCCCAGTGGTGAGCAATATTTGGCGCTGGGAGGGCTCAGAGTGCACGACCACGGTGCGAGGCCCCGCCAACCAAGGGACTAGAGGTGTTTTGGAGGGCCTAATGGCATTTTGATGTTCATAAGCATAGCGGATGTGAGGAAGGGGAGACAGGGAGGTGGGGGGAGAGGCTTTTTGGGGGGGGGGAAGGAGGAGGAGAAGAGTCAGGAGAGGACTGTCAGCGGAAGACTTGCAGAGTCCTGACAGACACAGAACGTGTTTTCTCATGTCACAGCTGATTACATTCACTCCGGAGTGGGAAAAGAGCAGGGAGGAGACAGAGATGTGGGGCCGGGACGAGCGAGGGAAGCTTCCATGTTGTTCCAGATAAAGGACATTCTTCTCATCCAGAAACAATAGTGGTATTGACTGTTAATTTACCCTGCTGGGTCCACTTTGATGCAGCTGTGGCTGGATATTTGCGGGTAAAACTTTCCGATATTTTTGTAGATACTTGTTTCCACCTGTAAAAGTTTACTGCTTTCAGTATCAGGTCACTTCTTATATTCTCTTTGAAATTTCCCCGTTTGGTTAAATAGATGTTGGATTCTTTTCTTGACTCACATACGAGCAGAAAATAAGTTTTACGCAAATCCCAAGCGCGAGCGTAGACAAATCTACCGCCCCCCCCCCCCCCTCCTTCACCTCCACCACTTGTCCATTTATCTTTGCTCTTTTTTGTCTAGTGCAGGCCCAGAAAAAAAAAAAGCAATTAAGTTTAAAACGGCCACATGAAAAGAGCAAAAACCAAGAATAAACTCCAGTTGGTTCGTGTCAGACGATTTTAGTTTCCAGGGGTCTCTCCACGGTTTACGGGGACACTATTTTTCCCTCTATTCCTGAGATTACACGGGTTGCTGCACCAGGTGACCCTCATGGTCAAACAAGGCGATGGAGAGCCTGGCGGAGTTTAAAGACTCTCCCCTTCATACCGTACAGAAAAAAAAAAGATGCATTTTTAACAATTTGCCGGCTTTTTTTCCCCCCCCTGCCAGAGACATTTATTTTGTGTGTGTTTATCCACATGTATCCTTGCAAGTTTGCCTATATTAAACCGAGAGAGCGATGCAGTCGGAGGGAGCTAAAGGTGGCAGAATGTTGTCACATGATATAATGGAGGCTTTGAAATTGCTGGCTTGAAATTTATTCTCAAATTGCTAACTTTCTTTTAATAAACACACTGACATGAGTTCATTTTAACGTTTGTGTTATAGCAGAGTGGCCCGCGCTGCCAAGAATCCTCTGACGCCCTTTTCATAGCGAATGAAAAGAATAAAAACACAATGGTTAACATGCAGGCTCTACAAACTGGATGATCACTGTTTATCTCTTCCAACACATGCAATCAGTACAAATGCTGGGCCAGCTCTGTCATTTTGTGCCTCCCGCCGAGGTGTTGAGAGGAGTCACCGTGGCGGAAAATCACCTGTTTAGGTGTTGAACACAGCCTCGCCTCTCCTCATTCCTTGCTCTCCTTCCAACTGCTATCCACATTACCCAGTGCCAGAGATGCAGCAATAAAGCCTGCTCTCTTTTCACCTAGATTTACCCGAATAACATAGCATCTGAAAGGGCTATCATCGAATGAGGCTCAATGATAATATTTGAGATAAATCTGAAAGCTTCTCCAACAACCCATCACTCACACAATGACACCGAGCGCAGCAGATTTTCAGGCAGACTCTGGGTGTGCTTGCCTGAGCAGATCACATTATCTGTGTGTTGATCTGTAGCCTCTGTTTAACTGACCGTGTTGGCTTTTCTCTGTGTCCCCATTCGCAATCACAACGCCCCTCAATGCTGTGTTTTCACCCACATGGCTTAAAGAACTCTCAAGTCAGCATTTTACATTCACAGCCCGTCTCACCTGAGCTGCCACAGTGGCCGGAGCGGCTTTTAGTTCTTCTTCAGGTAGACAAGGGGAGGAAATTATCTGCCTGTTAGTTTCTGGCTATCAATATCCCGCTCACTGCAAGTCGCCTCATGCTGATCTTTTTTTGGGATTAATAGTTTTTTAAGCTTTATTGTTGATGGCAATGTCGGTTATTATGCTGCTTTGTGTGTGTGTGTTTGTGTGAAAGCTTTTATAGTAGGACGATGCTGGTCAAATATATCATGCCCTGTGATCTTGATTATTTTTTGTTTTGTTTTTGGGGAAAAAAATTTGAAAGCCAAGAAAGCGCTACTGGGAGCTGCATGCTGGAGGAGGAGGATGAGGAGCTGTTTCAGCTTTCGTGTGTCACTGCCTTTTCAGAAACATTTTCAACTGATTCTCAGAGTTTTTCCACACCAATCATCGGTTCACGTTTGCCTTTGAGTGTCTGCAAAGTCAGTGACGATGACTCCTCTTTATCCGTCTTCCAGGAAAAGCATGATAAAAATCGCTTTAATTACAAATATCTCTACAATTTTTGTTTTTGTATGATGGTGGTAATAAAAGCTAAAAGTATAGAGCATAATTGGTACCTACATAATTAAGACGGGGAGTCTGTCTTACCTTACTTAACAAAAGTATTTTCCTGTTATTTTTTGGCCATTGGATGAATAAAACTGTATTTTATCCTCCCGAGACTCTTCATCCTCATATGGGGGCAATACATTTAGGCTTTTCTGCACCTTATACTGCTGTAAAATAAACCCATTGTCCCCACATGAAGACATACTTGCTTTGTATTTAAAGATGATGCTCAGTTTTTATATTTATAAGGTCCAACTAATCCCAAATAGCTTGTAGAAATTATAAATGCCCCCCGAACAAGAGCTCGCAGCTCAGGAGGATAAGCTTGAGTAAATTAACCCCAGTTAAAACTTGCATCTGGAAGGCCAAAACCTGCTTAGTGAGAGCCAAAGTTTTTTTGCACATAGAAGAAAAAAACCCTGTGTATAACCACTTAAACTTTTATCAGGATATACCATTTATCAGTACATATGAGTATAGTCACCATTATATATAGGAGCCTCTCGGGGGCTACTTTCCACCTAAGCACAATCAGTCTGCATGCAGTAAAAGCAATGAGTCTGTGTTACTTTATTTGACAGAAAGCTGTATTTTCCTCTTATTTATAATTGCTCTTCTTATGAAGTGACTGTGCTTTACTGCCAAACTCTTCCAGCTCCTTCGGATTGTTAATCTGCACGTGAAATTTGAATTATAATTTATCACTATTTAGCAAGAATTTGGTAAAAGCAAATGCATCTTTTAGAAAATACAAAAGTCTTGCTCTCTTGTTCTTTTATCTTCTTATGGGGACACAATCGGGATTCAAACATACTAAAAATGGCATATTTAAGAAATACTGGCTGTCGTATGATAAGTACACGCGTCTCCCGTTGTTGCTTCTTTGTTTAATGAATCTGTAAAGTGATGCTCTTTAATGTAGTAGCATTGGAAACTCAGATAAGGCTGCCTGTAGTACGTTTGCTGTAAATTCCCTGCTTATGTTAGAGTCTTTATTCCAGTTTGAATGATGTTCTCCTGCACTACATATATTCAGCTAAAAGCAGGCGTTCGGTTTTTCAACATTTTAGATGTTGAGATGTTCAAAGGACAACTGCTGGACACATAAAAGACAATCTTGCGATTATCGAGGAAAAACTGGATGACTTTCAGACGACAGGAGGCAATATCAATCACGGCCAATTTGAGGCCACCAACATGAAATATGATTTCATAAGACAAATGCAGTGTCATTCTTAATGTGCTTAACCTTTACTGTCAATGAAAAAGTATCGATCGCTCTGTGGCATTTTTTCATCATTTGATTTCGAAAAGTGTAATAATATATATATGGTGGTGGGGTAAGGTAAAAGATGAATGGCGGCTAAGTGATGTCAGATGAATAAAGCTGAATACGCCGCGGAGAAAGTGTGGAAAAGTTGATGTTTCAGAGGAGACTTTTTGTTGCAGCACGCTGTATTTTAAATCCTGTAAATAAACTCTGCTTTTAATTTAAACATGTACCCGGCCAGCATTAGGAGCACGGAGCAGGCGGCCTGCTTCTTAAGCAATGTTTCTATTATTTCTCTATTCTGTTGAGTAATTGGAAGGTCTCCTATCTCTTCTTGGTCTTTGATCTACTTACTCAACCTAATAAGACTTTGCTCTGCTGCACTACAACCAAATCAGCAGTGCATTTTCAGCCCCCTAATAAGTGGTTAGCTTGATTTATATGGGTAATCTCAGCAATGTGGCAGAGCTCTACAACCTCTCCCTGATGCAAGGAGCCTCTTTTCACAACCACAGGCCAGACCAGATGAGTCCATTACAGCGAGGGTAAAGACGGCCGTTTTAACCCTCCTCTGCTTCAGCTGGAACAGTGTGTTAGAGGATTTCTGAGTCGAAGCATATTGAAGCGTTTTTACGATACAGTGATGCATGGCCACGCTGCCTGGCTCTATTGTGAGAGCGGGAAGCTGTTGGGTCATTGCTGCGGGTGGAAATACTCAGCTCGGCCCGTGGGGAGCCCCGGAGGCCAGAGAAAGCACTTAGAGTGGTAAAATGGCCACTTATTCACAGCCACCCTCCTGTTTTCACTGCTCCACCCTACCCTCTAGCTTCCCACTGGGTCCAGGAGCACAGACCTCTGGGAACTATATGATGGACTGCATAGCCCTCACTGCTGGACTGTTCAGACCGCACTGCAGTTAGCCTACTCTGGCCCTGCAAACAATAAACAAAAGTGTGAAGCCTGTGAGCCCGCATCTGTAGGAATCTGTATTGTGCTGTAAACATCTGCACTGGTGGCATCAGCAGATGTATATCTGACAAATGACGACTTTGCCCTCTCCAGATGAATCCTCTGGCCAGCCAGGCGGCGGTAGCAGCAGCAGCAGCCATGGGATCCATCGCCAGCTCACAGGTGTTTGGCAACACCCTGTCAAACCTGCAGGGGGCCACCGGGCAACTGGTAACCAACGCACAAGGACAGGTGAGTGCAGCGAGCTGATTGAGCACTTAAATAGACAGCTGAAAAAAAATAGAGAGAGCTCTACAAGATGTTAGGAGTTCATCTATCATGTATGAATGCGCAGCTCAGAATAAACCATCTGTATGGTCTTTCTGATCTTTCCGCATGGATTTCTAATGTTGTCTCGAAGTCGTCCACAATCCAGTAGCCACCCCACAATATATTAAGTATTTTGGGGATAAACAAAGCCCTTCCTCACGCACGGTAAAACGCTGACCTTGTCATATTCACAGGGTGGCTGCAGAATTGTTCCATCAGTAGCCAGAGGCTTGAACGATGATGCTTGTCATTGCAGGACCTTATCTAATGAATCATCTTATCTCAGGTGCACACCGCACATATTAAAGGAAGACTGTACGGACCATGTGCCCTTTCGTGCCACTTTGTGTTATTTACCTTAACCCCGGTTTCATCTTTCAACACTTGCACTGTATGGCGATGCTGAAGTATTAGGAGGCATTTCTTAGCAAGAAAAACACATGCTAGATTTTAAAATTAACCAACTACAGTAACATTTCAGAGCCACCAGTTCGACCGTGCTTCATTGCATATAGTAAAGTGTGTCCGAACTCTTGATGCTAAATGTTGCTAATGAGACAGTATGGACTTCCCTGGCTCACAAGGTGCCTGAAGCGCTGGGAACAGATCACTGTTGATATGGACTTGACGGGATGCTCTGTGCTTTTGTAGTGTCTTGGTGGCTGACACTCCCTGACATAATCAGGTCACAGAGACGGTCAAAGCCTTAGGCTACATCCTTTGCTTCCCACCTCATTATTCCACAGCATTATTCAGACGGAGGGCTCTGAAACATGCACTGCCCTATCAGAAGGTCCTGCCCCTCCTTTCCCCCAAACACTGAAGATATTATACAGGCTAATGCATAGCTCAAACAAGGCTGGAGGTTCAACAAACACACACAAGTGTCTTAGTTTGTCTTTGCTAGAGAACGGCTTTTATGTTTAAGAGAAGTCTTTAATTGATTTTTTTTAAAACCTTTATTTTACCGGGTAAAATGTTTGAGAACCAGTTCTCATTTACAAACATGACCTGGCCAAGGGACCTCAATAGAATCAGGTCCACGACACAAAACATTAACATATAAACATACCAGAAATAAAAATCCCAGATTAACATGGAGCAAGCATGGAAAGAAGAAGAAGAAGAAGAAGAATAGGTGAGTTAGCATTAAGAGGAGCGAGGGAAAACTAACGTGTGTGTGTGTGTGTGTGTGTGTGTGTGTGTGTGTGTGTGTGTGTGTGTGTGTGTGTGTGTGTGTGTGTGT
>JAVDPK010002049.1:0-19383 GCA_034780415.1 Cichlasoma orientale
TTGGCAACCACTGTGTTTTGGAGGTAAATGCGCTGTCGTGTAGCGTAAATGAAATCTCCGGTCATAAGCAGTGTTTTCGAGCTGTGCTGTTGTTGAAATTGAGCAGAATAACATGAAACACAGTTAGTGAATCTCTCTTTGCTTTTAATTGGGATATTTTGTAACGAGCAGACAGACATTAAACGTCGCGGTGAACGTTTTAAAGGCTGGCCGTTGACGAGCTCTGAGGGGAGAGAAGCTCGAGAATTGAGGCTCCAGCAGGAACAGTTCAGAAACAACTTGAAATGAGAAAAAAAGGTTATTTATTAACTGATTAAGTCGTGTTTTAGACTGCTTACTGTTAGCGGATCTATTCTGACCCAAAATGCAGCCGTGACTGGTTCTGAATGACGGCTTTACAGCAGATAGCCGCTCCCCCTCTTCCAGGTACTGCGTACCGGCGCAGAATCTTTTAGTGATACGCCGTACCGGACCGTACCGGCTTACTTTCACCCCTGGTCATGCTGAATCATGGTCATCTGCAGGAAAGCAGAACAAAACATGACTGCATTATCGCCAGTGTTTTGATCAGCTTCCTTTTTTAGCACTGGACAACATATATGAATGATTCATATTGTTCCAAAGTATGTAGGCTATACAGGACATGGCACATGTAACTTTGTGAACTTATTAAGAATAATCCAGACTGCTTTTTAAGCTCGATATCTGAAACTAATGTGTAATAAGGGGTTGTTTAAGTACACACTTTTTAAATATTGTAATTAAATTAACTGATTAGCAAGTGTTACGATGCCTCGTGTCCTTATGTCGGTTTAGTCCAGTTCACTGCAGAATACCTCACGCTCTCAGTTTGAAACAGACAGTTGTGATCACGGGAAGTAAAAACTGGACCTCCTGTTAGCCCCCCTCTACTACTCTATCTGCAATTCCTGAACAGGTACAGGCAAGTTTCTCCATGACTGCAGCTGCCAATCGAAGCTGTCATCATAAAGTTATAACCCATCATTTACAGCATCAAGTTAGTAATAGTTAGTAGTAAAGTTAGTAGTAAAAGTGAACCCCTAAACCCAAATCAGTGTGATAATAATGGCAGAAAGCATGGAGGGGGCGGGGAGCTGTTAGGTTGTCCATGTTTTCTACAGTCACCGGGCCACACTGACATCTGAAGATGGTTCCACGTAACTAAACACCATTTTCTCCTCATTGACAGACTGTACTGGGGAATAACATTGACAGAGTATTGCATAAACTGTATAAATACTGAGAAAACAGAAAAGAAGCTCAATAAGCTCCTGTGACTAGCGCTAGCATGTTGGGCAGTATCCCACTAACTACTGAAATTTTGAATTAGTTCTCTGTGCCACAAAGTATCAAAGTTAATATTCACTGTATTGCCAAAAGTATTCACTCACGCATCCAAATCATTTCAGGAGTGTAATGAATCCCATCATGGTATCATGATAGGATCCCACCTGTGGGACAAGTCCAGTCATAAAATTTCCTCACTACTAAATATTCCACAATCAACTGTTAGTAGTATCATAACAAAGTGGCAGTGATTGGGAACAACAGGAACACACGTAACATCACAGAGTGGCTCAGTACATGCTGAGGTGCATAATGCACAGAGGTTGGCAACTTTCTGCAGCTGCATCCAAGCCTTACATCACCAAGCACAATGAGTGTAAAGCACACTGCCACTGGATTCTAGACTAGGTCAAACTGGAGTATGTATTTATCATTTGGTCTTTAGCTTACAGTATAATGCGCATTGAGGCAACTGTTTGTTGTGATTTGATGCTATATAAATAAAACTGAACTGAAATGCATCACGCTTCAACATCTGGCAATCCGATAGACGGGTCTGGGTTTGGAGGTTTCCAGGAGAGTGATACTTGTCTGACTTCATTGTGCCAAGTGTAAAGTTTGGTGCAGGGGAGATGATGGTGTGGGGTTGTTTTTCAGGCTCAGCCCCTTAGTTCCAATGAAAGGAATTCTTAATGCTTCAGCATTCCAAGACATTTTAGACAATTTCATGCCCCCAACTTTGTGGAAAGAGTTTGGGGATGGCCCCTTCCTTTTCCAACATGCCTGCATATCAGAGCAGAAAGCAGGTCCATGAAGACATGGATGAGCAAGTTTGGTGTGGAAGAACTTAACTGCCACTGTACAAAGTCCTGACTGTGTCGAGACTGTGAGCCAAGTGAGGCGAAAAGCTGTTAGTGGTTAAAAAATCTAGGACAAAGCAGGCACAGTGGCAGGATTCCGATTTTGAATGGTAAAGTAATTTGAGCAAGGCCTGTCATGGTCCCTGGGCCTTGGACCCAGGATTTTTTTTTTGTAGCAGCATTTCCTGGTTTGTTTCTTTATATTTATATTTTCAGGTTTTAATTTAGCATCTATTTCTGTGCTTTATTCCTTGAGTTCCTGTTTATTCTTGCCTCCCTTGTGTTTCTGTGTCTGGCTTTGTGTTCCTCTCTGTGTTTGTCTTTTTGTGTCAACTTAGTCTTGTTTCCCTGTTCTGTTGTCTCTCTTCACGTTTTATTTTGGTGGGTCATGTTCTCTGTCTCTTGTGGTTAGCTTAACTTTCTCCCAGAGCCATTATGTTAGTTATCCCCAGCTGTGGTCCCACCTGTTTTCATCCATCCATTTTCTTCCACTCATCAAAAAGGATAATTCACAGGGCTGGTGCTGGAGCCTATCCCACAGAGGACGGGTACACCCTTGACAGGTTGCCAGTTTGTCGCAGGGCTAACAGAGAGACAGACAACCATTCACGCACCTTCACACCTATGGGCAATTTAAAATCACCAAGTAACCTAACCCCACTAACTGCGTGTCTTTGGACTGTGGGAGGAAGCTGGAGTATCCAGAGAGAAGCCATGCAGACATGGGGAGAACATGCAAACTCCACACAGAAAGGCCTCAGCCCACCTGTTTCCCATTCCCTTAATATCCTTTTCTTTAATTACTTTTTCAGCCTTAATTGATAGTTTGCAGTAGAGAGACAAGAAAGACAGGAAAGTGGTGGGATGAGGGTCAGGATGCAAACCTGGGCCGCCTGCACTGCCACGCGGCATACATGGTCACCTACTTATCCCGAGCCCCCCCAGCGCCCATGGTATCCTGTTCTTTGTTGAGTTGTTCCACTTAGCTCTGTGCTCCCTTGCTCTGTTTTCCTGTGTGCTATAAGTTGTTGTTTCGTTTCCTGCTCACCTATTGTGTTAGACTGTGTATCTTGGTGTACGATCAGCATTAAAGCTGCACATTTGCCTTCCGAGTCCATCATTTGGGTCCACAATCTGCCTGTTACACAGCTGGTTACGACAGGGCCTTGTAATTACAGAACTTAATGAAATTAAGAAAACGATGTATCATTGTTGTTCTTGCTGTGGATTGTCACGAGCAATATAAGCTATCCATTCACTTAAAAACTGATATCCTTATTAAATGCTATCAAATGATAACTGTCGTATAGATGAGAGAGAAACAAAGGAACTCTTGAGTGAGCTATATTGACTTATATCAGCAAAGAAAGAGCGTCACCTATTTATTAATAATTCTCATGACAAATGAATTTTTTCCACTGAGATTTCGTGTGCAAACATCTCACGGACAGCAAACAGGACATCGTGCTCATGTCACAAGATATGACATTCACAACAGTATTAAACAAAAACCTCTTGCTGTCAGGACTTTGTTGTCATTTAAGTTAATAATACCAATCAAACAGACAAAGATAATCCTTTTATCTTAACATTATTACTCTCACGTCCCCTCACATCTGTCTGTGTTTCAGTCTATAGGAGTAGTTGGCGGTTTCTGCTTTCAAACATCTCGTAAATAATTTGAAGAGTTGATGGAAGAGCTCTCTCAAATCTTAGGAGACAGAGTAAGTTCAGGCGTGTGGTGAGCATGGAGCGTCTGCTGAAAGTTATGTTCTCTTAACACTGAAGAAGGCACACTCAGCAGTACATGTCATCAGTAGTGAGAGCGCTTCTCGAAAGGAATGAACGTGAGGAAATACTTCCTCATTGTATATGTGCATCACATCAATAAGACTTTTAAATGTTGCTCCTTTGGCCCTCTTCCTTTCTGTGTGCTGAAGGAACATTGAAAGTTCGGCAGGGTGCGGACCCAAATGCAGAATTCAGAACACGGCAGTGGAACATAAAACAATCCTTTATTGCTGGCTGTTCAAAAATAACAAAGTTTAAAATAATCAAACAGTAAATTCTACCAGGAAAACACAAATCTAGGGAAACAGGAATCTCAGGAAACCTGATATTACAGGCAGCAGGGGAGCACACATGATACAGGGTAAGGGAAGACTCAGACAATAAATACACACGGTAATGAGGATAGAGAAAAACAGAGGGAAACATATCAGGAGCAAATCAGGGAAATGAGTTGATGGAAGTTGATGGAAGTTAAATACCACCTTCAAAAGGGAAAAAACCCCACTAGGGTTTAAATACCTGGGACTCTCAACCTTTTGGTTTTAGAACTGAAGTAGCCTATTGGATAAGGGGTGAAATGTCTTCAAAAAAAGGTAAAGGAGTCCAGTCGCCTTTTTTTCAAGCTCTTGAGACTACGATGACCTGGATGAGTGACAATCTACATACGCTACACACGAGCCAAGAGACTATCAAGATAAAACAGGAAGTAACTAACAAGGGAACGTCTTACAGCGACAGATCCTTAACGGAGACACAGGGAAATCTGGGATAAACTGAAAGGGAACTAACAAACCTAGAACCATCCTGAGTGAAGAGCTACAGGCACCAACCACAAAGAGACTCAAAAGCACCAGAATAACATAATAAGCAGAAGACCATAAATAATATAGCGCTAGAACATAACTAACCTTTCACAAAACCAACTAGAGAATGACTGTGCACGCTCAGTGGTGACAACAACTGCTGACGAAAAAGAACACAAAAACTCGTCACACATTTCCTAAAAAAATCATCTGAATCATCCCCAAGACTGAAATATTCTGTGGACTGATGAGAAAAAACTTCATGGAAGGATTGTGTCCGGTTACAGCTGACGTAAAACTCACAGCATTTCAATGAGGAAAGATCATTAGGAGAAGTGTAACGAGATTTATTGAAAATACAAATTGCTGATTTGGCAATTTGACTCCGATAGCCCATTAAAGCTGAAGGGAATCCCCATAGGCAGGACCCCCCAGAGTCTAGACGCTGGGGTGGTGGAGACTAAGCTGAAAGCTTGTTAGGAGCTCTTTGGTAGTGAAGGGAGGAGGTGCGTTGAACAAATGAATCTGGAAGGGAGAATGACAGGTAAGCAGTGATATTTAAAGCATGCTGAACGGAGGCTGATTGGCTCAAGGAAGGCGGGCAGGCAGATGATTGGACTAGAAAAAATGTGGGCAGCACTGAATTTGACAGCGTGGGAAAGTGGAGGTGATGTCGTGTACAGAGGTGGCAAAAAACCCAGGAAAGAATATGGATGAATGATTTCAGATCTTCCTTACTGAACTTATGCCTAAGCTTCATTTAATTAAAAGAAAATTTCATAAAAAGACCATACTAATAGTCAAACATGGTGATGGTCTGTACAGTCTGCACTTCACTCTCACACTGCTGGTTTACTTGTATTAAGGTATTTAAGAGTAGAATGGGAGGCAGAGCCTTCAGGCCCCTCTTCTGTAGAACCAGCTCCCAGTTTGGATTTGGGAGACAGACACCCTCTCTACTTTTAAGATTAGGCTTAAAACTCTCCTTTTCAACTTAGGGCTGGATCAGGTGACCCTGAACCCTTCCTTAATTATGCTGCAATAAGCCTAGGCTGCTGGGGGGTTCCCAAGATTCACTGAGTGTTTCTTCTTCACTCACCACTCTTTCCAGTTTGTGTTTATATACAGCACTGCATTTAATCATTAGTTATTAATCTCTGTGTCTCTTCCACATTATGTCTTTTGTCCTGTCTCTCTCCCCTCACCCCCAACCGGTTGTGGCAGATGACTGCTCCTCCCTGAGCCTGGTTCTGCTGGAGGTTTCTTCCTGTTAAAAGCGAGTTTTTCCTTCCCACAGTCGCCAAGTGCTTGCTCATAGGGGGTCATTTTAACTATTGGGTTTTCTCTGTAATTATTGTAGGGTCTTTACCTTACAATATAAAGCGCCTTGAGGCGACTGTTTCTTGTGATTTGGCGCTATAAAAATAAAATTGAATAGAATTGCAAAAATGAGATTTAAAGCACATGGAACAGAGGCTGACTGGCTTGCAGAACACGGGCATGAAAGTGATTGGACCAGAGTAATGATGTCAGTACTGAAGTTTGACGGCATGGGAAGGAGGAAGTGATATAATGGACAGACAGATGAGTAAATAAAGAGCTTCCTTGTTGAACTTACGCACAAGCGTCATATTTATGAACAATTTGGAAAGTACAATTGGATTTGATAAGTACAATTTAAACCAGCATAGCACATTTGAATGCTGCACTGAGGTCTCATAGGTCAAGCAGAGACAAGTTTATTGTCTGAGGCCATGAGATGATTATTAATTCATGTGTTCATGTGCTGTCAATTTGAGATCCATGGTGAGATCACAGATGTGACACTGCAAAGGATCAGAACGGTACTTGATCAGAGCAGTCATAGCACATAGCTGGAGTGGTGTATTAAATTTAACTCTGTTTGCTCTGTATATGCTCCCTCTTGGACACACCCTGAGCAAGAGGATGTATAGCATTTATTTCATCTCACCTTGACTATTGTAACTCGCTATTCCTCTATCTGAACAAATCATCTCAGGATCACCTACAAATGGTCCAAAATGCTGCTATGAGGCCTCACCAGGTCTACTAAAAGGTCCCATGCAACACCGATTTTGGCTTCCTTACACTGGCTCCTGATAAGGTTCAGGATTCATTTTAAGGTTCTGTTGATCACTTTCAGAGCTCGTCACGGTCAGATGCCCTCATATATCAGCAACAACCTTACCAACTGTCCAGATCCCTGAGATCTGCTAATCAGTACTTGTTGGCTGTGCCTAAATCAAGGTTAAGGACAAAGGGTGACTGCGCTTTTGAGGTTGTGGCCCCCAAGTTGTGGAGTTCACTCCCATTAGATTTAAGATCTGTAGACTCTGTTTATATTTTTAAAAAGAAACTGAAGACCCACATGTGCAGGTTGGCTTTTATTCAATTCCACTATCCCATTTTAAATGTTTCATTTTATTATGTATTGTAAAGCACTTTGTGAACTTTGTTCTTGTAAAGCGCTATAGAAATAAACTTTACTTACGTACTTACAAACGGTCGTGTAATTACGGTAAATCACAGTTCCTTTGATCAGCCGCCTCGGCGCTCAGTATTAACCAGCTGTTCACGGCTAGTAAGGGCAGGTAACGGTGCTTCAGCGGCGATCGCCCGGCACTATAGGGTTAAAATCTGTATGCTGTGTGCACGTTTCAGATGGCTCTCTTGCAATACTACTGCTGCAAACTGTCGGTCTGGGCATTCAACTGAGCCTCCCCGTGCTTTGTGTGCTTCCATTTTCTTGCTGTCGGGTTTTAAAAATGGCGCGGTTGATTCTGGTGAAGGAGTCGCTCTCATGACTCAACTAGTGACGACATTCCCTGGCCAATCAGTGGCATGCTGTTCTTCCACATCACATTTTCGGATCGCCTCGGATCACTTGGAACCCCGGCTAAGTGGGTACCAAAAAAGTACCTAGTACCAGGTACTAATGCAAATGCCTACAAACTGTGCCGAGTCGAGCCGCGCTGAGTAGGTACTAATGGAAAGGCGGCATTTGTTTCTGGGGGTGTATGCATACTTTTGCACTTAACAACACACCCACACTGTCTCACAGATCCAAACACAGTCATATGTGACAGCATATGGCTGAGCCTTCATGATCATTTGCCTGCTTGTGGAGATCGTTTTCTCAAACCTGTACCCAGCACCCCCTCATCCAGTTAGGGTTTCTTTGAGTCTTCAGTTTATGAATGCACATCCTCTAATACTAACACTGTCAGCTGTAAGATAACGTCAGAGGACTTAAAATCAACTGTTCTCTCTGTTTCTTCCTCCACCTTAATCTATTATTGGCTTTCTGATAACACACACACCCCTACACAAACACACAAGTATAAAGACACACTGTTGTGGTTGGGTGAAATAACAGTTGAGACTTGCCTCAAAATTACAGGTCCCAAAAACACCCTCCCAACACACCCACACACGCACCATCACCATACCCCACCCTCAATTCTCTTCTTCCTCCCCCTTTCTCATTCCCTGGCTTTCCAATCTTCTCTCCTCTGTGACATGCAAAACAAAAGGTGCTTGTTTCTCTGCCATTCTCCCCCTTTCCTTTTTACGTCTTTTTGCTCGCTGTCGTTTATTTTTTCTCTTTATACACACACACACACACACACACACACACACACACACACACACACACACACACACACACACACGACATATCCCCTTTCCCTGTGTCTCTCTATCTTTCTCTCTCATCAGTGAGGTGAAAAACCTTCTCCAATGGAGTGTGGGCTCCTTTGCTTTCAGAAACAGTGGGATGGGGGAAGGGTGGCAGAGGCAGGGAGCCTCAGCTCCACCTTGTCTAGCAGAGCAGGCGAAGTTTTCTGGAAGCAGACAGGACTAAACTGTAAATAAGTTTAATTTCAAAATAAAGGTATCAACATTTTCAGTTTAATCCTATTGTATTTGTCATAATTGTGTCACCGCTGTCTATATTCCCTTTATTTATTAATGAACAGCCAAGGCCTATAAACTTACCGAGGGCCTTGGGGGGGGGGGGGCTGCTGACCCTAATGACTAGCATTACATAAGGTTAGGGTTGTAATGCCCCATTATATATATAACATTACACCAGTAAATGTCATCTTTTTCTGCAGTAAGATGACAGTTGCACTCGATTGTTATCCGTCACATAAACTTTCACTAAGAGTTTGACAGTAGTGTGAAAGACTTTGAAACAGTTCTGTTTTTTATAATCAAGATTTACATTTGTTTTTTTTATTTTAAGTTATGGTGTCAGGTCAAACTTTCACAATAGGACATCCCCGACTAAATGGCACGTATGGCTTAAGCTGAAATTATGGTTCAGCACACAGTGCGCTGGTACTACGTGGACAGCCGGTCTCCCTGTAGAGAGCAGCAAAACGGCAGCTCTTGTGGGGTGCTCCCAGTTTGCAGTGCTCAATATCTATCAAAAGTGGTCCAAGGAACAGTGATCAACAGCGACAGGGTCATGGGCAGCCAAGGCTCACTGATTCACGTGGGGAGTGCGGGCTCATCCGTGTGGTCCAATCCATCAGATGAGCTACCGTCACTCAAATTGCCAAAAACGTTCATGCTGGTTCTGATAGAAAGGAGTCAGAATACACAGTACATCGCAGTTTGTTGTGTATGGGGTCTGCATAGCTGCAGACTAGTCACGGTACCCATGCTGACCCCTGTCCACCACCAAAAGCGCCAACAATGAGCATCAGAACTGGACCACGGAGCAATGGAAAAAGGTGGCCTAGTCTGATGAATCACTTTTTTTTTTTTTTTTTTTTTTTACTATACATGAATGGCCAGGTGCACCACTTACCTGGGGAACACCTGGCACCAGGATGCACTATGAGAAGAAGGCAAGCCGGCAGAGGCAGTGTGAAGCTTTGGGCAATGCTCTGCTGGGAAACCTTGGGTCCTGCTATTCACATGGATGTTAGTTTGCCACATACATGTACCACCTACCTAGGCATTGCTGCAGACCATATACACCCTTTCATGGAAAAGTATTCCCTGATGGCTGGGACCTCTTTCAGCAGGATAATGCACCCTGCCACAAAGCAAAAATGTTTCAGGAGTGGTTTGACAAGAACAAGAAGAAGTTTGAGGTGTTGGCTTGGCCTCCAAATTCCCCAGATCTCAATCCAATCAAGCATCTGTGGAATGTGCTGGACAAACAAGTCTGATCCATGGAGGCCCCTTCTTGCAACTTACAGGATTTATTAATATGTTGCTAACATTTTGGTTCCAGATACCTTTAGGGGTCTAGGGGAGTCCATGCCTCAATGGGTAATGGCTGTTTTGGCAGCAAAAGGGGAACCAACACAACATTGGGCAGGTGGTTATAATGTTATGCTTGATCAGTGTATGTTCCATGCATATGCACTATCTATACTGGGCATATTCTTTATTCCACCAATGTCTGGGCCTTAACAAAAATAATTACAAACTGACAAATCTTAGAAACATGGGTAGCAAAAGACCTTCTCATACAGCCTCTCTTCAAATTCAACATCAATTTTATTTTTGCAGCATGTGCACAGCTGGTGGCCTTAATACATATGCTGTGCTGAACTGTTAGAGGGTATGCCTCAAGAGCTTGAAAAAAAGGTGACTGGACTTTAATTTTTTATCCAAGAAGCTTCTTCAGTTCTAAAACCAAAGGTGGAGAGTCCCAGGTATTTAAGTCCTAGTGGATGTAAATAAATAGACCATCAACAGCAGTTGACAAACACAGCTCCCACAAAACATGCACTAATTCTAACAAAAGAGAAAATAGCTTTAGCATAACATTCATAAGCAGCTGTTTCCTGTCCAGCAGAGCTTGATTTACAGTCAGTGAATGACGTTGATACGACCAAACCTTCACAATAATGTACTTTTGTTTGTCCTATCTTTGTATATTCTGGGTGCTTTACACAGCACGTTACTTATGGAGATATGGCAGAAAATGCTGTAAAACCTTTTCTTTTTCTCCAGGGGCATTCCACTCTCTGTGTTAGCTTGCTAACCATGCAAAGCTAAAGAGCAGCTTTCTTTGTGGAGATAAGCAGGAATCTATCTGATAGGCTGAACAAAAGGAAAATATTGAAATTAGTCATAGAGGGATGGAAGATGGAAGTAGCCAATTATGTCACCCAGTGGTTAGTGAAGACCTGCTATAATGCCTCGAGCTGAGCTTTTTTTGCCATCATCATCTTGGTGTTTTGAAATTGTATGTGACAAGCAAGGAATAGATCTGACTGAAAAACCACATGCTATCTGTTTAATACCTTAACTGACAAGTCCTCAGCCAATGGACATATCCTAGAAAATCCTCCTACCTGAGTCCTAGAATGACCAAAATTTATAAAATGACCTTAAAGTTCTACTCAGTATAAACTACAGACTGACCTGATAGAGTCATCAGGAAAGTGACTACTGAGGTTACAGAGCAAGGGGCCTGAGGGCCAATGTCCCATAGATTTCTATACAACAGGAAGCCTCTTTGTAACCAAAAGGGTCACTCACCCCCTGCTGGCCATTAGAAAGAATGCAGGTTTGAGGCACTTCTCCACTGGCTTTACTTTTTAGACCTGGAACCTTTTTCTGTTTTTTACTGTTTATTATAGTAAGCAAGTTAAACAAGCACATTCCCGGAATATGGCACCATTTTTGAGGAGCTTCCTCCTGATAGACAGTAATCCATAAAGATGGAGGCCAAATCTTAGTGAAAATTTGTATAAAAGCTATTTAAATACCCATAAATAATCTAAAATGGAACATGTAATTTTATAGGAAACAATTGCTGAATTTAACCACACCTTTCATCCATCTGAAACCAAGTGGGAGGACCAACCATGAATTTTTCACTGTAATGTTTTGGGATGTCCGTAGCTTTCTGGCTTTAAGCTTTTATTTTGAAATAATAGACGGACGTCGAGTGTGCTGCATTCTGGAACGTTGATTCGTGTGTCTCGCTGGGTCAGTCAGCCTTGCAACCTACAGCTGTCGCTAACACATACCAAACAGGCTTCGTACAGTAATCTCGGACGTCTCTCTCCGGTGGTAGAGGACGCTTGGTCGGACCGCGGAAGGGGCCGGCACATCGCCTCGATTCTGCCCGGGAATCGGATTGTTCTATCACGCTCAGAAGGGGCTTTGATTGGCCGGCGATGCGAGAGCAGCTTCGGAAGTGAGTGCTGAGGGCTGAGGTACTGTCTGTGGTGGTGATAAGTAGCCTGATTATGATGGTAATCGTGCTGTTCTAATGCAGTAAACCTGTTCACGCTGGCTGTGGGGCCGGGGCACAGACATTCTCCACACTCCGCAGAAAGCGCACTGCATTTCATTCTTACTGCTGAAAATGCGCAAACACAGATTCCACAGTGTTTAGAATGGGATAAAGGCTGGATGTAGGTTTCATTTTGGACAAGGGGAAACAGATCTCCTGCCTCCTTGTGTGCTCTTATCACCAGGCACATAAAACGCACGTCGAATGAATGTCACATGTAATCATCAGATTATTTAGGCGTGTAGAATATATATATATATATATATATATATATATATATATGTTCCGGTTTGGGTTGAATTGTAATAAGAGGGCAAACACCATATGAAGCGGTCTGTTTTTTCCACGAAAGGGGAGAAAGTCGGTTCAGTTATGTAGCCTTATAGACCAACCAGCTCTCTTTCTTCGTGCCTGGTTTTGGTCTGTCAGAGGAGCCAAGCCAGGTGTGCAGCTAGTCCCTTCTGGCTGGATGAACCATGCATTTCCTAATTCTACATCCTTCCTTTGCAGGCTCCTCTTCCTCTGGGCACTTGCTGCCATATTGGAGTAAAAAAGGATCACACAGAGTGCTTTAAAGCTGCAGGCTGAAATCAGTGTGGGTTGCCTTTATTTATGCGTATGTGTTTGAATTGGGCCCGACTGGATTTTCTGTTTATTTATGCGCATTTTTGTTTGCGTGTCTGTGCGCGGGCGGTGCGTTGGTTGAGTATTTGCGCGAGGAAGAGAGCCCTGCAAAGCAGGAGGCTAATGAATCGCTGTGCATTCCTTCACACTCACAAACGCAGTTGCCGCCTTTGCCAGCGACGCTGCCCCTGTTTGGATCCGTGCGTTGTTTTGGGCACGATGAGTGATGTAGTTCGAGTGCGATTTCGATGCATTTCACTGCTCCGTTTTCGGCAAACGGGGGGCTTCTGATCAGGTTAATGGTCTCTATGCAACTTTATTTAGATGAGTGCAGAGGTTGCTGGCTGGCTGGTGCAGACTTTTGGCACCAGTGTAATTGCAGGTGCATGTCTATTGTGTGTTTGTGTTCACCGGCTGAATCCAGCCACACGCATACTCAAGTATGGTTGTTGGGGCTTGTTCTGTATGCAGACTTTATATTCAGTGTACAAATTTGTCACAATCTCTGATTCATCCTAATCTGGTGCTTTTTAGGAGAGAATGTGTGCTTTCAGAAACAGTGATGCAAGAGTATTGAATCCTACCTTAAAGCCACTGGCCTTTATTTCAGGTGTCATGTTTCTAAATAACAAATAATTACAGCATCAGGATGTGAAATAAAATGAATCAGGCAAATAAGACTGTTCCTAAATAAGATATACAGAGTAACTGTTACGTAAGATTTAAGATGACCTTTTATGTGCTGAGACTGTCTAGAAGTGCTGTAAACAATGGACACAATATATCACCCCATGTCTAAATCAGACAACATATACACTAATACCAAAATATCTGTGATAGGTCAACATGAGCTCCAGTGGTTAAATGGACTGATACTCAAAGCATGTTTTTACTACAAGCGTCATTCACCCGTTCCCACTAACATTAATACAGTGCTTTATTCTATGTTCTTAAGCACTCTCTAACTGTCACACACTCACACTCCAATGAACCAATGAGGGCATGCAGATAAGAAAAAAATGCTGCAGACCTGGAAGGAGTCAGAACTAAGGGTTATGTGCCTTTTTTAATCCAGTAGCACTCGCAATATCAATGTGTGCCAGTGTTCACTGTCATGGTTGTCTTAAGAAATAATTACACTATAAGTACATTTAAGTAGCGTGTAAGTAATTTTATATAGTACATGAGTAATTTTAAGTATTGCAAAACCTCGGGAACGGAAAGACAAATTATTCTGTAAGTAATTTTAAGCAGTGCACAATTTCATAGTAATTTTTTTGAAAAGCAAACTATTTTCTATTTTCTTACATTGTAAGTAAACTCTTCTTTTGAGGGTGCAGGTCATATTGGAGTGGATTAATCTTACCTTTTTACATATTTATTTGTTTGATAATTTTTTTAATTTTTTTTCCCAACCGCCGACCTACCGATCAGTGGGTGACCTGCTCTACCTCCTGAGCTACAGCCATCCCGAAGAAGTGTACTACAAAGTGCTTTATAGGGGTAAAATGGTACCATAAGGTATTTAAGATTAAATGGGGCCTGATTATTCAAGTCCTTGTATGAGAGAAGAAGGATTTTAAATAAAATGATGTATTTAACAGGGAGCCAATGAAGAGAAGCCAATATGGGAGAAATCTGCTCTCTCTTTCTGGTCCCTGTCAGTACTCTAGCTGCAGCATTTTGGATCAGCTGAAGGCTTTTCAGGGAGCTTTTAGGACAGCCTGATAATAATGAGCCTAGAAGTAATAAATGTATGAACTAGTTTAGCAGAATCACTCTGAGACAGGATGTTTCTAATTTTAGACATATTGCACAAATGTAAGAAAGCGCTCGTACACATTTGTGAAAATGTATGCTATGCCTTCTAATGATACTGCCTAAGAGAAGCATGTATAGTGTAAATACGTAGAATTGGTCCTCGTACAGAACCCTGTGGAACTCCATAATTAACCTTAGTGTATTAAGAAGACTCCCCATTTACATGAACCATATGGAGTCTATTAGATAAATATGATTGCAGCACACTTCCTTTAATACCTATGGCATGCTCTAATTTCTGTCATAAATTATTATGGCCAACAGTATCAAACACTGCACTGAGGTCGCACCAGTTCTGTGCCAGGCACTTTGCAAAGATTTTCTAGCCTAGCCAAGCACAGTTCTTTGGCTCCTCTGTCACAAAGAACTGTTCCAGGATTAGAGCACAGTTGGAGCAAAGTTAAGAGTCCATCGTGCATTTTATACCTGCCCACATTACTAAATGTTGCCTGGTAAACTTCCAGCTGCTAGGCTTAATTTTCCTGTTGTTGTTGAAGCAAACTTATTAGCCAATTTCTTAAGTAATGTTAGACCACACCCTTGTATTTTCCTAAATACCTGCTTATCATGCACTCACATCAGTGCAGTCACGGGCTTTAACAGCTCTTTCTACATCTTAATATTTCCCATGATCTTTTAAAAGCACACTTTTATGTAGACTCTGTTATCACTGCTTCCATTTTGAAGTTATAGAAATACCTTATTAATGAATTGCACTTTAGGTATGTAGTTAAAATTTGTGACAGGAAGAAGCCCCAAACACACAAAAATATAGACACTTATATGTTACAAATACAGAGTGGCTTTGCATTAAATATGAGCGCATGTATTACCAAATTACGAGTGAACTCCAAGTTTTATTAGTATAAATAAGATTGTTAGTTTAAATTATTAGCATCTCAACTGATTTTCACCCCATGTTTCCTTATCCCTCAGCAGCTTCAGTCAGATTCCCCTTAAGCAGTGCAGCAAAGCTGCTCAGTGCACAGTAGTTTTTTGACAGTTAACAATGCATTATCAGCACTTTGGCTTGTCCTGGGGCACTGATATATTTTTTAGATGGATAGTGTCAGCTTTCAAAGAGCACCAAGAGTCAAAACTAGACTACTTTGTTCCTGCAGGCCACAGCTGATTTATGAGTGTTTTGCTGTTTTTCTTTCATTTATCCTGTTCGGACATCTGATTAAAATGAGTAAGAATACAGTTTTGGATTGTAGACCTATTGAAACAATGCGTTAAGAGAAATAAAATATAAAAACATCAGGATATTCTTCCATTAATACTCATATCTACTTTTCTCTGGGTGCTCTGGGTGGTGGAGGCAGATTAGAACGTGTTGGGGACAGATGGGTGGCTGGAGCAGACGATTTGTGGTCTCACATTAATTCAGTGTCATTTCAATACTTTATTGATCCATTCAGGAGAATTCTCATTGCCTCCTTGAAGTGTAGAAACAGGCTTAAAAACCACATTAGGGTCGAAGACACATACGCTGAAAGGGCTTGAAAACTATTTGCTAATAACCCCAACTTTACTTTCAGTGCATGTATGATGATGTATGATCACCTTTGACACCTCTTTCTTGGCTCACGGGTTTGCACCCTAAGATGGAAAGACTTAATTAAACCATCTTACAGTGCAGCTTGAACAGACCATAAACTGCAGTAACTTCAACACAGTTTAGCCTCCTGGTTGCTAACACTGCCTTTCTCCTTCTGTTCGGCCACTCTCATGGTCACTTTCTTTCCTGTTCAGTATATATTGATTTAAATTCTTATCAGGTTAATCTGTGGTTCTAAATTGGACCTAGATATGAACAGTTGTGCCTCCCACTCTCACAGCTGGGATAGGCTCCAGTAATTGGTTGCATGCATGGATGGATGGATGGATTGGTGGATCTGTTGTTGCGTGAACAGCAAAGCACTATTCATAATAAAACTGCTCTCCTCTCACTGAGCGATACATTATCCTGTGAAACTTGGTTGTGGGCAGCTGGAATTCTCAGTTTATTGGGAAACACTTTTTTCTGATTCCCACTACTTGTTTGCTGTTAAGCACCAGGTATAAACTGCTGCAGGTTACCTGCCTTGCCCAAGGACATCTTGTCAGATTTCTCTGGTCCTGAAGTATAATAATTCTCAGTCTGAGGCTTGTAGATGAAAGCAGTTGTTTCATGCTGATTACAGACATTTGTCTCAGTTATGATGAGCTGAGTGACTGAGCTCCTGTTTGCACAGACTATGAGGTTGGAGGACATTTAAGTACTTCTAGTACCCTTCTGCTCATTATTTGGAGTTGGAGTGTGGTAGAGAGGCAGGAGAGAGAAAAACAAAGGCAATGCAGCAAAAAAGGCCGGCTCATGGATTATTATTGTAGATGATTTCAGATAAAGGTTAACTGCAGGTGCGCTTGCAGAGATCTAGCCAGCAAAAATTCACAGCCCGGCGTTATTGGACAACCGGGGTCGGGGTGGGAGGATTCGGACGATCGCTTGCTAATGCTAATAGATGCGTCCGCTTGCTGATTGTGGTAATAGCGTTCCAATAGGAAACCGGGTGCTTGTATGTGCTTTGTCGTGACGTGTGATTGGACAGAATTGGAATTCTGAAGATAAAACTGCTTCTTGGAGAAATGCTCAACAGCGTTGTATTTAAAATGCCGTATAAAGAGCTGTGAGTGCTCATGTAGAGCCGAAAAGTGCTACATAAGAATCGATGCAAAACAGCTGCACAGTTTTAGGGAAATTTAGCTGATTTTAATTACTCTATAACTTCAACTCAAGACCCAGTTGATTACATTTGTTTCCTCACAACAATAGGAAGGTTAGCACACTGTGGTGGAAACTTTGGGGCCAGTAGATCCCATTGCGCCACAGCTCAGGTCAGGCTGCGTGTCCTCCCTCAGACTGTATCAGTAAAATCTGTTGAGTTTTTATTTTTCTTTACAGAAGACTAGAAAAACAAGAAGACATTAACATTCTAATGAACAATAGTCGCGTTCACACATACTCGCTCTCATTTACAGCTAAAGCTGCAGACACTGAAACTGACTGTATTGTCTATTGAATATCATTACTTTAGATTTGTGCATACGTGTTCCTGCTCAGTCGAGCAGCTCATTTCTGACCAGGGGCCCGATGACAGGTTCCGTTTCTTGTGTCATTATCTGAATTCTGTAGGCCTGATTGATTCTGACAATCACATTGTGCTGTGTGTTTTTGAAAAAGTTAAATTGCTGTCAGGGTTCTCTGTTTCACCGAGTATGATCGGTCACAAAACATTTGAATTGGTTAATTAGTACGGACCCTTCAGAGGACAGATTTAATGCTGGATGATATACAACATGGAGGAGAACATTCTGACAATAAGAGGGCTTCTTTAGACCTCTGAATTCTTTAAATATCATAATCGTGATTATTCTTCCTCTACACACTCTACACATCCCTCATTGTTTTCACATACTTGGGCAATGTGTTAGAACAAGGACAACAGGAACATGTTTCGACTTGACACTGATAAATTCATGTTTAAACTGATTTAAGCAAACCCTATGTATAACTTTTCAGCAGCACGATAAACACATCAAATATACTATAAAAATGCATTTTCATGGAGATTTTCAGTTATTCTGTGGCATAAGTGTTCATCTCTAAAAATAGATTCCCCCTCTCCTCCTTTCAGTGTCCTTAAGATTTCCTGTGGAGGTTTAGCAGGGCGGTAATTGTATTTGTCTGTAATTGATACGGAGCGTATCAATTAAACCATGCCTCCATAATTTCTGTTGATATTTGTAAACATTACTCCCTCTACAGGAACATTTTGGTAGTCTATCAATTGTCCATAAGCTTATCTGGCAAGGCTAACCTTGAGAGCAACATGGTTTACTTTCCCATTGCTATGTAAGACATAGCTATGTAAATGTTTCAGTGGAGCTCTGAAGGGAATAAACATAAAAACTATGCTAACATGTCTCCACCGGTTTGGGGAAGGAGGACTCGCTATTGGCCCAGATAAGTGGAGGTTGTCATATATGGGCTACATGAATGTCTGGAAGGCTTATTTGTTGTTCCTAGGCTAGTGGTCTCACTTTTTAGAAAGGTAATCAGTATTAAAAGTATTTTTTAGAATGCGTCTTCATTTCTGAAAATTTACAGATATCATATTGTCACCCCCCTAAAATAATGGCCAATCAGTTTTTTTCTGGTTTTTCAGAAAACACAAAAAAAATATAATGAATTAGGCAAAAACACATTTTTTGTTAAACAAATACTCGGGCCATTATTGTAAGGTTACGATATAGGAAGCTGTGCTTGTGAAATACTTGTTTTAATTGATTAATCAGACAAAAATGTTTGGGAACAACTTTTCTAGAGTAGCTAGCTGGCTGAAGAGCCAGTTTCATCACAGACCTGAGCAAGTAGATGAGGCAGTGATACTGATTCAACTCCAGAAAGTTGATTCAGTTCATCTGGACGCAACAGACCTAATAAAGAGTTGCATGCTTTATAAGGTTGCAGCCAGTTGAGACTGAAGAAGTCCTTCAGCTGAGTGATGAAACATTTCTCCCGCTGAAAATGTTGTCTAGATGAACTGAATCAGCTGTCTGGGATTTCCTCACCTGGATTATTGACAATGCATCAAAACTCTGATTCAGTTGTTACTATAGAGACATAAGAGCTTGTCCCACACTTTGTCGTCTTCATACTAGGGCTGGGCGATATGGACCAAAAATAATATCACGATATTTTTTTAGCTGAATGGCGATATAAAATGTAAACAGAAAAGATACAGAGCAAAAACAGCAAAAGGCTGATTTATTCTTTAAAAACAGTCTGCAGTGAAGTAGACTTCACCAAAGTACTTCCTCCTGTGTGTACTCCTGTACA
>JAVDPK010002050.1:8505-37241 GCA_034780415.1 Cichlasoma orientale
TGATGAGGAAGTGAGTAGATTTTTAAAGACACACACACACAAACATATGTTTCCCAGGTAACGGGGGGCTGCGTCAAACTCCTGTATTTGCCCACAGAAGCAGACAAAGGATGCAGCTGTTCTGAGAGAGGGTGATGGCTTTCTGCCACTGATGCACTCACACTGATTCAGACAGAAACACCATGGACGATTTGCCAAAGCCAAAGTACACCTTGATTTCCATGAAATGCCATGATGGCATTATTAAATATTGAATTTGTTGAAAGAAACACAGGAGGACTATGATGTCGCAAGAGCTAAATAATACACTGGGCGGGGGGAACTAGTTTGTGCAACTACTTAATTCAAAGTGGTGAATGAAAGTAGGTGTTTTATGGTAATAATTCTTTTAAATTCACTCTGAAAAATGATTGGTAACTCATTTACTTTTTCCCGTCTCCACCTATTAACTCTGGTCTTCGGGCCAACATAAATTAGGGCAGTCACATACAGTATCTAAAAGAATTGCTTTAAAAATGATGCCCTGCACATTTCTGCAGTCATGTGCCACAGCTGCACAGGGCAGACATAATAGCACAGGGGAACAGAAATGCCACGAGACAAAGTGAAAAGATGACAGCAATCTACCGAGTGGAGCCACCTGGCAAGCTTGTTCCAAAGATCCATTTACAGTTACATTTAAACTGTTCTAACCAGGGGCTTCCTGATGAAACACAAGCTATTGTAATTTTTTTTCACCATTCTGTTGCTGCTCCCTGCTGTTCACTTCATGAGCTGTGCTCCTTTATTCGGTTTCTTCTGTGAGTCTTAGGCATCATGAGTAGCAAACAGACAAACACATTCTGATCACCGGCGTTCAGAGGTGCTCGAGAGTGAGACAAAAACGTCAAGTGACTCGCAGTTACAAAAATGCAGCTTCAGTTGCATCAGTTAAAGATGTGAAGACTTGATCTAAATAGACTTTAGTGTATTTACACTTCCTGGCCACTTTATTTGGTACAGCTTTGAAATCTAATGCAATCCCATATGACACCACTGACATAAATTTTACTTTTACAAAGCTTCTACATTTGCAGTTGATGTTGTCAAATGTAGAAGCCTTAAGAATGGGTTGTTGACAGGCACCCTTCCATTGAGACCATTTCTCCTGAGGCTTCAGTAGATGCAGCAACTGAAGGGCCAGCTCAGGTCCTGTGTCAGATCTTTGCTGTATTTTTTTTTTTCTTAAGGACATGGCTTTCAGAGACAGTTTTTTTTTTAGGCTTGCTACTTCTTCTTTTGTCCTTCACTTGTCCAGTTTCCTCCGGACAAGTGTGCCCTATTCTTTAAGGGCGAACTGCACAGCATGCCGAGATATGCCAAGTTTTCAGCTGCCAGCTTTTTGGGAATCACCTTGTTGGTACAAAAACACTATTTTACCTGTCAAACTGTGTTAGCTTTGGCATTTCTCAGATTCAGCTGAAGAAGTGGGAAGATTTTGCAACAGGCTGCTAGTAACAAAGTGCCTAAATATACTAGATAACTGTCTGTCTGCAGACACAACACTGCTTCATTCTGGTTCAACCTTGAATCAGGTGCCCATTTTTATGCTTGATTGATTGAATGGTCAGTGTTAAGTGGCTCAACAAACGAAAAATGGTCAGGTGCAAGGACTGGACTGAAAATGAGTGAAAAGGCAACCAAAGAAAAACGTTGAAAGAAACTCTGATGCCTTGGTAGCAAAATATAAAGAAATGAGGGGTGGACGTTTGCACCATTCTGTATTAGTAACATTTTACATACAGTCCAGTACACCACACCACCTACTTTGACCTCAACAACAAACAAAAAGTACGATGGTCACATTGTAAAAGTTGAATAAAGTGGCCAGTGAGTGTAGATTAAATATCATTATACCTAAATGCATCAGTATAACTCCTCTTGTAATCTGGATCAGCTCCCATAGCCCCTTGTGAGGAGCTTTAAACATCACTGATGTGACACACTAATAACATTATTCTGCATCTTTGAATGCTTAAAGTAAGTGCTATATTTTGTGAAATAGGCACTTGCTGAGTAAGACGTTTTAGGGGAAGGAGTATATCTCAGCCATCATAGCAGTGTGTGTGAGTGTGCGTGTGTGTGCATGAACCCAAGTGTGTGAAGGTGAATGAGAGCATTCCAATAAGCAGAGTGCAGCTGTTATTAGATTTGGATCCCTGCAGTCTTTATTAAACCTCAGTTCAGTTCGGTGTAATAGAGAGAGAGCAGAGCTGCATCTTTATGAAACAAGGGGGACACAACCAGAGACATGCTAACACATGCCTACACATGCGCGCACACACACACACACACACAAACACAGACATAGACACACACACACACCGAGGAGCAAAGAGGACCATGTACTTTTGTACAGCAATGCAACTGAGATAGTTATTGCCTACAATATGTGAGATGGAGACTACATGAAGGGAGGACTCTTGGAACCATGAAGATTAAGTAGCTTTTATAAAAACTGAGAGATTAAAAAAAAAAAAAAAAGAAATGAATGGGGAAGAAAATTATGTGCACTGAAAAAGATGAAGGTGGACACAGAAAGGAATAGAGGTGGCAAGCAATTAAAAAGGTGGTGTGCAAAAGGGCAAGTGGACCCCAGAGTAGATACAAGACAGAATAGAGTACAGGGCCAATAAATAACAAGGAAGAGGGATGGTCACACTGCTAAGAGTCAAATATGTGCTGTGCCGTGTTCGTCCTCACAAGACTTCTTTTACTTAGAAGAGGGTGAGAGAGTGGTGCAGTCTCTGGCTCATCAGTATTCCACTGAGAGAGAGAGAGAGAGAGAGAGAGAGAGAGGGGCAGAGAGAGAGAGAGAGAGAGAGAGAGAGAGGGGCAGAGAGAGAGAGAGGCAGAGAAACTGAAAGCAATAAAGACTTGACAAGTTTAAGAAAAAACCCCAGAAAGAAACATGGAAAAAATTGGAAAGCTTTTTGTGAATGACAGGTGAAGAAGGAGTGGAGCAAAGGAAGAAGGGTGCAGAAAAAAGAAAAAATGACAGGGTGGGAGTGTCGTAAATTATAGTGGGAGGAGGAGGAGGAAGAGAGGAGTGAGGAAAACTCCAAGGCTGAGTCAGAGGGATCCCTCTTCACTTCTCATCTCATCTCCTCCCTCACTTCCTTCTTCACAGCCTTGAAGGGAGCTACATCACATTCTTTCATGCTCATTTCTTTTTATTCTTTCTTTCACTCCTTCTGGATCGACCCTCAGGTGGAGACCAAAATAGAAAGAACAGCTTCCTTAATATTTACCATCTTTCTTGGCTTCTATTTTTTTACTAACTCCAGGGCAAAGTCACATACAATTCTGGCTGGGCCATCAAAGAAATAGGAGGGAAAATACATTAAATAAATTTATGATTCATCATGGTTTACTTGATATACTGACCAATAGGACCAGAACATAGCAGTGATCAATTAGCTGCAGACTAGCCACTGATTATTTGTTGATTTTTAAAGATGGATTGTTTGTTGTTGAGTCTTCAATCACACAGCTAATTGTTTGATTGACTAGTCACTAACCAGTTTCACATAAATGACAGAGTTTACGCTGTGACAAATGAACTTGCTGTAATGACCTGATCAGCACCCATGCAAACAAATCATTACATGACAAAAATGTCTGTTGCTGACTAAAACTGCACGTGATTCAGGCTGGCGAGTGGATATGAGGATGAATTTAAGGGCATTAGTAACAGCAATAACCTTAAAGGGCCGTAACAGTAGGGTGTTGCTGCCACCATGACAAAAACAAATTGTCAGTATCACCATGCACTGATTAACCACAACAATGAAACCACCCGCCTACTATTGTGTAAATCTCATTCGCGGTGACAAATCAGCTCTGATGCTTTGGGATGGTACCGCTGTGGGTGTCTTGTGCTGTTCTGGCACTGCTGACAGTGGTTCCTTTAAATCCTGCAGTTTGTGTGGTGTACACATGTACTGTACGTGTGTGTGTGTGTTTCAGTTTCAGTGCTACCTGTAGATGCTCAATCTGATGTGCATTTGCCGTTCCTGAGCATTGCAGTGCAATAAGGTGCGTTATTCTGCTGTTGTAGGCCAATGATACCAGTGAATGCTCTGCAACAACAATTAGGTGGGTGGTAGGCGTAAGTCACATCCACATGACTGCAAAAATCCAGTTTTGCAGCAGAATATCAGCGTTATTCACTTCACCTGTCTGAGGTTTAATAAATTAGTGGTTTTAAGGTCTAGCTTTGTGACATAAAGAGATTAAAAAAAAAAGAAAAACAAGATAAAAATTGGAAATTTTTCTTAATTAAAAAACTGTAGAGTAACTATTTTGCTATAATGGCTAGTGTAATGCCTTAAAAAGAATTCATTCAAGCTGAAATATTTCAAAATTCAGAGAAACCGCATGCATTAAGAAACAGAGCTCAACAAAAAGAGGTCAAGACACGAGGCTTTTTGAAATCAGTTAAAAGCCACTCTACCTGACACCACCAGGTAAGGACATGACCATTATATGCACATTTCCATGCCTGGGACTGCTAAATAGGTTGGTAATGCACAGAACAGAAAATGCCAGTCCGTAACAAACATCTGGAGTCTGTTCAACTTAAACTGTGTCACACTGTACATGATAGAGTGATTGTTAGTCAGAAGCATAACAATGTTTCTGTTGAATATGTATCTGCGTCAGTAAATGGCTCCTGTTTATGCAGCACTGTTCCTGTTCATGTTTATTCATACGCTGATTAACTCTGCAACTGCTGTTTCTGCTGTGTTCCTAATTAGCATTTTGTATCAGGCTACATCTCACTAAGTTAGATGTATTTTAGGCAAGCATGGGTTTTAATTTCAGTTAGAGGGCAAGTGTGGGATGATCCTGTCAGCCAGGGTGCACCATATGGGGATATTTGGAAAACAAACAAACTAACCAGGAAATAAATAAATAAATAAAATAAAGGACCATGTAATATGAGGACAGGTGGCGTGTTCAGCAGGGAGCAGGTAGGTGCGTGGGCAGGACTTTGCACCCTACTGCTACTCTGATTGGACAGCAATGTCCTTGCCTTAGGCTTGTGACCCTGTCCAGTATCAAAAGCACAGACACGCAGCTTGGGACATTATGAATAACCAACAAGTGAAATCTGTTAATATACTTACTAGCTTCAGGTCCATTTTGTGATAACATTAATTGCTCCTGAGAGACACTGGGCACAGACTCTGAGCACCTCATCCCTCAAACGCTTTTGCAATATTTTATTAAATATCTTTATGATCTCTCGGGCGCTCCTTGTATAGTTAAGCAAGCATCAGGAAAATACACTGGGTATTAAAATATTTTTTAAAATTCACTTGAAGTATAAAACCTTAATTCATACAGTTTATTGCATAAAAAGGTGTAGCTAGCTGGTAGAAAGCGCGGTGATAATTTCTCTAAGCACATTTAGTGACAATGTATAACTTAAGTTTTATATAAATGTTTACTTCTCTTCAGTCTTTCCAGTTGATATCTGAGAATAAAATCCTCGGTAAACAGAGGTCATGTGACTCTTGTTTCTCTGATGTTCTAGTTAATCTTTAATTATTTAAAGCAGGGGATCTCGAAGTTTTAGCACGAGGAAAGGAAGAGTCCCTCATGATCCTGACACTGATTAATCAAATGCATGCTACCATTTGCGCTCATAGATGCCTTTCAAAACACATGTGGTGTGAAGCATCACAAATAATAACAGAATTTGTTGCTGTTTAGTTGCCCTGCACGGTCCCCAGACTAGCTTCAGGTAATCAAGATAATAATTTCTTGATATTTTTATAATACTGGATTTTTTTTTTATCTTGATTACTATAAATTCTACTACTTTCTAGCACTTCAAAAAGAGATGTTCAGAGATATCAGACAGGGTGCTATACCTATAAAAGGATGTGGACACATGTCCAACACTGTCTGTGTTACAAATAAATAAAAAAATAAAGTAAAAATTTAGATCAGCCAGTCTGTCCATTATTTTTTTACTTGAGATTGCATGTGCTATAACCTGTCTCATTTCAAACATGCTGACAGGTCAGCTGGTCACAACCAATTGGTAACTATATCTCAAAGTACTTGTAGTAAATACAATTAAATGAGCTCTTTTATGAGCTAGTATAATTTTACTCAGTGTTAGTGAAGAGCAAGTAACCGGAAGAAACAAAAAGAAAGAAAAAAGAATCAAAAACCACCAAAAGATGCATAAACAAATTGTACAACAGCTCCTCATAAAATAGTGTATACATATGTATGTGTGGATCAGTATGCAAGAGGTATAAAAACAGAGAAAAAGAAAAAAAGCAGCAGAGAGAGAGACAGAGAGAGCAAGAGAGACATTTCGTCCATATGTGCCTCGGATATTAGGACAGCTGGCTGCTGAATACTTGAAGGATGCTGTTTATCTAACTTGTGGGAGGCAATTACTTACACTATGCTGCACAGAGACAAGCACAAAGGCGTGCACGCACACACACGCGCGCGCGCACGCACACACACGCACACGTACATGTGTACACCATACATACTTTATGATGCAGATAACAATGGAGAGATGCTCACACTTACAAATGCATAAGTAGACAAGCATAGACACGCACAGATACACACAGACACACACAACAAGGGCGCTCAGAGGGTTCACTTAATGCTACCACCAGACTGAGAAGAAGGATAATTAATTCACCCTCATCTCACTGTGGGAAGCTAACAATGATATTTAGTCTAAATTCAACACTTAGAAAGGGGGCTTTTATCCAACTTGATTTGCAGACAAGACAATGAAGGAATTTTCCCAAAAAAAGCACAGAAAAAAAAAGAAATGTAGGTAAAAGAATACTCGTTTTCAGAAAATCACTAAAGCCACACTTTCATCATTTTTATTTTTGTCTTAAATGACCTGCCAGAGCTGTAACGTGCACTGAGCACCTGTTGCTTGGTAACTGACAGATCCATATGCATTTTACTGTTAATACAGGCAAGCTCTGTTATTTAAAAACATAATGCACTGTTAACTGTTTCGTTTGTGTAATTTACTGCTTTTTGGCCCTAACAAAAACATACATGCACAATAATGCATCTATAGCTACTGCTGGAAAAAAAGGCGAGTGCAACAGAAGGACGCCTTCAGAGAATGGGTTCAACCGATAATGTTTGCAGTTCAGTATGCATGCTTTAGATAATGGCTAAGCTACTGTGTGTGCTCCCAAAGAATGTGACTGCAGTAACACATGCTTTCTGAGGTTGTGTAAAAGTAGACCTGGAATAATCCATTAAAACCCAGCATATTGGTGCGTATTTCTGTATTTTTGCCCCTATAGCTGGTCCAGGTATCCTCCATTGCCCACAGCAGTGTTAATATTCTGCACACATTGGGTGCGGCCAAACCCCATTAATCATGTTTGTGAATGTCTAATCTCAACATTACTTGCACTGGTTTCATTTTCATGGCTGTCTGCAAGATTTATAATGGCGTTTGGAGAAGGTGTATGTGGTGTGTGTGTGTGTGTGTGTGTGTGTGAGTGTGCAAGAGATGTAATACACTGTTACGGAAGCATGCTCTTAAGTGTGTCACCTTGTTGAGGAGAAGAATGTCCTGAACGTTCGGTTAATGCTCCCTGTGGAGGTGGGAGGGAGACAGCATGATGGCGCACACTCAAACATTCATTCCTTTAAATGTGTGTCCTATGTGAAATGAGTTTGAGCAAGTGTGTGTGTGTGTGTGTGTGTGTGTGTGTGTGTGTGTGTGTGCGTGCGTGTGTGTGTGTGTGTGAGTGAGAGGGTACACACAACAAAATGCTTGACCTGGCTGTGTCCTCATTCGTTACCATAGTGACAATAAGTGGCCTTTCAAGAGACGTCCATCCCATTGATGAGATCAGATTACATCAATGAAGGGAAAAAGCAGAAACAAACACTGAGGGGGGCAGGGGAATGAGTATAGACAGGGATGCAAGAGGGTCTTAGGAGTCTTTAGTGTGCCGTAGGGATCTACACACACCCACACACACCCACGCACACAGTACATCTAAATACAAACATGTACACACAGGCAGACCATGATATTTGATCATCTTGCAAAAATTCATTTCTTCGAACCACCGATACTGGCAGGAGCACAGAGATGCACAATCAAAAACATACCTTCAAACACGACATGACAGCAGTAACAGTCAGCGAGTGACAAAGGAGGAATACTTCTCATTACCTAAGACCAGCAGTTTGCTTGGAGAGCTGCATGCGGATGACCCCGCTAAATGCGGGACAGAAGTACTGTTTGTCTAGAAGAAGGCTGTCTAGAGACATTGATTGCAGACAACAGAGCAATAGCCTGACAATCACATAGTAAAGAACAGGAGGTTTTCCAAGCAAATAGAAACTGGTTACGATCAAACACACGCTAATTGACTCCACTGTTGGATTCAGACACTGAAACTAAATCTCATCTACTGTCACACATGTGGTGATTATGAAGGATGAAAAAGTAGAGCTGTGACTTTAAATTTGCACATTATTGCAATCTTGGAGATTCTTTTAAATCAGATAACACCACAAATCAACACTGCAAAATTGGATAAAAAAGCCTTCTCACTCATTGAGTATTAGATAAAGAATACAGTCCTCCAGCAGTCACGTCATTTATTTTTGATAACAGAGCGGTACACAATTGTGGCTCCTTAATCTTTTAGCTGTTTAAACACTTTGTCATCCTTCGTTCAAAAAATTTAATATCATTTTACCTTCATGTTCATCATTTTCATCATCAGTGTCAACAAAGCAATCATCAGCATCCTCACTGCATGGAGTGTCAGCTATAAACCATCACAGGTACTGTATCAATACAGGGCTGGCAAAACTGTAACTTCAGAACTGTAAACGGCACAAGTGAACAAATCAATAACAGCACAATTTACAAAAACTAAATGTAAGTACTGACAACACTTAAGTTCCTAAGACCACAACATTCACTACTGTACGCCCCTAACAGGGCACAACACAGACTGTAGAATATAATTTTGATGCATTTTGATTTGCACACTGCCAGAAAGAAATGCAACAAAGTCCTCTTCCTGAAAGCCCTCTTCAGCTGCAAATTGAAGCTGGTTAAATAATTTACTTTTATTAAATATTGAAACTTATTTCAAAGAATTTCAGATGAATATCTTGCAGTGAGCAAAAACCAATAATAATTAGTTGTGTGTACATCATATAGTTTGCAATCATTTACTTTAGCTAGGGGTTTTACTTTTACAGTGCGGGAATAATTATTTGATCTCCTGCTGAATTTGCAAGTTTGCTCACTTCCAAAGAAATGATGTCTCTAATTTTTATGGTAGTTTCTTTTTAATGGAGAGAGACAGAATATCAACCAAAAATCCAGAAAAAAATATTACCTAAAAGTAATAAACTGATTTGCATGTCATTGAGTGAAATAAATATTTGATCCCCAAGTGAAACACGACTTAGTACCTGGTGGAGAACCCCTTGTTGGCAAGCACAGCAGTAAGATGTTTGTTGTAGTTGGTCACTCTTTTGTTGCCTTGGCAGTAGGTTTTGAGTCACTGTCATGCTGGAAGACCCATCCATGACCCATCTTCCGTGTTCTGGCTGAGGGATGGAAGTTCTAGTCAAAGATTTTATGGTACATGGCTCCGTCCATTGGTCCTTCAATGCAATGAAATCATCCTGTACCCTTAGCAGAAAAACAGCCCCAAAGCACAATGTTTTCACCTCTGGGCTTGACTGTGAGTCATGTTCTTTGGGTCATACTCAGCATTTCTCCTCCTCCAAACACTGTGTGGTCTCAACTGCCTTCAGATCAATAACAAGCTCCCCCCGTGTAGTTCTGGGCTGATCAACCATCTTTCTCATGATCATCCTCACCCCATGAGGCAAGCTCTTGCATGGAGCTCCAGAGTGAGGGCGACTGATGGTCATTTTATATTTCTTCCATTTCCAAATATTCGCACCAACAGTTGCCACCTTCTCACCAAGCTTCTTGTGATGTTCTGACAGATCTTTGGTCTTGCCCATGGTAGTGGAGAGGTTGGAATGTATGAAATTGATTCTGTGGACAGGTGCGCTTTGTACACAATAGGAGTTGAGATCAGAAATATCTATAATTGATTGATTGATTGATTGATTGATTGTAATCTGCGTGTCCCTGTGGCACACAGCCAATCTCTGGGAACCACAGTTGTGGCTGGGTTGTAAAGGATCAAATACTTATTTCATTCAATGACATGCAAATCAATTTTTAACTTTTATGTAATGTGTTTTTTCTGAATTTTTGGTTGATATTCTCCATTAAAATGAAGCTATCACAAAAATTCTAGACTTTTCATTTATTTGTAAGCGAGCAAAATAATTATTTATTATTCAAATAATTATTTTCCCCACTGTAACAACAGGCTATGGGAAGTTGCAATACAATCTACTGTATTTACCATCTAAGTCCAGATAGTCATCGTTCACTAAAGGTGACAAAAGACAAAAAATTGATACTTCTTAGTTTTACAGGATTAGATACGTATATATTGTAACAGATGAAGAGATGATGACAGACATATTTAAATTGGACTACTGCAGTCTACAGCCTACTGCCGAGAACAACATTATGAGTCCAATTAGAAAAGATCTTCATTAATTGCATAATGTTTCAAACTCTTTGCTTGTACAACATACAATAATCTATGCCTCAACAGGCTGCCAATCTTACAGGTGAGCTAATGAAAGTTACATAAGCAAGCGTATGCTTGCCAAAGCCAAAGTCTTACACAGACACACACAAACACAGACATCATTTAGTAAGATTTACCCAGGCTGATCTCATCATAGAGATGCTCCTCTGGTGTAGCAGGTGATTAACAAGGATATGCGGACATTAACAGGAGGACAGAGATTAGCTTTGGTTGAATATTGGGGGGTGGGAATTAATTATCTAAACATATCGGACTAATCAACATGTTAGGAGCAGTACCTTAGCTTTGGGGAACAAACTAATGATTTTTACTTCATATAAATCAAATTCATGTAAGCACACAAACTGAAACTACTCTTAACTTTGAGGTAATCAGCATCCCTAAATGTGTGGATGTTTTTCACCTGTTCACCATAATCAGGAAAATGAGACAAGAGAAGAGAAAGAATCAAAAATCATCCTATCTCCCACCATCTCTTTCACTTGCCTTACCTTCTTTTGTCCTCCATCGTTAAAGAGCCCTACTACTATTAGCAGCTCATCCATTTATGAATGCAGATTAGATGAAATCCATTATGTATCAAACCAAAGGTCATACAGCCCTAAAGAAAAAAAAGCTCCTCAAGCTGAGCCTCTCCTTGCGCCAGGAAAGCTGGTCATTCTCTTTTAAGACAGTAAAAATACACTAAACAGGGTTTTTCCTGGCTCAGAACTGGCACTGTGGGATAACATGATAGTAGGGCACGGAATTACTTTGTGTTACCGTTTCTGATAAAAAGCTTTTCATTTTCTTGTTATTTCTGACATTGAGAAAAACAAAAATGTGAATTACATTTAACTAAATGAAACCTAATTAACAAAACTAGTTAAATTTTTTTTTATGATGCTGGTGGTCCATGTATGAAAGAAACAGGCAAAATTTAAAAAAAAAAAAATTCTTGTACATTAAACCTGAACTACCAGGACTTTAAACCATTTAACAACCAGCTGATATCAGTGACACATTCCTCAATTTATATCCTAAGACTATAGAAGAACAGTAAATGCAACACAGTTATGGTTATGATGGTCAGTGTTGCATAACAGAGCCAGATGGTTTATTTGGCCGGCCCATGGTACTGGCAGCAATGCAACGATAAGCTCGTTTCCTGCACGGCTAACATGAAATGACGACAAAACAGTGAGTTTTCACATTAGTGGCAGGTTTATGGATTTGGTTGCACTGACAGAAAAGCTACTGACAGCAGATCTATTCAGCGGACGGAAGCATACTAGGCTGTTGTTGAGTCATCACATTCACAATAACATTTGTGTCAACCTCAGTGTGCATCACTGTTTCATAAAATGCTGTATCACTTGGTTTTCTCCAGCAAAAACGGCTCTGTTCATTTAAACAACCGTGCCGTAAAACAGACGAGATACTACGAAGAGGAGGCATCAAAGCACACAGGAGGAGGTCTGCTGAAAAAAGTTTGTCAGGGAAGCTTAAAGATAGAAAACATCTTGGAAGCGGTGTGAGTACTTCTGGATGTATAAGGACAGTGAAGGGCTCATGTCACTAGATTTAGACGGGTGTTTGTGTGACTTCTTACTGACTGTTTTTAAGGAGGGAATAAGAGGTAAGAGGCGTGTGTGTTTGTGCATGCCCAGCATGTTTGGGGACATTTGTGTGTTTCGGTTGTTTGCACAAGATCCAAATTGAAATGCCAAATTGACCCTTAATCTGTACTTCCTGTGCTTCTGTAGGTCTGAAAGGAACATAAGAGGTCTCAGCATGAGTGCTGCCTTGCTCTCTCTGGTCTTTCTAAGGACATGAGGGAACTGTTTCCATTAAGCTAATGTGGGTTTGATCCATGGTGATGTATGTGAAGTGGCAGGATGTAGGGATGTGGGGTCAATGTGAAGCTGGGTGTCTGTGGACAGTAGATAAGAGAAGGGAGAAAAGCAGTTGTGCGTTCAGGGGGAAGCACTCTAAGAGAGGAGGAAGAACACAATATATGTATGCAAACCAACAACCAATAGCACACGGGACCTGTTTGAATTTGCATGCCCTCTCCTTGAAGTAATCACAAATTTGTACTGAGATTGTACACACATCTCAAGTGGATTCAAACAGGGCCAAGAACTGCTTGCTTCACTGTAGGTGTAGGGTTGACACACTGTGGTGTGCGGGAGAGGTACAGGGTGAGAAGAATATTATTGCGTTTACCTTCTACGTCATTACAGTCATAGTCTTGAGTGAAGCATTAATGGAGACAAAAGCACACACAAACACATGAAAGAAAAACCACTATACCTCTGTGTAAAGCAGAAAAGAGCACATTTAAGAAGTTAATGAAATGATAAAATTCAAATGTCAAACTCAAACATCACCAAAACGACTTCCGGACTGAATGATTACATAACTGCTATGCAACAAAAATCACAGTGAAGTAATGGTGTGGTCAGTTTCTGAGAAGTATGTCAGCATAGAAATGTTTGATTTTTCTTATACTGCAACAAACCCAACTTGGATACTCATGCAAGCCACATGTCATTATGGACTTCCCAGCAGATCCTAAAAATTGGTGATGATGGAAAGTTGCTGACATGCTATGGAATACAATATGTTAACAGCAGTAGTGTTACTACTACCTACGGTACGTAGTGAGCTAGTCCAACATGTAGTAGACATCCTACCTTTGACCCGTTCTCCACGGTTGAGTTGGATCTCTCCCTCCCCCTGTGGCGTGTAGGGCTTGACCACTATGAAGGTACGTCCTGGGACAGCACTGTAGAGTTTCCGTTTGGGCCCGCGGGAGCCTGACAGTACTGGAGGGGTGTGATGAGGTGGGCTAGGGTCTCTCTGCACAGAGCCAGGGCTGTAAACAAACACATATGTCACTGTGGTGATTCCAGGCAGCTGGTAACTGAAGCCCGTGGTCACCGACATGTTCGTCAACAAGACAGAAACCTGGTGACACCCCCTGGTTGTTATAGTGGCCAGGGAGGGATTCATAAACAAGCCCTAGCACCTGCCAATCAAGAGTCAATACTCAGTGTTCCATGGGAGAATCATGAGTGGAGAGCACACCCCTCATAGCCACTATCTCACCTTTCTCCTCTTCTTATTCCCTCTCCTCCTTCCTTAACAGCAAAGACAATGTCCTCCTTGCTCTCTTTTACCTTCTCCTTCTATCTCTCCCCTCTCCCTCGCATCCTAATCGAGGTAGAAGCAGAAATATATAACGGTTAGAGGAACTGCACTGTTTCCTTTTCTGTGTGGTTCTGCCAGATCCGTCTGGAAGTCCCCTCCCCTTGGTCCAACACATCCTGAGTTGGGGGTCCAGCAGAAGTCCCCTACAGAGAGGGACAGAAATCCCCCACACGTCCCCAGTTCCAGATGCTCCAGGCTGGGCTACAGATCTTGCCTCGTCCTTGAGTCCTGGTTCTCCTGCTGTGGAGGAGAGAGGCTGGGTCTGCTCCCCAACTCCCTTTCCCTCTCCCGGGAGTCCCGCCGCGTCTGCCTCTCCTCTCCTCTCCCCTCCACCCCTCACACATACACGCTCTCTCACACACGCTCACACACACTCTGGCAATACTGCCGCTACTGCTGCTGCTGCTGTGCTCCGTGGCTCCCCTCCCCTTTGACGGCTTGCTCACATTCACACACCACAAGCCCTCTATGTGCATTCTAGCTGTGCGCACAGGCACATACACAGACAGCCCCCTCTGCTCCCGCTAACACTGCACCTCCACTAGCACGGCACATGCCACCACCAGCATGTTGCTTACACATCGCTTACAGACATACACATTTGTCCCAGAGCACGATTGATCTCCTGCCTGTCTGCCTGCGAACGTGCACGCACCGCGGCTCCCTGAGGCAGTCTGTGATAGTATGTGTATGTGTGCGTGTGTGCGTGCTTGTGTGCAGTGGGGCGGGGGTCAAAAAGCTCCAGCCTATTTGGTTTAATTGTCACTCCTCCCTCTTTTCCCCTCGCCTCGAATCCTTTCCTTCTCTCTCCCATTCTCTCGCCTTCATTTCACCCCGTTATCCCTCTCCTCAACATTTCTCTCTGCTGCATCTTCATTCTCTCTCTTTCCTTTTCTCTCTCGCGCGCGCTCTCTCTCTCTGGCGGTGAATTCTAATACAGCAGCAGCAGCAGCAGCAGAGCTCCGCCTAGTCTTCATTCATCACTTCTTTGCCACCACTGTGGAAGTTGCACTCAGTGCCAGTCTGCCTCTTGTGTCGTCAGAGCTTCAACACAGATCGAAAATAAAAATGTAATATTTCTGTGTTTATCACAAATAAACAATTAATAAACTCAAATGCTTAAAATAGTATTTCACTGATGCACCTGTTTCTGTTGCACATACAGACAGCAGATTGTTTGTTTACTGTAACAAGTGGTTTTGTTGTGCCCTGAAGTAGCACCCTGATGCTATTTTCTGCAACATTCACTTAAAAGACAAGAAATCTCTAAACCTCTTCATCACGTTCAATCTCTTTTACTCTTTGTCAATTTCTCCCACAGCATACTATATCAGTCACTTCATAGCCTTCATTCGATCATTCACCAGCCTCATCTGCCCTTTCCCCTCATTTCTAAATCCATCTGTCCACTCTTTCCCTGATTTCAAACCTTATTTGTCTCTTTCTTGCCCCCACTCTCTATTGCTTTTTTTGCTCTCCTCATCTGACCCAGCCTCCCTTTCTCTGCCTCTCTCTCTATCGAAACAACGGCTTGCTGACGGCTTTCCAATTACCGCAGGGACTGAGGCCCGGAATGGCTGCCGCATTTTAATGCCTGAGCCCCTGCACTGAACATCAGCAGCGTACATAGAGGAAGGGTTGGAGAATTGGAGAAGCAAGAAGACATAGCCTCACTATTTCAAAATGACACAGATGTGGGAAAAAAAAAAGATCTCTTAAAGGACGTTCATTTCAATAGCTCATATATACCTCCTTCCACCCAGTACACTTACTGGAAGCTTATGTACACAGTCTAACCTCTGCTGCACTTTGCAATTAAGCTGACCAGAACTGGGTGACACATGTTATCTACTGAGTGTGTCAGACACAACAGAGATGTTGGAGCTGCTTTTTGCCTGCCTGCAATGCCTTTCTTTTGTTTCAAAGGATGATGCTTAAACTGCTCTTAACCATTTCAGATTAAAAAAAAAAAGGAGCAAAGTGTATGAGCTATGTCAAGTAGACAATTGCAACTGAACTGCACACATCATACTCACTTTGCCTCACTTTTCTCAGGTAATCTATCAAACACAGCCTCTAAATTTAGCGATCTAATCAAGCTACAAACGTGCCATGTCTCCCTCTGCCATGGCACCGCTGTTTTATTTCATTCCCTCGACCGGATCGGCATCCACTTGGAGGCACCAGGGGACACTTACTCATCACTGCCCGGTTTGTTTGCGTATTATATTTGTGGGAAGTGACGAGCTTGGAGCCTAAACTTCAAATTGTAATTATATTCTTCTGCTATAAAAAATTAATTCAAGCTTTGATTTGTTTGACTGAAGTCATGCCTAAATGTATTTTATTACACTTTCTACTTTCTGCTGTTTAACTTCTCATTGTAGGATATCAACATTTTTCATTGGGAATTTCCATTGCAAGGATTAGTAAATTGGTCGCTTCAGGTGTGTCTTAGATTATTTTACGTTCGCTCTGGCTATAATACTGTTTAACAGTTTGCTGGAAAAGCCTACCAGTAAGCTTGGTAAAATCAGTTTGAGATGACATGGACTGCAAAAAGCAGACTATTCTTTAATGTGATAGTAATAAAAAGCTTTAAAACCATTTAAGGGATTTCTAATTTATTTCTCACATGCTGTGTCCTTGTCTTTCTCTGGAGCTGTCTATGTTACTTAAAAGGTTTTGTGCATATTTTTATTTTTTTTATTTCCTTCTCTTTTGTTGTGCCTTATTAAGAGTAGCTTCAGAAAAATACAAATGTAGGACCCATACACAACCTACAGTATGATGGATACTCATTGTTTCCTAGGACACCAGGACCTGTCTCTGTAACGATGGCAACTGTCAGTTTGAGATGAAGAAAATTCGGGGGGAAAAAACATATCCAGATGAGTCAATAATATGAACTGAATCTGTAAATTTGTCATTAAATAAAATGGATAGATGGATGGATATTTGATTTAAATTACATGGAGTTCCATCGTGACCGGAAAAAGTGCACTGCAGCTCTTGCAATAATTCACTTTACACAGATCACAGTGACCTTGACACTCGCTATGATTTTATTCCATGCACAAATATAGTACAGGGATATCAGATAATATAGGATGCAAAAATAAATGTTATTCTAGTAATTGCACTGTAGTTCAGTGGTTAAACCCTTTGTGAAAAGTGTATAATGGATATGAGACAAAAATTTCTGATTTGCCCCCCCCCCCCCAAATTAATTAATTTGCTCATTATCAGATGCCTAAATAGGATTGATTTTTTGTGCAGGTAGCTAAAAAAACAGATTATTATTGGAACAGCTTGATAATAACTCGAACTGTTTCAGTTTGTCCGTGTGTGTGAAATCCCAACATAACTCTGAAGATGCAATTGCAAATGCCCTTTTCACCGATGCCATCAAAACTAAACTGCTTCAGTGCAGCATTTTCTCACATGACTTGTCTTCTCAGGTAAATGGCTTTTTCCTCAAATAGCACAGCTCTCTAAGGTGAGATGAGCTCATTATAAACACAGTCATAATCAGCATCACACTTGGCATCCTAATGATCATCAGTCTGTCCTTTGCTTTGCTGCACATGAATGGACATACTGTATGCGCTCTCATTCGTTCCGGGCCAACATGGGAGTGTTAATGGCTATCAAAGCGAAAGCAGAATTTGGACTGTGCTCACTGGGTAGAACATATTAAGGTCTTGGACAGCAAATCTGTTTGTACATAGACAGCTTATACTCTGCAGAGTCTTTACCATTAAGCTAAATTAGAAACAAGAGTCAACTGGTGTGATTAACACATAACTCTAAACTGAGCTTCAATCTGATATGGGGGAGGAACTCAGCTAAACAAACTCCTTAGCGTATACTGAGAACTGGATCTGTTCAATGTACCCCTAACACATAAAGCAATTGCTTTTCACGTTTTACTCAATACAAAATTTACCCAAGATATGAAATAAGGTGCAGGAGGTGTGCTTTCTTGTGACCAAATTGCAGTCTTATGGCCTGGATTGCATGTAAACACAGCATTGGGCCATTGGGCCTATAAATAGCTGAATAGGTATTCACTTCAGGTGAAAAAGGCTCTACAGTATGTGTTTCATACTGTAGAGGATGTTGAAGGCATTTTCTATAAGAGCGCCTTAGCATGTTCTTGTGAAGGTGCAGAGGGAATATGGAGAGACAAGGCCTTTGCCTGAGCCATGAAAGTCCTTGAATACAGCTAAAAGAGTGTGATAAACAATTTATTCCTAACTGAAATGACTGAAATGCATGTATCCTGTGGCACTGCTCACGAGTGAGCCTAAAACAGCAACAAAGATTGACAGCTCTTATCGTTATGGCACCTGCAGTGATTTAGGTGCTGTGCTGTGAAAAGGGACCCGATCAGAATTTCAGCTATCACCTGTGGTCATGAGCTCTGGAAACTGACAGAAAACAAGACAGCAAAGTTAGTTTCCCTCACAGGTTCCTGGACCCTCGAGGACAAGATGAAGGGCTAAGGTATGCAGAAGGAATTTGGCATAAAAACCTTACGGGCACATGCAACTGTCCAAGACCCTGGGGCAGACCCAGAATATACTGAAGGGATTACATATTGAATATGAACTGGCAACACCTCAGAATCCCTAAAGTAGAGCTGGAGGATGTGACTGGTGGGAACAGCATCAAGGCTATCGCAGTTATCAAACTGCTATCACAAACGAGTGTCAGAGGATGCTGAACAGTGGTTAAGCTTATTGAAGTAGTAGTATGTTAAAGATCTGTGTCACCATATTTGGAGGGAGACCAACTAAATGTAAACTATATTTCTGATGAATGCTGATTCTGCTAAACATTTAGCAAAATGAAAGCCACCTATGCAATATAAGATTGCTGACATTGGCCAAGAGGACTTTGGACAGGATGTTCAGTCCATCACGCTGCTAAAATAGAGAGACAGAAAAACAACTTACCCTCGCATATACACCCTACCTCTAATTTAAAACCATCAATTACACTAACATGAATATCTTTGGACTGTGTGAGAAAACCGGAACACCTGAAATATAAGCAACCAACCAGAAGGTACAAAACCAGAGCCTTAATGCTGCGAGGCTGCCCATAGAAACACTATGCCACACTAAAATTACTTCACTAGGCTACGTGAAATTACCATATTGTGGAACTATTGTGTGGCTAAGCCAGTCCAGAAGGCAGTACTGTTTTAAACAAAGATGGAAGAGAAACAGCTAAATGGACCTGTGTTAGATTACTGTAAAAGATCAATCCCTCTCCCATGTGTCCTTCTTTGATGTATGAATTCTCCACAGGTAAAGCAGAGGAAGCTCAACTCTCCATCTCCTCCTCCCCCCCCCCCCTACCTTTTCCCTGTCCTCTGTGCATACCCCGGGCCTTTGGCCGTGTTAAGATGCCATGAATAATCTTCACACCAGCAGTGTCTGGTGTGACTAATTCACAGAAAGGAAGGATAGAAGTTGAAAAAAGGTGAGGAGAATAGTAACAAACAAGTAATTCAAAGTTGAAGGGAACAGCACACCTCTCTCTTTTATTTGTAACACAATGGTCATTATACAGGATATCAGTGGGAAATGAGACCAATTCTTTCTCATTAACTGTTGGCAATGTTGTGTGACTGGATTTTTATTTAAAATAAACTGTGCCCTGGACTCCCGTGTTTTTAGGAAAAAGGACAGCAAGGACTTATCCTAACAGAACAAACCAATGGCCCGAGTGACGATTTAACTGACCCTGTGCAGAGTGCGCTTCAATAAACTGAGCTCCAAGAAAACTGAACATATTAATCTCTTATTTAATTTACCCAGTCAGAGGGCATCTTGCATAGTTGGATGCAAAAGATAAAATATGGTATCTATTGCTCAGCAAAATAATGTGGACTCATTCACTCACAAAGTGTCTGCTAAGGTGCACAGTTCAACATCACAATTTCTGACAATGCTACTGACAAGACAATGCCCTATTCCTGATGATTAATTATCCCTTTGTGTTGTCGGCACATTAGGGCAAGTAGCCAATTAACCTCTTATCACAGAGCCAAATTTGCTTTGTCCTGATAAAATATTGCCATATTATCATATTAACATCATGAATCATGTTAAATCATACTGTCTACTACATCAGCAAGAGCTAGAGTGAAAGGTTTACCCACAGCTTTGAATATTATTCTATCTTTGATATTTTCTAAAAAAGCCTAGATAACCTATCTTTACCTTTTCTATTGTCTCCATCTAAACTTTTAGCTGAAGGCCAGCCAAACCCTGGCAGCACTGCACACACATGAGGAGGAGGAAGTGATGGTGAGTTCCACAGGAACATGCTAGAGTCTGCCGTTGAGCGGGCTGTTGACTGGCCAACTAATTTCACACTCCCCTGGCACCCATAACGCCTCTAGAGTTACCATGGGCATAAACAGAAGGTCAGAGAGTGAAACAGAGAGAGGCGGTTAGAAATATTACAGAAAAAAATATCCAAGGACAGCGTTAGTCTCACTCGGGTGCAGATTCTGGCCATGGAGACCAGCTGCTCATTTTAGGCTTTTTATACACTTTAAACCATGGCATAAGGGTAATACACATTTAAGAAACAGGTCTCGACTTCCTGCGTGCAGAAGACTGCTATACTTCATTTTTCTTTACTTTCATCTTTCTCTCTTTCTTGCCACTTTATATAAGCCTTGTGCACAGTCAGGACGATGACAGAGCAAAAGATGTATATCTCTGTCAGTGACTGCTCATGGCAACGCAGCACCAGATGCACGAAGAAAAGAAAAGGATGCACTTAATTTGCTACCATTACTGGGTATAACATGCTTGACAGAAAGAGTGGAGGCTACTTTAGCAATACAGGGAAGTTTTCTTTAATTAACTAAATTTACTTCATATATTCCACTTCATTTGTTTCATTTTATTTGATTGTGGTACACTTATATATGCATATACTTCAGACTCTAGAGCTTTAGTGTTTAGTGACACGTGCAAGTATTTTATATGATTTAGCAGATTATGCTGACTGCTCTCTGGCTGCAAACTATAGACTGATGACAAGATTATCACAGAAAGTGCATGTGTTTATGCACGCACGCGCATGTGTGAGTGTGTGTTAATGACAGAAAATCAGGTAAAACGTGCGTGCGTGTGAAAATGTGTGTGAGAGAGTCTCTTTGATGGATGGAGTAAAGTGACAGGAGAGTATTAGAGAAGAGAGGAGTACGGCTGGAGCTGTGTCCGTAATGCAATTCCCCTGTCAGACATCAAGCTGTTTCACACAAACACACACACATTTACACGGCGTGTGCGGCATCGAGGAAATACATTAGGTGGGTGCTGTATGTAGGTGATCTTGTGCTGATATATGACCATAATAAAAAGCTTAACAAACCAAGTGTCTGCAAACCAGTTTAATCTTTTGCTTCAAGATGTGATCAGAGCCCTAGTTCACTGTGTAGTTTGTAGAGTGGAAGAAATTTGTTCCAGCATCCATTCATCTGCTGTATCTGTTTATCTATCCACTGGCTGGCATTACTTATATCTCTAATTTCAGAATGTCACCACTGTCTCTCAGACTCTCTCACACAACCCAACATCTGAGCAAACACACATTGGCAGCTGTCAATTGGTCCCAGTGGTGATAATTATTAGTCCCTTTCCATCTGCCTGTCTCTGACCTGCGCACACGGTTGTGTGCGGTATGCAACTGGCCACATACGATCACATAGACACAATTTGAAGTACGCTATCTGCCCTCCCAGCAGGATCATGCAGATGGACTTGTTACATAAACAGGGTTTTTATTTATGCCTAACACTCATCATGTCACTGATCATACCATAACACCCTGAGAACCCATGGGGCATCCAACAGCTACACCAAATGCAGCTCTAACAGTTCTCATACCGATCTGTATTTCAATCTGTCATCACCACTTTATTAACATACATTTTCCGATCCAATACACAGTTTTTTTTGGGCATGGTGCACTTTCACATGTCAAAGCCTGAATAAATAAACAAGATTCTGCACTGACTGATATTATGTCATGTTTATCACAAGTAGCAGACTGTAGCAGATGGAATAGGATGCAGAAGGCTGCCCGGTGACTAACAAGTGATTCAGACACATCACATGGGGCTCTCTGCTCTCTGAAATTAGGTTTAAAAATCAAAGTAGGAAGCAAAATCACAAGGCCAATAAAAAAAATGATCTGTTTAAGTGAACAGCTGCCAAGACTGACAAATGTGAGCCATGAATTAGAGACAGGAAATAAAAAGAGATTCACTTTTTTATGAAGCGCTCTGATAATGTATATAGTTGAGTAAAAGTCGAAATAAAAAACTGAAGCTGAATGCAGGTTATTACAAACCTGAGTCTTCCACGAGGGCCGTGCCCATGAGGGTAGCCGTGGCTGTGGGATCGTCTGGGAACTGGTTTGTCATCTTCATGCATGTGATGTAGTGAAGGTGAGCGGGAATGGGAGGATCTGGAGCTGCCAGTACTCTGGAGACTGCTGTCAGGGATCTCTCCATGGCGACTCTGACATAAGACATGTGTGAAACATCACTTACATTACCTCAAATTGTCTTTCTCATGTAGTCCTTCGCTGGCTTCTTCTGAATTCATTCACTGTTTCAGGTTTAAATCTGTCTGCTTTTCATATCTGCCTCACTTTACTTACCTCTCCAAGACTGCTGTGCTGTTGCCCAAAAGCTGGCAGACTGCGCAGCGAGGGGACAGGGGAGTGACCCTGGCGGCCACGGACCTCTCTGGGTGGTTGAGCATGGATGTGATCGTGGTCCCCGTTCAAGTTGTTGTCACTTGCAGAGCGAAGCAAGGAACGGGGTGAAGGCAGGGGGCCAGGCATTACGCGTCGACGGTTGGTGTAGGAGGGAGTCTCCCTGAAAGGCACTGAGAAGAAAAAATATACATAATTATACACTATTGGCATTTCAGCAAAACCTTAAGATGAATTCCCTAACCCAGGGCAGTGCTTATAAATCTTAGCAATTACCATATTTTAAGATTGAAGACTGAAGAACCAAGTACAGAATACAATGAAAAAAATATACAGATATAAAGGGATCACTAGATTTTTTAAAACAGCAGAGAGTTAGCGTTTTTCAGCTTGAAAATGTCTGTAAGAAAAACATCGAAATTATGTAAATTTCACTTTTTTTTTAAATTATTTGCATGTATTTCGCATTTCAGTATGCTGAATGTAAGAAAAGATGCAATGCCTGTATAACATGACTGGGGTATTACATCCTGTCCACACCAGATGGCAGAGTTTTCCTGTGTCCTATTTCATAGAGAAACTACTAATAAATAAGGAACCTACTCCAGATCTGTTACACTTTCATCTCCCTCAGTTCTTTTTCTTTACCATTGTATTCAAACTGTAATCACTTTCCATGACCCTTTTCACTATCCAGGTCTAGCGTGACGTCTCTCCAAGTCTACTTTCGCATAATTGACCTGTAATAACCACTGCTGTCAACTTACCAACATCTGATGCTTTGTGAACCTTAATGATTTCTGCCAAGTCAAAGTTTCCAGCTATAATAGCCACCTGGAAGTGGGAAAAGAGAAAGCTACAGGAAATGGAAAGGAGCAACATGTAAAAACCTTTCTGTCCTCACTCCTCCAATAAATATTTTACACTTTCAGCACCTTGAAGCAGTAAAATCTGTATCTGTGTAGCAATGTTTCAGGCACTATATTAACCAGCCACCATTGTGTACAATCAAATTATGTTTGATATGCATGAAAAAAAGTGTCTGTCAGTGTTAATTTTACATAGATGTCATCAACTAGAAAGGCTGGACCCCCAACTCTCAGCCTGCGTATATAGGAGCCATGATGCTACCTAAGTTTATGATTGATATGAATGTATTAAAAGGGTTGCATATTTTAGGTAATGTAGCTGCGACATGCTACAAGTGTAAAGGATACTACACACAGAAACATGCAACTGTTCTGGATATCCCACATACCTGAAAAGCAGTCTGGCTGTTGTAGTTTTTTATCTCCTTATTGGCTCCTCGGAACAGGAGAACTCGTGCACAGCTCTCCTGAAGCACAACAGAGACTTGTGTTTACCTATAACAGTATTATGTGTCACTCTACTTGATTTTATTGTATGCAACAGCTTACATGTACACAAGCAAACATTTTGTTTCAGAAACAGCTGTGCTCAAAAACACCCGTGGGTGCTATTTTGCAGCTTCTAATTGGCCTCTCAATTTGGCGTGGGCAGTTTAAGAAGTATAAGTCATGCTTGATGAATGGCTTCAGATCTACTGTCTGTATCAGTAAAGATGGGTTTTTAAATGTCACATCAGACAAAGTGTACCTAAACATCCATTTAACTCCCCATCTGTTAACCAGTGCAGCTATTAATGGCAGTATCAGTGACACGCCAAAAAAATATAAGTTTCCAGACTTTTTATCTATTTTCCTACAACAAATGCACGTCTGGATGCTGAAAAAGGAAGGCCAAGAACAGTAGATGCCACGCTGCCAAGGAGGCAGGATAAATTATGTCAAATTTGTTATGAAAAACTTGACACAATTTGGACATGGTTTTAGAAAGTCAAATATCAAGTGGAGTATAATCATTTGTGTGTTATGCAGCATGACAGTTGTTGCCAGAGGCAGCATTACAAGCAACCTCTTTGATCACTTCTAAAAGAAACAGACTTACAAAACTGTTTTAAAATGAGTCTGACAGAGGTGACAATGTAAAAAGAACAAGGATGTTTCTTGAGAAATGCCTGTGGCTAAAACATGAATTTGTGAATTCAGGAAGAAGCCCCTTCCATGAGGTGCTTCTAAAAAATACAAGCTAGACATGTTTGAATTTTAGTATCTCAGTATTTGGGTTTTTGACAACTAAGAAAACTCTTTTATGACGAGAAATGTTGGTGGATTAACATTCTAACTGCTGCGATTTTGAACTCTAAACAAAAACGTGATCTAATCAGTGTTACAAAGACAAAAAAAAAATTAGTCTTATAAATGTATTTAGTACATAATGCAAACATTTCTCCCCCAAAGTCCTGAAGTTCTGCACACACATATATGACATGTTTCTATCACTTCAGATGACTTACGCTATTCCTAGAGACATACAGTTTACTGTATAACTGTTACTAATCTAACCCAACAACTAAGTCTTCACAATTTGCTAATTTAATTTATGGCTTTTGCACGTTCTCCCCGTGTCTGTGGGTACTCCTGTTTCCTCCCACAGTCCAAAGACATTCAATTAGTTAGGGTAGGTTAATTGGTGATTCTAAATTGCCCATAGGTGTGAATGTAAGTGCAAATGGTCTCTGTGTCAGCCCTTCGACAGACTGGTGACCTCTCCAGGATGTACCCTGCCTCTCCCCCTGTGGCAGCTGGGATAGGCTCCAGCACCCCACATGACCCTGAATTGGATAAGTGGAAGAGAATGGATGGATGGATGGATGGATGGTGTAACCGTACACAGTCACACAGTCATGTGTCCACAATATGTGAAATACTCCCCACCTACATCCACACCATTGCAGAAGTACAGTACTGTGCAAAACTATTGGGCCGCCACTGATTTCTTTGCATTTTGCTTCTGAGCCAGACTTTCTTGCATTTTTTTAAACTGGTCTTGAGAGCAAAAGTTCTCCAGGCTTTCTGAAGGTCAGAAGTCGCTGCTTTTTTTTTCACTCATTTTCGGTCCAATCCTTGTACATGACCATTTTCAGGCTAATATTTTTGTTGTTGTTGTTATTTGTTAAACTACTAAAACTGACCTATCAGTCATTCAAGTATAAAAGGGCACCTAACTCAAAGAACAAACCAGTGTTGTGTCTATAACTTAGTAAAGAACCTATTTTAAATTGTATCTTTAGGCACCTTGTTACTGTCACATCATTTATTCCCATTTCCTTTAGTTGAATCTGCAAAAAATGTCAACGTTAACACAGTTTGACAGACATAAATTTGTTTTTTTGCACCAACAAGGTGATTTTAAAAGAGCTGTTAGCTAAAAATTTGGCATATCCTGTCATGGTCTGTTGTGTATCCTTAAAAAATTTAAGCAAACTGAACAAGTGGAGGTCAAAAGAAGCAGTAGGCCTAAATAAAAATGTAACAGTATCTAAAAGTAATCCTTTTAGTAAAATAATGAAATAGGAAAAATCCACCAAAGACCTCAAATAGGATCTGAGAGATGCTGCTGGCCCTTCCATTGATTCATCTACTGTTCACCGAAGCCTGTCAAGAAGCCATTCTTAAGGAAGGGAAACGGAGAAAAAGGAGAAAAGGCTGAGATATGCCAAATTACAAAGAACAGGTCTCATGGAGTGATGAATCCAAATTTCAGAATTTTGACTCAAATTGTCATCAACAGGTACGGAGGAGCTCAGGAGACAGGTACAACAGTGAGTACCTACAGCCATCTGTAAAACATGGTGGGGGCTCTGTCATGGTTTGGGGCTGCATTTCAGCCAGTGATATTGGGGAATTGATGGAATTATGAACGCAGGAAAAATACAGTCAGATTTTGATCCACCATGCAATACCATCTGGAAAGCGTTTGTGTGGTAACAACTTCATTTTTCAGCATGACAATGATCCCAAACACTGCCAGTTCAGTAAAAGCACACCCGGATGGAAAAACACACAATTGCCTCCCCAGAGCTTGGACCTCAACATTATTAAAGCAGTGTGGGGTTATCTGTACAGAGAACGCAACAAAAGGCAACCAACATCCGAGGAAGAGCATAGGAGTATCCTTCAATAAGCCTGGAGAATTATTTCTGAAGACTAGTTAAAAAAAAATACAAGACATATTTCAGTAAATCACTGCATTTTTATGCCTAGTGATTTGCATAGTATTATATCTTGGACAATTTAATCTAAGCAAATATCAAGTACACATTGATTTTATTGTGACACCAGAGTCATCCTTTGGCAGTGGCCATGTTTGTAAACATGACAGACAAGCTAATGTAATCACAATACGATTTCTGAATGTGCAAATTGCACTGTGCCTGGGTACTAGTACACAAAATACTTTGGACGCAAATGTACTTCAGTACATAAGCAATATTCAGCTAAGAATAGTGTGGAAGCTCCCTTAATTATAGAAAACAAAAAATCGTGGCATGAGATTGTGCAGGTGGGCGTATAAAGGCAATATTTACAAAAGGTATTTAACAAAATATAGAGCTTGTTTGCAAAGCAATTGATTAATTTGAATTAAAAACAATGCGGGTATAAAAACATTTAGTATAATAAAAGGAATACATTTCAACATTTACAAAACAGACTCCCTGATTAGTTCACTGCCACACCTTTCTCTTTATTCTGTGTAAGATAAGTGTGACATATTGTGTGTAAATGAGTACACCCCCCCGGCAACTGTAGATTGACTGATGGGGTTATGTGTCCATGTGCCGGCTGGCTGAGGGTCAATATGTAATTTAACACGGAGAGCAGAATTAATAGGACTTGCCTTTCTCTACAATCAGCACAATGACTCTGGTGACTACTATCACTACGCACATCCAGGAGCATGCATACCCAGATTAATTGAATATGTTGTTCAGTTAATCCGTCCATGTGGTTTTGTTCTTCGGGCTGGGTATTTGTGACCCACTCTCGCATGCACTGGAGCACCCTCTTCTGGTAAAACACACAGATGCTAATTTTGGTGTGGGATGTTACTCATCATGCCCTAAACTGAGCTGTATATTAAGCGTGGTGCCAGGTGAAACAAAGAAATATGAAAAGTACATGTAACCATAGATGGTGAAGACACTGAGTATATTTTACAAATGGAGCCAGTGTTGTGATTAATATATGATTAGTCTTTATGCTAACATCTAAAACACAATTGCTACAAAAAAAAAATATATATATACTACTACTACTGTATATATATATATATATATATATATATATATTTAAATGCCTACAGCTACTTTAGTAAGTAATGCTAATCGCCCACACCTGAAGCAACTGAATGCACACGCATGCATGCACGCACACACAGACACGCGCGCACACACACACACACGCACGCACACACACACCCACACACACACTCAAATACAAACACAGACATTTTTCAGTGTAAAGCATCATAATGATCATTATTCACGGAGAGCTAAATGGGTATGGGTTTTCATTCAGGCAGACCTTCGAGTGCACATGAAAAATGTACAAGTATATTTCATCTCTTTGGTGTGACAACAGTGAATAGTGGAGAATATATATCAAGGTTAGGGAGCAAAAGAACAGAGAAAGATACAAAACACAATCAAGTGAATCACAATAACTATGATACAATCACTTCAACTTGTCCTTGACTATGTGAAGGTTGTTTGAAGTATAACATGTACCACAGTCTGCCTTTCTAGTAATGACAAATCAAGGCTGGGCTTCTGCAAAGTGTGTCAAAAAACTTCTCCAATCAGCCTCCATACCAAGCTAAGGAGATAGAAAGAGCTGTTAATGTGTCACACAGACCCCCATCAGGTGGACCTGAACTTCAGCATTACTAATGCATATTAATGTAACTCTGGCATTTAACCTGCAAGTTAAGGAAACATGTTATAATGATATTAACCTTGATTAATTGCCTTGACTCAAAGGTGTTATGATCAAATGTGAGTACTGCAACACCTGAACTTTTTGACACACAGTTTCAAAAATACATAAACATGCACGTGCACACACACACACACACACACACACACACACACACACACACACACACACACACACACACACACACACACAC
>JAVDPK010002050.1:50348-66613 GCA_034780415.1 Cichlasoma orientale
CACACACACACACACACACACACACACACACACACACACACACACACACACACACACACACACACACACCTGCACCTAACACTGGCTCTAATATTGATGTTTAAAACCAGTTAAGACCAGTTTCATCAAACAAACACAGTCAAAAGCAAAAACTCACATGTAAATACCCATTGTAAAACACACACACACACACACACACACACACACACACACACACACACACACACACACACACACACACACGAAACACTTAATTTCCTTTGTGACTTATGATTAAAAATATTCATCACCTTTACCAATGCGAGTGCAAGCCTGTAGAGTATAAAGTGAGAAATGAAGCTGTGAGCAAGGCACCAGTGCTAACACTTCATAATAGATTAAAATAGTCTGACAAATCAGGGCAACAATAAATCTGAGACACAAAAGTAAAGCCCAGAATTGTTCCAACGAGAATGTACTGTACTTACAGAAGACAAAAGGAAATATTGGAAGAAATTGACCAAACAAAATTTTAATACTGAACAGATAAAATGTCAATAAAAATATGGATAATAGCCTAATATCATCTCCAGGATGTAATTACAGAATATCTGCGGTATCCCAAATGAGATTTACAGAGAACTTTCATTACTCCTTCTTTCTCTCAAGGTCTTCCAGCTTCTCTCATTACATAACATCCGCATGTGCAAAAGCCTCCAGACACATAAACTCATTACATTTTACACAACTTAATGAAGACGTGTAATGCAACAAATTTAAACCCATCCTTACGAATACGAGCACTCGCACGCAAAAAAAGGAGAACAGCAAGCAGCAGCCATTTGACACTCACCATGTGCAGCATCATATACTGTTTATCCCACGCTCTGAAAGTCATACGATACAACACCTTCCGAATTTCACATCACACACCTCCCTTCTCCTCTCACCAAGTCATCTGCAACCCTCTTGCCTCTACAAGCCTGTTTCTTGTTCACAGACACCACTGACATGCTGTGAGTAGCTGCCGACTGCTACTCTCACTATCTCCAAGTCAAACTGAGAGAAATTCACTTTGGCTTTTTCCTTTTTTTTTCTTTTTTTTTTTTTTACAATGTTCAGAGAGGCAGTTGTTATGGTGATGGGATACAAAGACAGCTCTAGCAGCCAATGTACATGAGTGGGAAGAGCATTGAGGCTGGGTTTGTGAATGCGTGTGAAGGAGTGTGGTTGTGTGTCCTGCATAACACCTAGGATAATGCCTTGAAGAGGCTCAGGGATGATTTGCCAGTAATCAGCTGGATCTGATGTGTGTTTTATTGCCTGTTGAACAGAGGACTGATAGAAAGGCTGGGTAATGATTTATTTGCTTTGGTGAAGGTCTTAATAAACCCTTTATATCCCTCTCCCTTTTGCTGTCTTTCTGTCAGTGTAACACACACACAGAGGGGATGCACACTTATTTATTTTCCCAGTCATACTGACATGCTGACACTTGATTAAATATTCTGAATATTCAGAAAATAACTAAAAGGGTGACAGTCTGCCATACATCAGATTTAAACATCAAAGCTCTTTGACGAAACACAATATGTGTCAAATGTAAGGCCAATAATTTGCTATAACACTAACCAAAATACAAGCCAAAAGATTTTGTTCAGTAAATCCAAAATATGTGTTACATATCAAACAGTCACTTTGCTTTATTTTCAATCCAACTAGATTAGCATGACTCAGTCTACAAATCAATCATAATGAAGTGAAATGATGAAATGACATGGCTTGTTAATGTTAACTGATTGGCCGAACTAAATGCACACACAGGTTTTTTTTTAAAAAAAGGGCAAGGCAGATTTACAGTATATTTCAAGCTAAAATACTCCACAAATCATCCTGATTTTATCTTCGGGCGAGATAAAAGAAAAGAAATTCAAACTTTAATCTCTGCACCTCTTTTATGTCTCCTCCTTTAGATGCTGCAATTCTCTTTCTTCCTGAATAAGTTAAAAACTTCCTGTCATGTTTCGAGCTTGAACAAAATACTGAAGAAAAGCCTTGAGTGGGCTGAAAGAAATCAGTGTTCATCAATTTATTTCAATCATTTGTGCACTGATTACCTATTACTTTCACTAGGAATCACTTAACAGTAGATGGGTCTATCTTTTACATTTTCAATTTATTTTGCAAGCTTGTGCATATACACAAGAGCAGGGTCTGGGAAATGCTGGCACATAAAATAAGATTCTCCTCAACAGTGTCTTCATATTTCATTTCATTCAATCATTTGCCAAGTCACATTCATACATTATTGTGGCCGGTCTTTCTCATTGGACATCATTCATCCAGTCCTAGATATGGTATTCTTTCCTTTGTTTTCCAGGAGGAACGATGGATTTTTTAAAAAGAGTAATGACAGCTACATGGCCTGATATATATACAGTTCCCCACTCGCCCTGCGGGCGGTCTTCGCCCTTCAAGTTAAGGTCCTCTACCTGAGGCTTGAGAGCTTGAGGGTCCGTTACAGTACCTTAGCTGTTTCTAGGGCTGCACTCCTCTGGTCAGAGATCTTAGATGTCATTCCTGGGATCTTCTGGAGCCACTACACCAGTTTGGGGGTCTCTGCATCAAGTGTTCCAATTACCACGGGGACCACTGTTACCTTCACCTTCCACATCCTCTCTAGCTCTTCTCTCAGGCCTCGGTATTTCTTGAGCTTCTCGTGCTCTTTCTTGTTGATGTTGCTATCGCTCAGTACTGCTACATCTATCACCACGGCGTTCCTCCTCGGCTTGTCCACCATTACTATATCCGGTTGGTTAGCCGTCACCAGTTTTTCTGTCTGTATCTGGAAGTCCCAAAGGATCTTAGCTTGGTAATTCTCAACCACCCTTTTTGACCTCGAAACGTCCAGGCCATACTTGGCACAGATGTTCCTGTAAACTATGCCATCCGCTTGGCTATGGTGTTCCATGTATGCCCTGCCTGCTAGTATCTTGCACTCTGCTCTCTGGCAGTCATCTCTGTGATTTCTGATCTGAAATCACTGAATGAACTTCTATAAAAAGTCATAACCCACTGACATAAAGCACCAATCAATCACACTGGTGGTAGATGGCCGGTGGACTATAACTGACTGTGCTGTTGAGGAAATGGATTTGTATGAGAAAACCAATATGCATAGTGAAGGGCACCATTTTTAGAAAAAAACCCCCTAATTATTACTTGTGAAAAGTCACTGACAAACTCCCTAATTTTGTACAAATCAGTTTCTTACTATCAGTCTCAGTTTGTTCCTGTTGCTCAGGTGCTAGTTGCAAGAGAGGGTCATCATGAACAGACAGTTTAATACTTAAAACTAATCCATATATTGTACACAACAAAGTCCCCAGTAGCATAAAACCTATTCTTACATGTTGTGTGTATGATTAGAAATGCCATTCAATTAAACCTGAAGAGGTGGAGGTATGTTTTGGAGAAAATAGGAAAATATAAGTCAGTTGAAGCAAGACAGAGTGCGTGTGTGAATGAGTAAGAATCAGAGGTAGTGAAGGTGGACAAGTTTAAATACCTGGGGTCAACCATCCAAAGCAAGGGACAGTGAACAAGAGAGGTGAATAAGCGTGTTTAGGCAAGGTGGAGTGGGTGGAGATATCAGGAGTGATTTGCAACAGAAGGATAGCAGCAACAATGAAAGGAAGTTTTACAAGATGGTAATGAGACCTGCTATGATGTATGGTTTGGAGACAGCAGAACTAACAAAAAGAAAGGAGGCAAAGTTGGAGATAGTAGAGTTGAAGATGCTTAGGTTTTCATTGGGAGTGTCCAGGATGTACAAGATTAGAAATGAGTATATCAGAGGTACAGTTCAGGTTGAGAAATTTGGAGACAAAGCAAGAGAGGCAAGGCTAAGATCGTTTGGAGATGTGCAGAGGAGGGATAGTGGACATACTGGACAAAGGATGTTGACTATGGCGCTAAAAAGAAGATTCATCAATGAAGTGAAGGAGGACATGCAGAGAGTTGGTGTGATAGATAAGGGAAGGTTGGGACAGGGTGAGATGGAAGCAGATCATCTGCTGTGGTGACCCCTAAAGCAAAAGAAGACTAAGAGGAAGAAGGAAAAGTAGAAGAAGAAGAGCTGTACTATTGTTTGCATGTACAAGATTGTTTGTCCTTGGTTTGCTTTGCCCAAGTATACATTCTCACAGTTCCACAATTTGTAATCTTGAGCGATAACAATTGAATTAAGTAAAAAAAAATGTTGTCACACCCTTGCAACACAACGAGATATAAATACATTAGTTATGTTTTGCTCGTGATACAATGGGCAACAACATCACCTCTGTCTGTATGAAGGAAAGGCAAGCCCAGCAAAGAGAACAAATGCTATGAAAATTACATTATTCTGCTCTGCTTCAGCCACACATACACTATATCACCAAAAGTATTTACTCACCCATCCAAATCATTGAATTCAGGTGTTCCAATCACTTCCATGGTCACAGGTGTATAAAACCAAGCACCTAGGCAAGCAGACTGCTTCTACAAACATCTGTGAAAGAATGGGTCGCTCTCAGGAGCTCAGTGAATTCCAGTGTGGTACCATGATCGGATGCCACCTGCGCAACAAGTCCAGTCGTGAAATTTTCTTGATACTAAATATTCCACAGTCAACTATTAGTGGTATTGTAACAAAGTGGAAGGGATTGGGAACGGTAGCAACTCAGCCACAAAGTGGTAGTGTGGTCAGTGGATGCTGAGGCGCATAGTGTGCAGAGAGGTTGCGAACTTTCTGCAGAGTCAATAGCTACAGACCTCCAAACTTCATGTGGCCTTCAGAATATCTCCAGAACAGTCTGTAGAGAGCTTCAAAGAATGGGTTTCCATGGCCAAGCACCTGCACCTAAGGCTTACATCACCAAGCGCAATGCAAAGCGTCGGATGCGGTGGTGTAAAGCACACCGCCACTGGACTCGAGAGCAGTGGAGACGTGTCCTCTGTAGTGACAAACCACGCTTAGGTCCAGTGAAAGGAACTCTAAATCTTCAGCATACCACGATGGTTTTTGCAATGTCATGCTCCCGACTTTGTGGGAACGGTTTGGGGACAGCCCCTTCCTGTTCCAACATAACTGCACACCTGTGCACCTTAGAGAGGAGACTGCGAGCCAGGCCTTCTCGTCCAACATCAGTGTCTGACCTGACAAATCTGCTTCTGGAAGAATGGTCAAAAATTCCCATAAATACACTCCTAAACCTTGTGGTAAGCCTTCCCAGAAGAGCCAAAGCTGTTATAGCTGCAAAGGGTGGGCTGACACCATATTAAACCCTGTGGGTTAAGAATGGGATGTCACTTAAGTTCATATGTGTGTGAAGGCATAAAAAACACATTAAAAAGCTATATAGAATATTTTGGCCGGTCAATAAGTATCATTAGAGAGATACCATGTCGCAAAATGAGTACATATTCGTTTTTTGCTTATAAGGGATCCTTGTCTTGACCTTTAACTTTCAAAGTCTAACAATCTAAGCAGTTTTTGTGCATACACTATTACAATGGTGATGAAGTGCCCATGTTGTCCTGGATCAAGAAAAGGAGAACGAGAGAGAGGGTCAGGGAGGAAGAACTGAATGTCAGAATCTATAATCTATGGCAATTTACCAACTCAATAAATCAAGAAAATATCCTTCTTTTTCTGCTTGAGGCTTGGGACAAGGTTTCCCAGGAGTCAGTAATAAGGGCAGCTTTATTATTCTTAAACCCACAACATTTAACATCTATGAAGTGCAGGGATTTGTCCCTGATTAATTCAGCATTCTGAATACTGAATACATTTTGTCACATGTGGATAGGTGACTTTGAATACGGTCACGAATCAGTGGCAAGCAGTGAGTAGAAGAGCTCCTTTAGCTGGCAGGAGAAGAGAGGATAAAGGTTCCTTCTTTTAGTTCAGTACCCTGAAGAGGTTCTTGTCTCTTCCACCACTAAAGGGGGATTATCTGCCACTACTTCATAAAAGCCAGGGTAGGAGGCCAGAAATTACAGAGACAACACAAATCCCCCTGTGCAGCTATTTTCTCTTGGTCTTTTGCTCCCCTTTTCCATCACTCCACACAGAAACAGATGTGGACCCTTCATGTCCTATTTCATAGCTCACGTACACGCGTGTTCATACAGCACCCAGAAATGAGCCACAAATAAAGAAATCATATACAGGATGCAGCTACAGGAAATGTGTCAGACACTGTCACTGCCCTATATTTACACTCATTACCACATGGCTACATAGCCCCTGGTCTCACAGCTGGCCAACAGTACGCTTTGCCATGGGTGAGTGGTAATTGCAATGCTCGCCAACATGATGCGTATTCAGGAGGATCATATGCTTCTCTAATCTGAGCTGGCTCATAAAATACACACACTCTCTAGACTGTCACAAAATACAGTGAGCCTCTAGGGGCCACCAGACATCATGATGATAGGAACACACCCTAAACATTTTTGGAAGAATAGATGTGGAAGAAATGTTTCGCCCTGCAATCACAAAGCCCAGCTGATGGTGCTAGCAAAGGTATGGCATAACCCCTGATATTTGGCAACAAACACTGTAAAAAAAAAAAAAATTAAAAAAATGTCTCCGATCTAACTGTTGCCACAACATAAATGACTCATATGTGGCTACACTTCAACTTATCAGGTGCAGACTCTCAGGATGGAGCTGTCAGATGTACTCAGTATGACAATGATGCGGAAAACCGTTATGACTGTGAGTGATAGTCTGATAAACCTGAACCAACACTGTCATTTAGATTCATAGCAAAACAGCTGAAGCTTAATTTGATTTAATTAATTGTAAGTGCTCTTTTAATGTATAAACACTGCATGTATGAAATTCTGTTTGTATCCAATGTGAATAGCACAAAAGGCAATAAAATAATACTGTTTTATTACCTGAAATAGACGTACTTGCCAAGTTTTTTGGCATCAGCAGTCATGCAGGGAAAACTGCATTTTTCTTGTGTTATCACATCAGCAAACACAGACACCCTTATCTGGCAAAAAGCGTTCCCGATTCTGTCGATCTACTCTTTGTTGACAGCCACTTATATAAAAGCCGGAGCAAGAGCAAGCAGGCCTTGACCTCTGTCTCCCAGATGCTTTGTACAGAGAGCTGCAGGGGCACTGCATTTTAATTAGACACATGAACTGACTGAGACACAACTCCCTGCTAAATATGTGCAGAACACTTTCTGCATGTATTTAACGGGGAGATTACATTTCATAGCTCCACTCATGCAACAGATTTTAAAAGCAATGAGAAAGCAGTGAGCCTCTACTTTCTAAACAACAACAAAAAAGCACTAAAACTGAAATGACACAGCGGCTTTAGATTAATGTACTTTAATGCAATTAAAAAACACAAATTAATTATTAAGCCTCAGAGGAGTGCATGCTAAGCTAAAGACTACAAAGTAATGGTTAAGACAGGTTTTTATTTTTGGCTGAGAAAAAGGAGGTTTATTCTATGGGGGACGACACAAAATGTCGTTTTTACTTTGATAAACAGTGCCAGGATGAGTCATTAACAATAAAAAAAAGAAATAAAGACAAGGTATGATTGATTAATAAAGTAAGCAGGGGGAGAGAGGTTGAGAAACTGCAATCACACCATCACGAAGTAGGATAGTAGTAGAAGTATTATCTTCTCAAAGGAAGATAAAGTGAGAGGCTTCATGCAGATATACTAAGAGGCACCTCAGGTACTTGGCAAAACCACAAAGCAGACAAAAAGGAGGCAGTCTGCTGATGCAGCCACTGGTGGACTGAATCTTCCATTTGATTCAGGCTCGCTACCAAAACAGAAGCTCCTCTTTTTAAACCTGTACTCACCAGAAGGAGAAAAACAAACAGTCAAATGGCTTAGTTAGTCTTACTTGTCAGTTTATTCCATAATTCATGGATTTATTGCAGAGTATGAAGGTCTAGAAGCAGGTTCCCGTTAAAAATGCAACACAATGATGTTGTAGGGAAGAAACACAAGAAAAATGGGGTCACGTGAGAGGGAGGAATGGAAAGAAAGAGGACAGTACAAAACATGATAAAGGGAGGAAAACCACTGAGAAGAAATGATGACAGGGTAAAGCAACAATGCATTTACAATACAGCTGCAGTCTTGTTTTCTGCGTGATAATTTTGTTGACACTTAAAGCTAATAAAAGACACAGCAAACCTCCTTTGATGAACACACTGCACCAAGCACAGTCATACTGTAATAATACAATTTACATGCATCTTTTTTCTATTTCATTTTTTATTTAGTCTATTTAGAAATCCTACTGTGAGGCATTTGGGGTTTACTTGTTTGCTGAAATGTTGTTCCATACTAATTGAACAAAAATAAATAAAAATTAATAAACAATGAGAAAATGAGAAAGATGGGACCCCACTGTTGAGTAATTTTCAGAGAGGCAGGTTAACAGACAAGCAGCAAGCAGTAAGATATAAAGTATTTTCCCCCGGTAACTTCTATTTCTCTGAACTGGTGATAATAAAACAAGGTAATTAATTCATTTCAGCAATTAGTAATTGAATAAAAAAAATGCACACTTTCTTTACACAAATAACCAATTTAGTGTCATGAGTTCTAGTATCTATTAGTATCCTAATGGGAGTGGTTTCTTCTCCAAGTCACTAAATATATGTGAATATGATGTAAGTCACATGATGTAAGTCACATGCTCCAGGTTTTTCTGATGCAACATGACACAATGCCAGTGTGTTGATCTGTTTACCATGTAGCTATACTTTAAAGCAGTGGTAGGCAATTCATTTTCCCAGGGGGCCACATAAGCTCATAAAGCTTCTAAGCTTCCAAAGAGATGAAATTAGTATTGAGCAGAATCGAATTCATCTTATTGGTGCAGCCCTCCACAAAAGTCCCAGCTTCTCATGTGGCCCCTTGGGAAAATTAACTGCCTACCCCTGCTAAAGGTGTGAAGATCACCTTTATAATCTGAGACAGTTGCTCTGCTATGATCATTAACTTTTATCTATTTATTAGGAGAAGTGTTCATTTCACTTTTATACTTATATCAGGTTTTGGAGCCATTATTCACTGCGTAATTTAGAGTTAAATCAACACTGGCATTGTTTTGATTGAAGCATTATTAGGTTCACATTTATTTCACTCAGGTTTGTTGTCTTGCGCTAAGATATCAGACAGATTATGGCCTGATCTAAACATTGCTTGGAGGTCTGGGATGAAGGTAAGTGTACTGGACAACAGTGGAGCTTGCATAGTGTGTCATAATGGAGGAAAACCAATGCTGCATCAGGGATACCTTATGAGGTAGACCAGCTTGTTAGAAATTCAAAGTCTTCAAGTTCTGTCAGTTCTGTGAGATTTACCAAACAGGCTTTGAGGTGTTTTTTTTTTTTTTTTTTACCACCAAGCTGGATACAACTGTAAACATGACAAAATAAAAGAGGGATGATATTGCTGGTGCAAATAGGTATAACTGTTAAATGGAATACAGAAACAAGACAAGCGGTATCATACACACTGCTTCAGCTGCCAGTGTCTGTTTACGTTCTTTTCCTGGAAATTGCTAGCTAGCACCTCCTTCCCCATAACATGCATGTTGACAGCAGGCCTGACTGATCGTGCAGCAGCGATCTGCCATGTCTTTCAGTCTCCAAAAGGCCAGATTTTTAGACTCTAATCTGACAGAGTAACCATTGTAACAGGCAAAAACATCATACAGCCTGAGCCCAACTTTAGACAGTCTGAAGAGTCCAGACCTTTGAATTTGTCCACCCCAAAAAGATGATTGATTCATCCGACATTATGACACAAGCTTTCTGGGGTGAAAAAACCAGTGGGTCCAATAAGCACTATGGAGGGATGTCTTGATAATCAAGTAATCAAAGTAAGGAAATCCCAGAAGATTTTGCATCCTGAAGAACTGAATCAACTTTCTAACACCGTTGGCCAACCAGCAGCATGGGTGGGACTAAAACTGCTGTTCTCAAGGACCGTCAGGCCATGTGCATTATAGACAGGGCTCTTACTCTTTCTGTTGAGTTTGACTCCCTTTATGCAAATTTTTACCAAAAGTTGTTTTTGTTACAGAACAAAACAAGATTCTTGTGTTCATATTCACCGTGTAAATGTGTTTAATATTACATCCAGCTGGTTGATTTAATGAAGCCACCCATTAAATACCATATTTATTAACCTTTTTTGGTTTAAAGTGGCTGTTTAAATTCCCTGGAGACAAAGAGCTGCTGCTTACTGCTCAATGCCTGTCAGTGCAGATTGTGGTGATTCTCCTTTATCTGTGTGTGCCTATAAGTACAGTATGCTCTCTCTATTTACGCTTTTCTGGACCTTAGCCCGTGTTTGTCTGAGAGCACAAAAGCTTCAGTAATCTCCAATATCCATACCTAACAGGCTTAAAGTGTAATGCTCTTAGCTACAAAATGACCAATATACTGTATGACAGAGTGAGGATTTGATCCCAAGGAGTAGGATTTTCTGTAAGGGGAATCTTCAACCTTTACTGTATTGCAGCAAAATAAATTGCTGAGTAATTTGATACAGTCTCAAGCTTATAGTGAGCCTAAAAAAAAAACACCACAAAAAAAAAGCACTGGAGGCTGAAGGATGAAATTTACTGGATATATTCACAACCATATGTACTGTACCCAGATAAACACACCACACACAAAAAAACACCAATTCATAATTTAGCACACTAAACACACACATTTTATTCATGATGTATGAGTGCAGTAAAAAGCCTGCACTCCAACGTAGTGATGGAGTGCCGTTACCATAGCAGCAGCATCTAACACATCATTCACCAGCGTAAATGCTTCTGCATAACACACACACGTCATATTTACACATCTCTAGTGTAAATTGCTTTCATGTCCACCAGGGGGCGATAACAAAAAGACAGCAAAAAAGACTTGAGGTCCTACAGAAGTCTGTAGGTTTACAGCGATCTGACTTGACCTCAGAAAACACTTTTCCAGTCAGTTTATGGGCTCAGTCACTCATTTCGGGTCACACTGAAATCAAAATTGAGTCTGTTTGTAAATCTTGATTGTTCTATGTTTCAGCGAGGAGGATTATCCAGGGTATGCTCTCTGGTTTGTGATTGGCCCTAACCAGAGGTGGGAAGTAACGGAGTGCAAATACTTCATTACTGTACTTGAGTATTTCTTTTTCTGATAACTTTTTACTTTTACTCCCATCTCTACTCCATCTATAAACAAATATTTGTACTTTCGACTCCTTACATTTTCAAAACAGGCTCGTTATTTTAGGTTTTTAACACATCTGAGGGAAATTTTTATTTTTTTATTCAATTTGAGCCAACAGTAAATGGAGGGAATAATAACAAATAAAAGACAATCTTACTGAGGTGTCCATTCCAAGGCTAATCGCATACAAAGAGATGACAGAGTCAAAAACATAATTTACGCATCATTTATAGTGCTACAGTATACTCAGAGGTTAAAGTGGGCTGGAATGATCTGGAATGGCATTTTTAGTGCAGATGTCCATAAGTTGTTGTTGCGGTAGTTCAGCAGCTAGCTAGCGCTACAGAAGAGGAGTGTGCACAAAGAGTTTCAAATGTCACTTTTTTTTTTCAAAGGTTTAATGAAAATACTTTTAAACTTGGTGCAGGATAAACAGGTTAGCTTGCTGTACTGTGGTGAATTTACAGTAAAGCTCTGTGCTGGACTGGTGCACAACAGCTGTGGTGTTCCTGGTCAGTGTTAGGTTACATCAGATGTAGCAGAGATGAATTTGACTTTAAGCTGATGATGCTTAGATTTATTCACTGAACTCCACCTTAATGCCAACTCTATACTCTCCAGTATAAAGACAGTATAAACAGTATACTCTCAGTGTGGGGGATGGAAAAAGGCCAAGACAGCTTGTGAAATATTGAGTTACATATTGTTGAATTCAGTTGTATAAATCCACAAAGAGCAGTAAACCACAGAGAGGCAGCAGCACAGGCCAGCCGATCACAGCCTGTACACAAAGAAAATCTACTGGAGCTCACAACAGAAATTATTGTGAGTTGTGGTTCTTTTCCCCACGCTGAGCCACTAGAATCAAACTTAAGGTTCCCGAACCTGGCAAATCACACTTTGAACCCTGACTGTGCTCATTTTTCTGTTTAGCTGTAGAGGCAAAGAAAAAATTGCATTCCCATGTACTAATATTGTTGAATCAGTACTTCAGCTTATACCAGAGTATTTTTTAACACAATTATCTGTACTACTTAAGTAAAGAATGTCTGTACTTTTGCCACTCTGACCCTAACCCACCCCTCTCTTGTCACATCCAGTTTCAGCACCAAGAAAGCAACGGTGAAAATGCTCATCTCGAGGACTTTGCTAACCAGTGGGTGGGGTCACGGTAGCTACGTCGATCTTCGATACTGTTTATGATCAAATTATATGAGATGCAGTCATTATCATCATAATTGTAATATCTGGTCTTTTGAACATGTCGTATATTATGAAGTCCTTTAACTGAGACTTCTTTCTGTTTGTCTAGGACAGCAAGGAAAGAAGACACAGACAGAGAAGTAAAAGGAAAAAAAATGTCTCTGCTGTTTTGAAGCCAGCTTTGATCTGCATTCCTGCCATTTGCTGACAACGCAAGCACATGCCAGCATGGTTACTCTGTCATATGGCCTATAATGAGACAATTCTTCTTACAGAAAACATGTGAAATCAGCTATTTTTGAATGACATGAAGCATATGACACTTATTCACCAAACACTGGTATTATTGTAAGCACCAAAAATGGATGCTTGAGCTAATGCTCCTGGTAAAATAACACATGATTTGCTGTGACACAACAACGTAAATGTCTTCATACAGATCGCAAAATTAAAGACAGACAGTTTCTACAGCCCAAACTGCTCTGCATTTAACTCCACGCTTTGAGTATTGAAATAAGAACTATGTCAGTAGGGTATCTGCAAAACCTGTTGTAACAGTAACCTAGATTTACTTCTGATCTCATGAGTCATTTTAGTAGTAGTGTGCTGTTTCTAACCTCTGTGGCCCGGCACCTCGTAGCTCTCTCTGTACGTAGCAGCATGGTTCCTCCTGAGTAATCCTTTTCAGAAAAAATGGATGTTTGAGGTCTGTATAATAACTACTATTCCTCTTGATGGAGTACAATTTGTGAGGGTGGGACAGTGGGAGCTTTCTGAAAGGGTTATCTAAAGGCTTGAACAAAGCAGGATAAAGCCACTGCCTCTTTCCTGCTAAACAACTCACACACAGAGTTGCAGAGCAAAGGCTTATTGTACGGGACCCCCACATACCCCCAACCCACCCACCCATCCAGCAGCAACCAAATCCACCCACCCTCCTGGCCACACTGGCAGCATAGCTTTGTCCAGCATTGTCCCCACGATCAGGACAACTGAGCTCTGGATTAACTCCCAACAGATTAATACAATTAATTTAAAAAACTGGACAAACGGGCATAAAAAGGTGCACAGGGTAGAGCTTTGTTTAAGAGGTTTGTATACAGAGGTGCAGAAACAAGACAGCTCATTCATGGATCTACTATAATACTCCATAAAAAGGTTTGATATGTGGTTAAATTCATGCCAATTACGGTGCAGTGCAATTAAAACCAAGTGACCATAATAGGAAAATAATCAATACCATTGAGGACTGAGATGGAGATGACTTTGGCACACATGCATTTTGCCCAATGACCCAATGACTATACAGTACCAGTCATCACCCATCACCCAGGCAATCACCCATTCATATGAATGGGTGATTGTGTCCAAACTTGTTTTTTGCACAAACATCATGTACATCTGCAGAGTGGTTTTCAGATGAGTAATTAACTAATGAAGTCAAAGTTCATATATTCTGTCACATGAAATATGACAGCCAAGCTCTACTGTGGATTGTAGGTGTCACTGTCATTTTGTGTGTTTGTGTTTGTAACCAGGGTAGTCAGGAAGGATGAGGGGAATGCATGCTGTCATCAGAATCAAAGAGTTCAGAGAAAGAAAGAGCTGAATCAGGTCCAGTCATGTGCTTTCAAACTGACACCAGGACAGAGCCATACGGACAGCACGGGGACAGACCCAAAGGATGGAATACAACTAAATAAATCTCAGTAAAACTTGCGTCTCAATAGAAATTAAAATATTGCAAAAAAAAAAAAAAAAAAAAAAACACCTCTAGATCTGAACACTGGCCCTGAACAGACGTACAGGCTACAGACAGTGAACAGAAGGGAAGAGCCAGAAAGCTCCAGGCTGGAACAGGGGCTATGCGGGTAGTGGATTTATTCATCCTGATGATTATTAGGGTGAATAAATTCTCCATTGTACTTTTTGCCCCTGGCATCCTATTTTTCAGCCATCTATTCATGGTGCTTGACCTAGAATGATGACTCTCGAGTTAGTGCAATGTTCAAAATGTTATTTTTTTTTTTCATTGTGAAAACTTGGGCAATGAGATGTAACAACATCAAGACTAACCAGCAAGTCAAGCTCCAGAAAAAGCGGGGATGGACTAATGGAGGGAAAGGAGTGATGGGGGTGTATGCAAAATTCATGATTCAGTTTGTACTTTAGCTTGGGACATTTTTAAGTAAATGAGTGGACACCCTTTTCCTGCTCAGCATAACTGCCAGATATCTCAACAGTGGCTTGTTTCCTACCAAAGATTTCTACCAGAGGTGAGGAATTCTAAAATTTATACCGAACACCTACCTAGCAGCTTTTGTCCAAGTAGTGTCTGAAATGTATCAACTATCTCCATTACACGCTACTGTATGTAGTAAACAAACAACCTGAACATAGCATAAGCACAATATAGTGAGTAGTTAGTAGAGAAACCTGTACAGTGTGAACAGATTCCCACAGTGTCTGTCAGCTTAATACGTCCACAGTTTTTGTTGTGGGAGTGCAAATGTACGTACATAAACCTCGGTCATTATTGGAATAATAAGTACCAAACAGACACAATAATAATTCCAGCTGCTTTTTATTTTTATATGATAATCCCGAACAATTCAGGATTTGGAAGGCTTTCATTTTGTCACAATAAATAGAACTTGTTTAAACACGAAGTAATGGAAAGCCATGGATTAAAAAACAGATACAACTTACTTGAATTACAACAACAAGTCTAGTGAATTCATATTATCAGTACCTATACTGTACACAGACACCCACATACAGATTAATGGGGTGTATTACACAGGGCCTGAGGCTATGGTTTCTACATGGCCTGGTTTCACAGCATACTGAGAATCAATTCCTTTTTCAAATCTGTGTAATCCCCCCCCCCCCCCCACACCAGTGTTATAGTTTCCATTATGAGTGAGTATGTGGGGTCAGCTTGAGTGAGTGACATATATTTCACCATCAGAGGGTGACCGTGAGGCTCTGTATGAACGCCTGTGCGCCTGCCAAATGTGACCTGTGACCGTGCACATGCCACAATACATGGCCACCAACTACGCATACCTCCTCCATCCAGAAGAGCAATTACTTGAACGTGATACTGCAGCAGTCTGTGTTCACAAGCAAGTATAATCCCAGCCATACACACCCTTACAAACACACCATCTCAGTTAAAGTAAAAAATTATGACAGTAGATGAGACAGGAAAGGTTTTTTTGGTAACAAAGTATGATGGAGTACAATGCAAAACACATTTGCGTTAGAGCAGTATGCCAGTGATTGGAGCATAATGAGGTATTTATGATAGTGAATCACTTTTTAAACCACCCAAAACAAACTGAAACAAAATGTACTTGCAGTCTGGGTCTTACTTACGCTGTCAGAATTTGTGAGAAAACAAAGTCACAACATAGAAAGGATAAAACATTTAAACATCTAAATTATTTTTTTATAGAGCATAAATTCTACTGTTACTGAATAACTGACATAATGTGAAGATGGAAAACACAAATGTGTGGAAGAGGTTGTTGGTCAGGTCGTCCACCTGTGCAGTACTTCAAGTTAGGCTGTCCACAGGGCATCCTGTTAAAGGCTGCCACTTGGTGAACCCTCGCTGTCTGGGACTAACAGCTCTGAGGCTCTCAGAGAAGGTTTGCAGAATATACTCTATGTGGTGGTTACCCTGTGCCCCAACTACTGTAATATTTTCAGCAGCTTTGTCTCTTTCAGAAAGGAACACACACACACACACACACACACACACACACACACACACACACACACACACACACACACACACACACACA
>JAVDPK010002050.1:66713-81798 GCA_034780415.1 Cichlasoma orientale
ACACACACACACACACACACACACACACACACACACACACACACACACACACACACACACACACACACACACTGAGGAAATCTCCATCACAGAGCATCAATAGCTGGCTAAGACAGCAATGTGACACAATCAGAGCATTATGACAGCAAACACTGAAAACCACAAGGCAAATTCTGTCCTGGGGAGAACTACTGGCTGCTCCTAACGCACACATTGACATGTGCATGCGTAAACACATTTTTATACACCCATACACTCATATGTGCACACACCCACAGGCATACAGGAATAGCAGGCACACAAAATGTGTTTAGCTTGCTCAGATCTGAAAGCAAAACACAGAGCTAGACACAAGCATCCGCATATCCTCCAACATATCAGGTGCATACACACGCACATGCTCAAACATACAAATACTATTCCAAGCCCACAGTGAGTAACTCAACCAGTGCAGAGAAAAACATTAGCATTCTGTCAGAGTTTCAGACAAGACTGCACCAGCTGCTCACACAGCCAACATGCAGCAGAGCATAACAACAGAATGAAAGCCAGTGCATAGACAGGTAGTCAGGGAATGGTTGGGGAGTGTTTGTGAATGACTGGAGACAGAAAGTAAAAACAAAAAACAAAAAACAAAAAAAAAACAAAAACTGAGAGACAAAGGGGAACGAAAGGATGGCTTTACACAACAGAGGTAATGGGAAAATTAAAGAGATGATGAAAGCAACTGGGGTACCTTACTATTGAGCCTGGCCTTCCTGGCTTCTTTAGCTTTTCTTTCCTTTTTCTCAGCTGATTGTCTTTGTCTTCTGGTCAGAATGGATCCCATCTCACACACAAGGACACACTCTCCACCACACACGCAGTCCCGTAGGTCAGCTATAGTTTGAATGCCAAAACATCCTCCACATGGCCATATCCAGCCCCCCTGCTCCTTGTTGTCTACTCCCTTCTTATTCTCACTCCTTCTCCTTCACTACCTTTCGTCTTGTCTAGCACGTGCAGACTCACATGGTCAGTGACACAAACACTCATCCGAACCTGGACGCACACACAAACTCCTGTGCATACACAGACAGACGGAGAGGTGGTAAGGGGTTATTTTGCAGGATGCTGGCGAGAATAGAGGGAGAGTGGGGAGGGAGAGAGAGAGAGAGAGAGAAAGCAAGAGAAGAGGGAGGGAACACAGAGGGAGGAGAGCAAGTGTAAGATAGGGGGAGGGAAAACCAAATGAGAAAAACCGAGAGAGAGTGGGTCGCATGTTTAGGGAAGGTATGGATATCCAAAGCAAACTGAAATACAGGAATGTGTAAAGAAAAAAAAAAAAAGAGCTGCGGACTTAAAAATATAGGAGCTGATGCAATCTCCATTGTTACAGCAACCTGCTGAACAAAAACTCACATTACAGTGAGTGGAGGAATTTATAGCAGTTCATTAATAGTCTTGTGTTTTTTTGTTTTTGTTTTAGTGTTACTGAAAACACAGTTAAATTTAAATCCACAAACGATCATGCCTCAACACATCAAGAGCACACAACATTAGAAACAACACAAATAATTTCAGCGGTGCTCCCTACAACTGGGAAGATATTTTTAAAAAAATCCCAAGTTCCATGTCTGTGTTTGTTAGGGGCATGTTTGTGAGCTCAAAGGAGCGGAGAGCAATCTTGTTCAAACCCGATATGCCTTTACTGTCTTCAAAGCTCTACATCGCTCTCCTGTTAGGAGATTATCCACGAGGGGCGCTTTTACGTGTGAGGGTTTCCCAACTGGAAATATCCTTTCATCCCGTGCCATGCAGATGTGTATGTGTGTGCTTGCGGGAGTTTGCATGTGGTTATGTGGAAATCCCACGTCAAATTTCATGTTGGCTGCGGCTGCAAAAATGCAAGCGTGATAGGATAGTTCAGGCACTCTACGGAGGCTCTGTGGAAACTCATAACAATACCACACCCACAATGAGCTACTGTGTAGTTTTATTATAAATTGAAAATAATGCAGGAATTCGCATTCATAAATACAAAGAGCTGCTAACATAAATACAAAGCCACAGTGCAGGAGGAATAGACTTACTATAGATTACATGATGGAGCCTTTTGTGAATTATGCTTCCTCACACTTGCACATTAACAACAGTGTGGCATAATGGTTTAGACTACAGATTTTTATCCACAGACCAAGCACATTTCATACTTTAAAATAGCGTGCAATTTAACAATGCAAATATAACAATAGCACCTAAATGCTCTTGCTCTGCATTGTGCATCCATGACCACATTAACAAATAGTGCATTACTAAATGCTTTTTAACACTGTCTTGCCTCAAGCTTCCTCTAACCCCCACACTTTCCCTGTCATCTTTATGGCCATGTTAATATACATATATGTACCCATCTTTCTATCCATCCAGCTGTCTGAACTTACACACACCGTTTTTGCATATTTCATTAGCTACAAATAAATGAATAGACTGCTAAGCTTTACACTGCAGGAGAGACTAAAATTACTTAGAAGGTTATGCAAAAATTCACAGTTCAGTATGTACCTCAGTTTTAGAGTCGTACTTTGAAAACAGAACAATTTCTTCATTTATTTAAAAAAAAATACAAAAAGTTAAAAGTGTCTGATTAGCACACATTTTTACTCTAACAGTTTACTGCTGCTGTTTACTCTCAAGTATAAGATAAATAAAATAATTTTCCATTTAAATGCACTTAATAGGCAGGATTAACCCAGCATTTTCTTTGAATGGCAGCGGAAAACGGAGAACTCCTGGCAAAGTCCACACAGACTGGTTCTGCTCAGGGCCCCGAACCCAGGGTCCTATTTCTGTAGCCCAGTAGTGGCACTCAGCTACTATGCTTCCAACGCCCTGTTGTGCCAAACTTTAATTAAAATGAAAATCAGCAGAACCATTTCAGTTTTAAAAATGAAAGCAATGCTGCCTTTACCTTTTCTGGTAACAAGTGGGAGACAGTCTTGTTGCCTTGTTGCCTCCTCATTACCCCTGTCTCAGCTCTTTTGAAATGTGCATCCAATTTAAAATCACGTTTTGTTTTGTTTTTAAAAAAAAAAAAAAAACAGGAAAATATCCTGTTTTTTAAATTTGCTAAGTTAACTTCCTGCAATTTCCCATTTAATATTGGGTTTAAATGCTTAGCAAATCATTTTGTAATCATTCTTTTTTATTCACATCTTACACAGTTCCCCAACTGTTCTGGAAAAGTGCACGTATGTATGTATGCACATATAGTATATATTTAATATTATAAAACAGTGAAGTGAACTGAGTTTTTTCAAGTAAAAATCAAGTTTAAATGATCAAACAAATACTGGTTCTATGCAAGTAAGTTGCTTAAAAGAGAATAAAGTTTTTTCTATCATTGGAAGGCCTTTTTTACTCTGTGAGAAAGTCACCCATTCAGCAGGCCTGTCTATCACATGGCTGGCTGCCTACATCAAACACCCACACAAATACACTCTTTATCCCAAAAAGAATATGGTGTAAATTTTATATGAAGCCGCCAAGCTTAACCAGGACAGTTGCAGGGTGAGGCCTGAACAGGCAAAGGGAAAAATGAAAGGGAAAATCCTATCAACTATGACCTAATTTTATAGTTTACCCCGTGGCTAATGAACTCCATGGGAGCAAAGTAGGGTAATGCTTGACCCCTGCCTTGCAGGGCAGCTTGTTGCAGAATAAATAGTGAGCATAGCGACAGCCAAGGCTGCAAAACTCCCCCACAACAGGATTCCCCATCTTACCCCTTAAATCATTACGCAACACAAGAAAATCTGCCATTTAAAAAAAAAAAAAAAAAGGGAAGAAAATAAACATTCATGGTACAATACTTTTTTTTTTTTTTTTTGCTTAAAGCTAATGTTCACTGATGCAAGCACAGGAGAACGTTTTGTTTTTATTTGCACTGCCCAGACAGAGACCTCAAAAAGTTTATAACATCCAAGACTGAATTCTAATGACAACTGGCATAAAATAATTGGGATGCAAATGTTTGGCGTTCTTCAGGGAAATACAGAAAACAGAGCAAGTTGCAGTCTAAATTGGACGTGACCTTGTTATAGAACAGGAACATAAGCTGTGCTGCACTCTTTGAGTAAGCAGTGAATGCTGTGCACAATTACAGCAGACACTCACCTTTACAATATAAAATTCAATATAAAATACTTTAGACACACTCTTATAAAACAGTCCATAGTGACAGATTCTGCATTGACTCAATATTTACCACAACAACTAGTGTGTCTTTCTGTACAGCAAGGCAAATAAGTATTTGCACACTGACACCGTTAGTGTAATTTCACCTCTGTACACCATTACAGTGGATTTAACATTAAACAATCAATATTTAATTTCATTACAGACTTTCAACTTTAACTCAGTGATTCAAAAAAAAAATATTGTGCACTACTTGTTAAGGAATACAGCCATTTTTATACACTGTACCCCACTTTCAGAGGCTCAGAAGTAACTAGGCAATTGACTGCCAAAGAGTTTCATGGTCACATGAGGCCTGTTACTGTACCTCATTATTCCATCACAAATTAAAAGATCTGGAGTTGATTCCATACCCTGAACCTGCATCTGGTGACTTTTCAGGGGAACTCTCAATATGAAAATTGTGTCATTGTTCAAGTATCTATGGACATAACTGTAAGTTCAGATTGGATCCACTAGTGGAAAAAAAAAATAATAATAATCTTCTACACTTCTGCAGCCAAATAGCCACACTTATCGTCTCCAAGGAAACAGCTGTCATTGATTACTTACTGGTGAAGTATAATGTAGCTTTCACAGTCCATTCACACTTTGAGATTTCTACTCAGTGAGCTAGTGTTACACAGAGATACACATAACAAATTCTATCTTTATAGGTGATTTATTGTATGAAATTACCACCTAAATTGCAACTGGGCAGAAACAGTTTCTCAGTTGAGCACCACTCACTCACACTTTGACATAGCAGTGGAACACAGAAGCAGACTAAAGCATCTCACACCAGACTGTTTTGACAAGAGAAATAATTGAGAGTACGACTCATACTTGTCATTCCTTTCTGCATCTTCATCTCATTCACTATTTTACATTCTGCTTCCATCTGACACTTTTTTTTTTTTTTTTTTTAGATTTATTTTTTGGGCATTTTGCCTTTATTTGACAGTGCAGCAGTGAAGAGTAGATAGGAAAGATAGCAAAGAAAAACACAAGTTAACTTTCTTCTCTATATAAACAACTGATTTCAATTATGTTTATTTCCCACACATGCACTTTCTTGCCCTGTTGAAACAGTTATATGTAAAATGTAAAACTTTCTGAATTGTCCAAACCTAAGGACAGGTTTTTGACCTCTATACTTTTTTCTTTTCCTACTGTAGGAAATGTCGAAAAGGCTCTCATACTGAATTTAACCCTGATAAAAAAAAAGGGAAACCATATGCCAAACATCAAGCCACATAATCAGTTAATTTACTTTTTACAGGTAGACAAAAATACTGTAGTCCTCAGACATAAAATATTCACATAGTAGACAAAAGCACCAAGCACCACAATGTGTATAACTTCTACTACCGTATTAATATTTGGAAAAAAGAAAAGAAAAGAGAAAGACACAACTGGTTTTGAATCAATAGCTTCAAACCACTCACTGTTACTAGGCAGTTGGTTTGGTTTCTATGATTGTGAGGATTAACAATACAATCAAATTTTCTCATGGGATTACATAAAGCTCTCTATAATCAGCCATTAAACTGTTCTCACAAGCCTTAGTCTATTAACTGTAAGAAGAGCATATCTAAGAACATTAGCCACACATAAGGGGTAATAGCGTCTCATTCCATCAACGAACTTTATGGTTTTTGTTTTCATCAAACTGTGATGTAAAGCAGCATTTTTCAATAATAATAATTGCAAGAAAAGCACATGCCATTTTTCACATGAGGCATAGTTAAAATTGGCTTAACGGTGAGTAGGAGTGACTGAGTAATAAAAAAAGAAAAACAATAAAAACTTCTCTTCCAGAATTTCTACCCTGCAGCAGCTCTTCATCCCTCTGTAACATACAAGAGTACACAAACACAGTTTGGAGATCTGGGGTTCTCTCCAGTGTAAATCTCCTGCCATCTGATGGGATCTGATGCAAATGCATTCACTTCTCCATGGAGTCTGCGCCACTCCAGGCTACACACACACACACACACACACACACACACACACACACACACACACACACACACACACAGTAACTATTTCCTGACATATCCTGCTATGCCACACCTGTCGGGGCCCGTACCACAAACCAAGTTTAAGATATGCAGGATATCTTTCCATTATCTGGCTCCATTTACCCTAACATCAGCAAGCAGGCTAAGTGATCACACAAAGGTTGTTATCAGCTCAATAAGTTAACCCAGGGTTTCCCAATCTAGCTGGCTTGGCAGGCTTACGGTACAATAAAACTGCTTTAAATGTTTGCAGCCAACAGGAAAAAGTCAAGGAATGAAGTTGCATCTAAGAGTCTATATATTACTTATGCTCATCAAGGAAAACTTTAGACACCACTGAAAAACTTTAGACCCTCTTCCTATCTGCGCACTGAGGTATTTACTAGGTAATTACTAAGTATTTACTAGGAATGGTGACGCTATTTTCTGGAGAACAGATGGATCAGTAGGGATTGTTTCATATCTGCTGATCTCTAATATTGAGTATAACCTGCTCTGAAGCAGGACAGGTCTGCAGCATAAGTTACCATGGAGATGTACCAGAGTACACGGGCCAATCCTGAAGTTACCTGGATAAACTCAAATCCTGCTTCGTAGTACAGGCCTCAGTTATCCTCAGTGATTTCCTGCTGCAGGTGATTATATCATCAGTCTCCTGTGTGCACACCTGTTTCCCATTATTTCATGAATAATATTAATAGTGCCCAGCAAATATGCATGCTTTGCCAGGTTTTCTAGGTTGCCCAGAAGACCGTATTTATCCTGTTCTTCTTCTCTATATTTGTTTTTGGGACCACCTGCCTGGCCTTCACCAATGTCTGCCAATATTAGCCTTTTGGTTGTGTTTGCCAACTTCTACTGTATTTTTGTTGATGTCTGTGAGCTTGCTGATCCACCAAGCTTAGTTTACTAAACCTGCCTTGCCTTCTGCAGGCTGTTCACATCGTCTGCAAAACACTCTTACACATATTCTACAATATATGAACTGAAAGTTGTATTTCAATTACTACACATTTGACATTTGATTTACTCTGCACTTATACATCCTTTAGGCATAATTAATTTTATAACAAAACGCTGCACAAAATTAGTTCAGGATTACAAATCATGTTGTTTTCTGTTCTATTGCTTAGTTAGATATGAAATCATGCATTTTACAAAGAAATTAGTGGTAAATGCTGTGTATTTTGAAAAAAGCAATTATACAAGTTTTGGGAGAGTTTGGGATGAATCACATGTAAAAAAAAAAAAAATCACAAGTGAATGTAGCCCTATATTTTTTCCTGAATATTTTACTTGCTACAACAGCACACAAAATCTAGTTTATGTTTATGCGACATCAACAATGCTGTTTTGTGTATGAGCACACAACATCCTTACGCAAGCCTGGTAGCGGTCGACATGGCCTAAAGAGAGTACTTCAACTACACATGAATGAGCCAACGAACACACTGAGCACCACTCTTACTTTGTCCCTCTTTTCAACCATCTCATAAAAATTACAGAATAAAACTCAACCAGAGTCTCCTGCAAATACTTGGCTGCTACTACCAAGGAAGCAATTTCTAAAGTGCTGTGTTGCCTTAGTCCAATGCAGCAATTTTATCATTTCAACTCAGAATCTATAAATCCAGTTGCAAATGATTTTGTGTTTTACTTTTAAAGATACTTTTAGCACCCTGGCCATCCTGCTGATGGGAAAACATTCCACAAGAAAAACTGGGGCTTGCTGATTAGGAACGACTGAACTCTCCCAGCCTGAGTAAAGTCTATATGTAAAAGACAATGATGTTTGCGAGAGAGATGTCACAACACAAGAATACACAGTTAGTACCAAGTAGAATAGTAGAATAAATAAATAAAATGCATATATTTCAATATAAACTTTTCAAACTGATTAATTTATCACATGATCAGTCTCAAATGAAAAGGCTTAATTCCACATGTCGCATCAATTGCACTTGCAGTCACTATTCCATAAAATGTTATTATAAATTCCTTTGTTACTTTCAGTGAAAGTTTCTTTCAGCTGCTCCTTTATTCACAAGCAGTCACCACAGCAGGTACAGTAGCTCCGCATATTTAATTTGGCAGATTTTTATACCGGATGCCCTTCCTGACAACACCAAAGGGATTTATGTCTCCTCCTGGTCTTAAACTAGGGATCTTTCATATGTTAGGCAAATGCGTAAACCACTATACTATGGAGCCACAATCGTACCTTTGGTACTTTCAGTATCAAATTACTAAAACTAGATTTCAACCCAACACATCTAGACCAATTTCACAGACAACGCTCATCACCATCACCATCAAAACACCAAAAAAAAAAAAAAAAAAAAAAAGGAAGAACAGCTGCTCATTCCTTCACTGGAGAAACTTAAAGCAATTTCTTTCCATGCATATATGTAGATTCTTGTAGTGGCCCACTTTGCCACCATGCTATCCAACCAGTTTCTTGTATTGTAATTACTGTATTTCATGTATGTCAGTCACTCGGTCCAAAAGGTTGCACAAATGAAAAGCTTGTGGGATGACAAATCGCACGATTGTTTGGGCTTACCTTGGTGTGGAGCTTGGACAACTGCTTTTCATCCAGGTAGGTCTGAGTGTAGACACGTCTTTTATAGCGGAACTGAAAAAAGAACAAATATAAGAGGCTAGGCAGTATAGTTCTTATTGCTTCACTATGCAAAAAATTACAGTTACTACAACTAAAACTGTTATGCAGCATCAGCTGCTCAGCCCTGCCTGAGTAAAATAAATGATTTTCGATTAGCTTGCACTGTGAGATAGAAAGTGAGAGAGCAGAAAAAACATATTTTGGCTTATTTAATAACTTTCAGTGTCATTAGGGAATGAAATGCCGCTGCATATGGCTGTCATCTCTTTCCAGCACTCCTGCATGTCATCTTTTCCATATATTAAATCTTGCTTGAAAACCCAACATTTGTACCTTGACACTTAAGTACAGAATATAAATAGCACAAAAAAGTTGTACAGGAACAGCACTGCATATGGATTTGACAGAAAGTAAAAAAAATGAAATAAACAAAACAAAACAAGAAGTTTTCCCCACATTTAAAAAAATATTCTCTAGAGCTAGAAATATTAGCTAAGAAAAAAAAATCAAAACAGAAGCTGAAGTTGAACTCTGCTCTGCAGACACTGAGTGCATTTTATCCACCCTGTCAGTACAGTATGTAATAAAATAAAGTAGAAAATCTGACCAAATAAAAGTCAAAATTCAAAAAAATGATTTAACACCAAAACCACTCGAGTACAAAAGCACCTGTCAAACAATACAGTGGAGATATCTCACACAGGTCCTCCTCAGTTAAAGGTAAATAAGTACAGTTGTATACAAAAATACTACAGACAACATAAAAACACACCTGACAACTACTCACAATCCTCCATGACAAGGTAATAACTTGGCATGTAAAAGGAACATCTCACAGAAGATGACTTTTTCAGAAAGAGAGCTTGGGAGGGGGTCATACACATGGTCAGCGATTTAGTTTGGACCCTTGTAATTGAGTTAGAGCTTAACAGGTGTGAAACAAAATAGCTTTTTGAAAAAAAAATCTTCTCTTGGAAGCGAGTGCACTAGTTTCAGGGCTTGGTATATATGGTACAACTAGGGCTGTGGATATGAGAAATGGCGCAAAGGTTCTTGGCCAACTTTGCCAAAAGTATTCACTCGCCCATCCAAATGATTCTACAAACTGCTGCTTCTACAAACATTTGGGAAAAAATGGGCCGCTCTCAGGAATATGTGATATTGTTTGCTGTGGTAGTATAATTGGTTAAAGCTATATCTAATAAACGAAGAGATAGCACGTTTACGATTGAATAGTTATACCAAAAATTAGAGATGTGGCGAGTTCAGGTGGCATAATGACATGAGCTTTCACTACTGCAAAATGATTCGTCAAGGTTTTTGATACTGTACCACCTTTGGTCAGTAGCCATATCAGAATTTGTCAAAAGCCAGATCATTCATTAGGTCAATTGCAAAACTGCTTGTTCTGTAGACAGGTTTCACTGAACACTGACAGCCTGTAATAGCTTTAAAACTTTCACTGCCTAGGACTCCATGCATTTCACGTCTCTCTGTGCCTGTTTGTGTACGTGTGTGCATGTCTGCTTCTCCAGCCATGTGTGGCAGCCACCAACAGAGTAAATCCACAACAGAGCACAGGATTTTGAGCTGCTAATCCAAACCTGTCAATCTTCTCTACACCCCACAGGCCTAAGGGAATAACTGCAGGTCAATACACAGTGCTCTGACAAAGTAGCAGCAGACACTTGTGCACACACAAACTGATCAATCCACCCCTATTGAGCTAAATTGTAAGTTTTAGGAAGTACAATCCTAGATCCACATAAAATTAGACACAGCACAGGCTAGAGAAATATATGGACAAATGGCACTGACATACCCACATTGTCAGATCTTGCATCACTTTGGCTATTATATTATATTATATTATATTATATTATATTATATCTTAAATGCTGTAAAGAACAAATGGTAAGGATGCAAGAAATTTGCAAAGGAACCTAACTGGTGATGCCTAAAGTTGGAACCTAAGTTGGAACTTCTGCAGAAGTACAGGAGGTAAAACTGAGCATTTTAGAGACGTGCTGCAGCAAGTAAAAACCTGAAATGTATAGACTTATTCAAATAGAATTCCAAAATCAAAGTAATAAACTTCTAGATGAATGGTTTTTCATCCTTAAGCAGAGACATTAGATCCTCTAGATTCTTGGTTGCAGTCAAGAATCTAGAGGGTGGCTCAGTGGTAGAGTAGATGACCATATATATGCCACAAGGCAAGAAGCAGGCAGCGCAGGTTCAAGTCCCAACCTGTCACTCCTCCTGCTTTCCTGCCACTCTAAAACTGTCAATAAAGCCGCTGTGGCCAAAAAAAAACAAATCTAGGAAAGTAACATGGCTAATTTCAAACGGAAATTCTCCAAAAATTCTTAACGTATCAGGGAAGAATTTAGTCTTTGGTAGATTTTTATTTTGTTCTCCATCTCCTGACACGTCACAAAATCGCTGAAAACAAAGGTAACCAGTCATAAAAAAAAGAAAACTGCCCGTCAGCCACTGTCTGCAATTCTCTTAGATCAAAAAGCATGATTGGCAAGCACTGCAATTATCTTTGAGAGATGACAGCTGCTGCAGACGACACACTGTCATTGACTACATCATTATTGCCATTGGGTTTGACTGGCGCATCAGAAAAAACATACATCACACTTAAAACGATGCAGACATTCATGCATCCAAATGCTGCGTGAACCATAAACACACATATAGACAAATGATTGCTGAACGAGTTCTAAGATGACTGACAAACAGGAACCATGATGAGAAAATGATCAGAGAAACTATTACACTGGCCTGTAAATGTAATCATGCTGCCATAGTAACAAGAGCCCCCTCCCCAATAAAAACCACAGGTGCAAGATGTATTTATTACTAGGCTCAGGGCAATATGGCTAAAAAGTCATTCATCATTGTGCTTAGAAACAGCTATATACAGTACAAAAGGATAAAAACCATTATAACATATAAAGTATCAGTATTTATATAAAAGGAAAGTAAGAGTTCTGTACAAAAATAAGGGTAAATTAGACAAAAAACTATGTGCAGTGCATGAAAAGATCTGCACTGTGTGTCGGTATAGTGACACTGGTGTGCATTGTTGGCCCCTATTATGCAAAGCGAGCACCTCTCTCTGTTGGATGTGTGCGAGAAGCAAGATGCCGCTGCTGTGAAGAGGACGCCGACTGGAATGATTAGGTTACTCTAATCAAATATGAAGTGTCATTTTAAGCCCAAGTTTCAGTTATCCAAATGTTGCGCCCAGGAAAGGAATTAAACAAACTGGCAGTTATTAGTCAGGTTACAGTTAGAGAGAGGGCACTGGAAAGGTAAGTCAATTCAATTCCCTTAACAGCCATACTTACCACTGCTACAGTAATATGTACTACCACCTTTTTCTCTAACACTACAAAATAAGGAAACCCAGCATTATTTGTAATGTTGAATTGCTGTCAATTTTCAAGACTGAAACAGGATATGGGCTGAGTTGTTTCATTAAGCGGCACAGGAGGCACTGATTGGCCGACTTGTTTGCCAGTACTTACATCTGGTGTTCAGCTTTTCCTAGCAATACTCTTGGTAATAGTGTACTTAGTATTCATGTACTGCTTCACCTAAACCATGCAAAGATATTTATTAGGACAATACATCAAAATACACTCAAATATTGGAAGAAAAGTACAGCAATTCTAATGTGAATTGATTTTCCACCAAGCCAAAATTCATTTTGAAGACGCATGCAGAGAAAAAGATTGCATACAGTGTCGTGGCATGTACAACTTCTTTCTCTTTTCTTATCGTACATCAGTTAAAGCCTCATAAATATACATGATCCACACCTACCTCAAGGTAAGGTACAGGAGCAATGGATGGGAAGGGGTATTCCCTTAGCCGTCTCTCCTCATCCAGAAACTTGCCAGCCCTGCCATTGTATGCCGGCTGGAATAGGCCATAGTTTAGTACATCCTTCAGGCTCTGGTTGAGAGTACACAGGATTCGCTGCTTGGACAGCCAGATTGGAGCATCCACATTGAATTTTAAACATTTCTGCAGAGACAAGAGTAAAAAAGGGAGGAAGGTTAACTTTATGGCATTTTTAAACCTAACACATACTGCACTTATTTTAAATTAAGAGACTGAGAAGTAACATATAAGAATAATATTTAACATTAAATATAATGACCTGTTTCATTACAGAGACATATATTCAACGTCCAATATCATATACTGTACGGGGAAGAAGCTGTTCATGCATAATAATGAGCAATTCACATTCACATTCAATTCACACGCAGTACTGTACAAAAATCTTGAACCTTCCTTTCTATTTTGCTTCAAAGAAGCAAGATTTTCTTGTAAATTTTTTTAAGTGCTCTTGAGCAACAGCATAAAAAAGGCACAGAATTCAAGGGATGAACCAGTGTTGTGTCTACACATAACAGACAGCTTTTAAATTGTATCTTTAGGTGCTTTGTTACTAGCAGCCTCTCACAAAACACATAATTTGTTCCAATTTCTTTAGTTGAATACATGAAAAATGGCAAAGTTAACAAAGTTTGACAAGCATAAAATTATATTTTTGCACCAAAAAGTAATTTCCAAAAATCTATTAGATGAAAACTTGACATATCTTGGCATGGTGTGCTGTGTGTCCTTAAAACATAAGGAAACTGGACAAGTGGAGGACAAAAAAAGAAGTGGCAGGCCTACAAAACTATCTACAGCAGATGAACAGTATCTAAGCCTCTGCTTAGGCTACTGCCCCTGCAACCCGGCCTTGGATAAGCAGAAGAAAATGGATGTCTGGATGGATGGATGGAAGGCTGGCTGTCAAGAGGTTACTCTTAAGGAAGGGAAACACTGAGAAAATGTTGAGGGGTGCTGAGGTATGCCAGATTACACCAGAACTGGACTGAAAATCAGTGGGAAAAGGTCTTATGGAGTGATGAATCCAAATTTGAAATGTTGGATTGCATCATTGTCAATATGTATGGAGGTGGCCAGGAAAGAGGTGAGTGTTTACAGCCATCTGTAAAACAGGTTGGAGGCTCTGTCATGGTTTGGGATGCATTTGAACCAATGGTGTTGGAGATCTTGTCAAAACTGATGGAATTATGAATGCAAAAAAGTACCACAGGATTTTGATCCATTTTGAAAGCATCTGATTGGCAACAGCTTAATTTTTTACCATGACAATCATCCCAAAAACAATGCCGCCACTGCAGTAAAAGCATATCTGAATGGAAAACACACACAATAGAACACTATCAGTCATGGACTGCCCTCTGCAGAGCCCCAACATTATTGAAGCAGTGTGGGATCATCTTAAAAGAGAGTAGAACAAAAGAAAGCCAACATACCAAGGGGAGTCTGGAGAACCATTCCAACCTAGAACTAAGACTACCTAAAGAAATTACAAGAAATCTTGCCTAAGAGAGTTTAGGCAGTGTCTGTAAAGGTGATGACACCAAATATTGACTTTTATGAATTGTATACAGTTTTTGCCTTATAGACTTGATTTCCATATAAGATTACACGTTTCAATAAATCACAGCACCTATCTCCCGATTTTCTCAACAAAATATAAAGAAATGAGGGGTAGGTCAAGATTTTGTGCAGTAATGTATGCATAGCAATAGTTTCAGAATTTTCACTTTTCACAGGTATATATTACTGTTCACCCTAAGAGCCTGTGCTAGTTAAAGTAAACAAAACTAAGCAAAGTTTCTTATGTAAATCCATTTTCAGCAACATAATTCTGTGTCAACATATGCATGTACATTATTTATTATTCTTGGAAAATGTAAGAAGGCAGTATGTAACTTCTACAGCAGGAGGAGGTCTGTCTTTAGTCAGAACTTCAAGAGTTCAAAGGTACTGATGCCTGTGGGAAAACGAAAAAGAAAAAGAAAAAGAATCTACTCACTTATGTGCTCTGATAAGCAGCGGTATACAGTGTGTAATACATAGGCTGAAATCTGCCTCTAAGGTATAAACCCAGTGATGCTTCTCTTTTCGAAAGATATGCAAAAAATGATAAAGGCTTGTTAACTGTTAACTAAACTTCAAATATTGGCTAGTTAACAGTTAAACGTCTATGCTGTGCTATGCTAGCGCTTTCTCCGATGTGTTAAGGGGTATGAATATTGTGACCAGGGTTCTAAATTAACACCCGCCAACCCGCCAAATGCGGGTAAAAAATCATTTTGGCGGGTGTTAATAAAAA
>JAVDPK010002050.1:92499-116439 GCA_034780415.1 Cichlasoma orientale
AAAAAACAAGAATGGTTTTACAGGCCACTGACATTTTTCCCTCCTCATCTTCACTGAGTGTCACTACTGGTAGCATGAGGCAATACCTGGGCCCTACATAGGTTGCACAGATAGTCCAACTCCGACAGGTTTATGCCATTGCCACAATGTTTGCTGTGTCCCACCAGAGCATTACAGGAGATTCCAGGAGACAGGCAATTACCGTAGGAGAAGTGGACAGATCATAGAAGATCCTTAATCCATCAGCAGGACCGGTATCTGCTTTTGTGTGCAAGGAGGAACAGGATGAGCACTGCCAGAGCCCACTGCCCAGCAGTGTGGAGCCCGAATGGCATTTGCCATAGAATACCACAATTTGCTGGGCCACTACTGGTGCCTAGTGCTTTTCACAGATGTTCACCCTGAGCACATGTGACAGATCTGAAAGGGTCTGGAGAAGCTGTTGTTCCTGACTTGAATCCAACAGAGCACCTCTGGGACATTATATTTCAGTCCATCTTACACCACCAGGTTGCACCTCAGACTGTCCAGTGATGCCCTGGCCCAGGGAAGAGATCCCCCAGGAAAGCATCCGTCATTACATAAGGAGCCATCCATCCATTTTCTTACGCTTATCTGGGGCCAGGTTGTGGGGGCAGCAGCCTAAGCAGAGAAGCCCAGCCCTTCCTCTCCCCAGCCACCTCCTCCAGCTCATCCGGGGGGATCACAAGGCGTTCCCACACCAGCCGAGAGATATAAACTCTCCAGTGTGTCCTGGGTCTGTCCCGGGGCCTTCTAGGCATGCCTGGAACACCTCACCCAAGAGGCGCTCTGGAAGCATCCTAATCAGATGTCCAAACCACCTCAACGGGCTCCTTTTGATGTGGAGGAGAAGTGGCTCTACTTTGAGCCCCTTCCAAATGGCTGCACTCCTCACCCTATCTCTAAGGGAGAGGCCAGCCACCCTTTGGAGCATGCTCATTTCCACCGCTTGTATTGGCAATCTCATTCTTTCGGTCACTACCCAAAGCTCGTGACCATAGGTGAGGGTAGGGACGTAGACTGATCTCAGTGTCAATCTACCGCTCCCTTTTCCCGTCACTCGTGAACAAGAGATACTTAAACTCCTCCACCTGGGGCAGAAATTTTTCCTGATCCAGCGTTCCATGACCAGGACAAAAACCGCATTGTTCCAGGTGTTCCCAGCGCACCCTCACAATATGTTTAGGTGCACCGGGTCTGTCCAGCATCCTCCCCCACCACCTGATCCAACTCACCACCAGGTGGTGATCAGTTGCCAGCTGATCACCACTTGGAATGCCCAGAACATACGGCCGCAGATCTGATGATACGATTACAAAATCAATCATCGACCTGCGACCTAGGGTGTCCTGGTGCCATGTGCACTTATAGACATCCTCATGTTTGAACATGGTGTTCGTTATGGACGAACTGTGGTTTGCACAGAAATCCAATAACAACATTCATTCAGATCAGGCAGGCCGTTCCACCCAATCACGCCCCTCCAGGTCTCACTGTCATTGCCCATGTGAGCATTGATGTCTCCCAGTAGGACTATAGAGTCATCAGATGGACCACCCTCGAGTATTAGGACCACCCTAATTTGGAACATCTAATTTACAGACACTGCCTCCTTTGCAATATAGTTTTCTACATTTTTTTATTGTTTAACTTAATTATTTATCTGTGTAACTAATAGATTACAGGTAACTGTTTTGTCATGTAGATATGAATTCTTAATGTCATATACTGATGGTCAAAATTTTAGATTTCTGTTAAATAAGGCACCACAGACTCCCTGTTGTCTTTACCAATCACATTTACCTGATAAAATAAAAAAACAAATAAATACAGGATTTTCAACCAGTCTTTTATGGTCCAGTTGAAGCTGCCACTTTGCATTTTTTGTGCAATTTATTGCTTAAAAAATCTCAAACTTGAGGTTACTTGAATCTAAAAAGAATGCCCCCCCCCCTTTTTTCCAATGTGTATGACATGACTAGAAAGAGAAGAATGAATGGTGAATGGAAATCAGTTTTAAGCAGTAGAATTCAAACAAATTAATATAATGTCAGAAAGTTTGTTACACGTTTACGGGTGTCCTTTCTGTTTAGCAGTGTTAACTTCACATCCCTTTTTACATCCCAAGTGCTGAAAAGACAGGAGTTGCTTAGCCCACATTTTCACAAAGTTTCTGTTTCTAGTTTCTGTCTTTTGGCAATTTGTCCTTTTTTATGTTTTGGTTAAACTGTGAGGTCTAACTAATCACAGGTGATGACCCTAAACCTAACCCTAAGAAATCAAAAGATGACAATGCTAGCTTAAACTCATCAAAAACAAATTAGATGTTTTTTCCAGATAAGTCCTTTTTGCTTTTCTCCAAACCCAGGTTTAGAATAGGGTTAGGGTCATCACTAATGATGACTTATACCTCACAGGGTTACATAAATCTGGTCTAATTCAAGAGGATTATCAATATTCCAAGTACCTTTTTTAAAATCACTGAAATAGGGTAAGTTATTATGATTATAACAAACAGCAATCTTCTTTTTTCTCTCACTCTCCCATCACTGCTTGTGGCAAATCAACCATGAAACATTGATGCTACAAGTGAACATGTCATGAGGCCACAGCCGGCTACTGTAAAACTAATATAACAGAGCATAAATCAATTTGTGTCTATCATAACAAGCATCCACACACATTCAGTATAGCATGAGACAGTCTGACCCCTTTTGACAATTACATGTTACATGTGACTGCAGGATTTTCAGTTTGATGTTGGGTATCATCTAATAAACAAGTTGATCTTAATCTTAAGATTTATGGGCCATAAGAAACAAACTGCCGATCTAAACTGCATCACTAAATCCCATAACCTAAAGTGAACACACCATCCAAGGGTTTACATCTGAACTATTACCATCCTACACCCCTGAGACGAAGAGGGGGAAAACTGCATTGATTCAATTAACTCGGATTAATGGGCTACCATCAAGATTCAGACACCTTGAGAGACACTGCATTAACACACACACTACACACTCTGTTCACATGGAAAATGCTGAGGCTGGACCTTCCCTAATTATGGACAATGGTGCGTGATTCAGGTTGTCGATTTGATACGAGTACTTGAGTTTAATTTGTGTTGAAGTGGTATGTTGTCAAGAAAGTAGAACAGAAGAGGAAAGGTGTGTGTTGGTAATATTTCCTAAGTGCAATATTACCATTTTTATAGGAATCTTAACAGCAAAAGAGGTTTTAATGTCTACTTTGTGTGCATAATATGCAGGAAAAATAAATTATCTACAAAGACAGAAGTTTACTATGACTTCAAAAAGTTGATCATATGTCTAACATAAGCCTGCTACCATTTTCATAGCTTGTTGACAACAGAGATTATTTGTCAATTACAATGGCCAATAAATAAATAATTTGGCCAGAAATACTGATCTCTGTCTACTCATCTCTGTCTGTGGGTAAATGCTGCATATAATTATACAGCAGAATAACTCCAGGACAAAACAGTTTATCATGAGTACTTCTAATGACACTATCCACCCCAGACCAGGCCTTATGCAGATTTGCAGAAAAGCTTTAGGCAATAAAAGTAAAGTGAGCTTACTCTAAAAATAATGTCATGAATAGATTACTAACTCTGACTTTCTCTTGCTCTCTAGAATAGATAACAAACTGCAAAGAACAAAATCAATCAAATTAATCTTTATGACCGACCTTTACATTTAAAACAGCCCCAGTTCTCCAAGGCAAGCTCTTAACAGTTCCAGAAATCTTGGGAGATCTTGCTACAGTTCTTCTGGGGACTGAGGCTGTCTCAACTGCTTCTCTTTTTTGCATAATTGCAGACTGTGCTGATTATGCTGTTATCAGGAGAAGAAGAGAGGTGCTAAATGATCAAGTGAGGAACAGAGGGGAAGACAGAGAGAGTGAGAGTACGAATGTAAAGAACGGGCTGTGTCAATGCCTATAAGAGAGCAGAAAGAGGAAGAGAGAAAGCATAATGGTGAGTATATGTGCCAGAGAAAGACAGATGTGTAGTTCCAACAACTTAAAATCGAGCAGCTTTAAGATTAAAGTCAGAGAAACTTTTTCTTTTTTTTTTTATCTGCAAAGACCCCTGGACCTGAATTTGTAAAGAGATAGCAGGCTGTAATCTCCAGCCAGTGGTCACTGCAGAGCCATGTTTATAGCGAACCCCTATTAATTTCAGGTGGTAAATATGCTGGATTTTTATATGAGATGGAATCATTATCACCTGTACACTTCTTACACAAATAGCCACAACTAAACATGGCACTAAACGACTGGAACTAAAGCAATGATGAGAAATATTTAAAACACAAATGTTTTGGCAAAGAGTGGGAGAACCTCGATGCTAACTCATAAACTCATAAGCTACAGTACAGTACAGTACAGTGCACCACACCAAATACACACTAATAGGTGTTGCTGCAGAGATATTCTACAGCAGCTTTCTCTGCCACTTCTTACGCCAAACTTCAGTTTCTCTAAAACACACACACTGCATTTTAAATGTACACTCTATTTATCTGCAACCTCCACGAAAGCACGACACAGAGGACTATCCTGCATCTTAACAATCACATCAGGCAGGTGCAGCACGACGCTGTTTGCAGTCAAACTTACATAATACATTTTACACTTTTTTTTTCTAACGGAGAAGACATGGGACAGACTTATCCTGCCTCTTGGCCTGTCTTTTTTTCACTCTAGTTTCTCTTTCCTTAAATTTGCATAACATTAGCCAGTTACTTTCTGGGGTGTGCCAAGGAGCAGTGCACCTCAGCTGGTTACCAAGGAAACTTGCTGAAATTTACCAGCCAGCAGGGCCTTTTGGTTAAAGCTATTTAAGCAAATCTCTTCAACTAACCTTCCTGAATAAGACACACATCCAGCCATCTGTGTAGTATTTGATATTACCGCTTCCATTTATATTTTCTCATCCTTTTCCTAATCACTATATTTATGAATCATTTCAAACATATTCCCCCAAAACAAGCATACAATACTGCTGCCAGCTGACAATATTGTTGTCAGTAGTGTTGTCCCAAACCTGGCTATCTGTCCACTGTTGCTATAGCCCAGAGTCACTCTTTAGTGATACAATCAGTCAAAGTTAAAGACTCCTTTGTGGTACTGCCAGACTTTTTGTGAAATTGCTGTAGACATGCCTGATACGGGTACATCATCTGTCAATAACCCTTCTCTTCTTTTCATCAAATTTAATCTTTTTTCATGTCACGGCCTTCCTGCCTTTCCTACATGTCAAGCACATCACTATGGTGATGGCCTATCTTAGACTTTAGACAGCTGGATCTCTTCTTAAAGATTTCTTTTTTAGAGTGCTTGGCACAGACGATGTTCTCAAGGCTGTGTCAGAGAGTGACTAGTTATCAAGTATCGACTTAAAAGATGCGTAATTCCAGGTTTGAATATGATCCCATGCAAAGCAGTTTCCTGATTTTTGTCTTTGTGTTCCAGTTCAGGTGCTCATGTTCGGGCACTCTCTTAATGTCAAAACAAGGGCACGCATGTTTTTCTATGTTTGTATAACTGGCTGGTATTTGCCTGTTGATAAAGGTTGATAAAAAAAAGTCACATGATCTTGCTCCAAACCAGCAAACTGACTTCACTGGTGTTTTTGCTGAAGCCCTTTACCTCTCCCCAGAGGATGAACATCATTCTCAGCTTCATGTCTGGTTCCACAAAAATGAGAACAGTTCACTTTATCAGCTTACCCGCATGTAAGGAATTCAGAACCTCAGACACTTTTATAACTCCCGATTTCACTCTTTGCAAGGCAGCTGAGACTTGGAAATACTGGCAACGCAAAGAAAATTACTCCTAAATGAGACAAGCGTATGACCACTGCATGAGGGTTGGAAATTTATGTCTAGCCCAAGCTGTGCAAGTGAGTCGGTCCCCTGATTTAAAACAGTAAAAGAATCAAAGGTCAATTGAAGTTAAATAGAATTCAAAAGTGCAAAAATACATAGAGTAAAGGAACATGACATTCATTAAGGAAGGTTACTTCTTAAAGTGACCCTTCACCTTGCCGCTTCTTAAAAATCTATATACATAGTATAAATAGTTTATGTATGTAGATGTGATTTTTATATTCCAGGATTCATTCCCTTTCCTTCAGGGAAAATTACATAATTTCCCTAACATGCTGAAAGAAGAACCTTATGGTACATCAGTTTAGTCATTATTTACAGCTGAATGGATATGCTTGTTTTTTTTTTTCACATGTGCATCACCTCCTTTCTATATTCTGTACTTGCATAAAACAAATACACGACTCTTAAGAGAAATCCTTCATCATATTTCTCCATCTAAATTTTTATCATTGACGCAAAATAAATCAAAATGTTTGCTTCTCCAAAACACTTTCAACAAAAGCTCAGTATCACAACCTTGATAAAGATAAGACTGAAACTATGCACGTCTAACAGTTGAAAGTAGTCAGGTTTATATTATGACCTAATATTTTGGCAGTTGCAGCAAATTCATCTCACAGAACTCAACGTTGTTGAGTTAGAGTGACATGTTGCTCCATGCAGCACAATCTCATGACACTTGCACACATAGAGCACAGAATTACTTTAATTTCCTATAATTACTGAGCATATGTGCACACCAACGTGATATAAGTGGACACAGGAGCAGTTCAGGGGTGAGAGAAAGACTTGCTTTGAAAAGGAAAACACAAAAGAAGAATGAGAAGACTGAGAACAATGTCAGCACAAAGATTATTATAGTTAACTAAAACTAAACAAAAAGCTAAAAAAATAGGGATGAAATCACATTTCAGGCAATTGAAATAAAACCTAGACTTTTGGGGGGAAAACTAACTAAACTAATTCTGTGTACTCACAAAACTAACTGAAATAAAATAAATATATATAGGAAGTGACTTTAGTCTTGGTCAATTTAGTGAAATTTGTTATTGCATTAGGCTTTGGTGCATATCTTTATTAAGACTTGTGAGTCAGTGGCACTTATAGTGGTGTTTACACTCAGCAGCCACTTTGTTAGGTGGTAACTCAGTGTACTTAGTCGTGTAGACACGGTCAAGACAACTTCAAACCGAGCATTGGAATGGGGAAGAAAGGTGATTTAAGTGACTCTGAATGTGACATGGTTGTTGGTGCCAGATGGGCTGGTCTGAGTATTTCAGAAACTGCTGATCCACTGGGACTTTCTGAGACAACCGTGTCTGAAAAAGAGAAAATATCCAGCAAGCAGCAGTTCTCTGGGTGAAAATACCGTGTTGATGTCAGAGGTCAAAGGACAACTGCTAGAATGCTTTGAGCTAATAGGAAGGCAACAGAAACTCAAATAACCACTCATTACAACAATGGTATGCAGGAGGACATCTCTGAATGCCAAACCGTGAAGCAGATGGGCCACAGCAGAAAAAGACCAATCTGGGTGCCACTCCTGTCAGCTAAAAACAAGACACGGGGGCTACAGTTCACACAGGCTCACCATTATTGGACAAGAGAAGATTGGAAATATGTTGTCTGCACTGATAAGTTGCAATTTCTGCTGAAAGCATGAATTCATCATGCCTTGTATCAAAGGCTGAGGTTGGTGGTGCTGTAATGGTGTGGGAGATATTTTCTTGGTACATTTTAGGCCCCTCAGTACCAAATGTGCATCAATTCAATGCCACCGCCTACCTGAGTATTGTTGCTGACCATGTCCATCCCTTTATAATAGTTTACTCATATTCTGATGGCTGCTTCTAGCAGGATAACGCAAGGTTCAAATCACATCAAACGGAACAATAAGTTCACCGAACTCAAATGGCCTCCACAGTCACCAGCTCTCAACCATGGATATGCCAACAAATCTGCACAAAGAATTGAGGCAGTTCTGAAGGCAAAAGGAGGTCCAGCCTCCTTTTACAAAGTGTAACTAATGAAGTGTCTGGTGAGTGTATATTGAAGTACCTATTGTGAACTTATGAAAAATATGCCACTGACCTCCATGTTATAGAAAAAACCCAACAACTAAAACAAAAAAAAACTAAGCCAAAACTACACTTTAACAAAAACAAAATAAAATCCATATTTAAATATGCAAAAACCACTTTGGAAACTAACTGAGACTGCACTGAATTGAAGACAAAATCTCAAAATGAAATAAAAAGTAAAAACTAATCAGAAAATACAGAACTATAATAACTCTGGTCAGCACATACATCGATGAACTGCTTGATTAAATATACTTATTTGATATTGCAGATGACATTCAGGTTCTCTCTTTAGAATCTTCTACTTTCCATCTGCCTCATTCAGACACTTTGTTCCTTTATGCATACATAAATGGACAAGGACACACACCAGCACACACAACAAATATCGATTAAAGTCCTCTTTTCCATTACTGTTGACAGGCGAGACTGATATGCCAACAAGATTTACAGTTAACGTCAGTCACCACTGAGATATGAACACTCAAATAAGACACAGACTCAGACCTGCAGAGATACATAACCACTTGCAAGCTACACATTCACACAGGGATTTGCAATAAACAAATAAATTACTACTGCTTTTACTTTTTTTTTTTTTTTGCATTTTGGATTAGATTATTTGGAACCATTTTTAAAACCTTAAAACTGAGAAACTTAATTATTAGTAAAAATGTAACCAAAACCCCATTTTGGTTTATCAAGCACTTCCATCTTACTGTGAAATTGCAACCTGGCTGCTCAATAAGCATCCATGTGACAAAATCAAGTCAAGCCAGAGAAGCGGGAGTTCCAGTAGGAAAGACAACACTGTGTACGTAATCCCTTGAAAATCAAAGCAGTGTACAAACCTACATTTAGACAGGAGAATCTTCCTGCTAGTCATGACTAACAGGCTGCTCTCTGGATTTAAATGCAACCAAAATTAATTAATTTAATTAAATCATAATTATTATTCAACAAAGAATGTTGATCTCTTGCTAAGTGATTCATTTCACTACAGTTAAAACAGTAGAAGCTGATCTCCTCTCCTGGTAAGAGGGCTATGGCAGAGCACTGCTGTAGTGCAGGTATTTGGAAATGTCTATATTGCCTAGGGGCTTCCTTTTTCCCATTGGCTGCAAAGAAGAGAGTATAGCATTACTGTACTGATTTCCAGTATTGCGTTTGAAGTGTCTACAAGAGCACAATCTACTGTACATACCAGTTGATTTCAATTGCATGGTCAAACAGCTAAGTCTCATGAAATACTACGCAATTAGATTTTTTCGGCTTAAAACACAGGACATGCCAGCCATCTCATGGTCTAAGAAATCACAAATCACAAATCTCTGCTTTTTGGTTATAGAAACAATATTAGAATGGAGAGGGTTGTCCTCCCTGTGCAAACACAATTAATATCTGGACCACTCCTGTGACCAAAGGTCAGTCTGACTGGGCTAATATTAATATCTCCATATATTCCCAGGCCTCTCTCAGACTAGACTCAGAAAAAGATAGATGAAAACAAAGACAGAACACAAAAGATAGGAATGGAATAACAAACACGTAAAGGCAAAAAAGAAAACAAAAAAAAAAACCAAGAAAGAAAGAAAGAAATGCAATGGCATTAAAAAATGAGCAGATCAATGAAACAGTCACTGTGTTAAATGAGAAATTACTTTCTTATAGTTAAAGCCCAGGCATATTTATTGGCAGGTCAATATTATTGGCCAATATTAATGGCTGCTGAATGAAAATTAAAAAAAAAGTAGAGAGAGGGGAAACACCCTTCAGCCATGTTATGTTGATGTTGCATAGCCCTCTCGTGGCAGAGTGCCCTCTGTCCACCAATTCAATTCAATTTCATTTATATAGCACCAAATCACAACAGTCGCCACAAAGTGCTTTATATTGCAAGGTAAAGACTCTACAATAATACAGAGAAAACCCCAACAATCAGACAACTCCCTATGAGCAAGCACTTGGCAACAGTGGGAAGGAAAAACTCCCTTTTAACAGGAAGAAACCTCCAGCAGAATGAGACTCAGGGAGGGGCAGCCATCTGCTGCGACCGGTTGGGGTTAGGAGAGAGAGACAGGACAAAAGACACACTGTGGAAGAGAGCCAGAGATTAATAATAAATAAAGACTGAATGCAGAGTTTGTGACTGTATTTTATATATACTTCTCATAAGACCTCTAATAATCACACATTTTACCTTAGACCTGCATTTTAAAGAAAATTATGTATCACTGAATGATGCCTAGTGTCTAAGGCTGTCCTCAAGCAAAGAGTATATTACAAAAGTAATGTGGCCATATATAATTAAGTTAAAAAGCCTCAGTATCCTTGATAATTTAACATTGCAGTCACTGCAATGATGCTTTGATATTTTTTTTTATGTGTGTGATTTCAATTTTGCCACTCCATGACATTTCCTAAATGCATTCATTATTATGCATCAAGATTTAAAAGCTACGCAATAAAAGATGAGAGTACTTTAATTTCTTCTTTGGATTAAGTACAGTTCTAATATAAGAAAATAACTTTAAAGCGACAATAATCAATGTAACAATGTGTGAGGAGGCAGGTGTAGTAATGGGGTTAGCTTTATGGAGTTTTATGCCAAATCTTGGCTTATTTCATAGCGATCCTGCCACAATTTTGCTGTTTTCATTCACTCTCACTTGTAACAGCTCTGCTTTCTGTGATAAACTCACTGCAGAATATCTCCTCGGCACCAATGAGCCAACACATGCAGTCAGCAACTTACTGCTGAACATAGGAGTCTGTTAGACACCTAGAACATTTCTAAAAGGGTTGTTAACAAAATTAAGTTTACTAATGTAACAATATTATCAACTCTGCACTCAGTATAAACAGATAGTTAGAGCCAAGATGTCCATGTGAGTATTGCGACTGGAAAGTTGCATTCCTAGTCCTGAACTAATTTTTGGGACTTGGGCTCAATCCAAGTCCATTAATATTTGGTTTCTGCTTCTAAATTGCCATCCATCCATTTTCTTAACCACTTATTCAACTGGATTGCAGAGAACTGGAGCCTATCCCAGCTGACACTGAGTGAAAGATGAGGTAGAGCCAGGGCAGGTCGCCAGTCCATCACATGGCTAACACAGCGCTAAAACAGAGAGACAGAAAAACCACTCACACCTACACCCACACCAATTTACTAGATTCACCAATTAACATAATACACATATCTCTGGACGTGGATAGCCTGGAGGAAGCCTATTCATGCACAGGGAGATCCCTTTTCCACACAAAAAGGCCCCAACAGACCTGCTAAATTAGTTAACACCATCAAACCAGTAGCTAATAGAAATAGTGTTTTTCAGCTACTAAATTCGGAGTTCTGCCATTCTACCAATCTACTGTCTAAATAGGGCCAGCCACTTTAGCAGTACTGATTAACCAGTTACTGACAACAGATTCCCACTCTTATTGGCTAAGGCAAGACAACATTGCACCTTTATCTGGAAATACATCAAAATATCATCTGAACTGACAGAGCGGGTAGATGGTAGTTAAATAAGGACACATAAATGGGATTAAAGGGATTAATCTACCAGAAGGCTAAATAGTGGGCACTGAAAATATGACAGCCACACGTTCCTGAGATTACCTTCCTGACGTAAGTCTTAACTGTCATTGGATATCCACTTGGTAAATTGTTTTTGGTATCAAAATATCTGTAAGAAACCAGGCCTGGAAAGTTGTTTTAGCTTTTGAAATTTTCACCTGAAAAAACATTCCCAACATTTAGTCAGCAACAGCTCCACAACTGTAAGGACAAAATGACCAAACTTGGGGTTAATGAATAAGAGACACTTGGGAGATTTTTTTTTAAATGGAATAAGTCTATTTTCCACATCACAAGACCAGAATAAGATTAAAAAAAAACAGGAATACACAAACTGACATTTTTACTTCCACTTAATAGGAATCATTTTGACAGACTTATAACAATTAGTAAACACTGACTTTTCAACTTTACTGCGCATATGAACAGAAATCTACCATGGCAAAGCTACATTAGTGCTACTAGTAATAGACTCTCTCTAGACACTAGGCAGCCTTCATAAATTGAAATAGGGATACAACCTTGTCCTGGTACAGGGACCTTAAAGCTGCAAAGGACACCATTTAAAGCAAAGTTAAACACTGCCTTGGCTCCAGCACATTTTCAGTAAGCTTGGTCTCCATATTAGCAACTGTCTACTTGTGTGGTAGTTAGTTGCAGCTAATTTTACAGTATCACATTACTATAACTTGCTACATATATTTTTTTCAATATCCAGCCACTACACTCAAGCTACAGTACTGTGCAAAAGTATTCAGTCACCTCTCATTTCTTTATATGTTGCTTCCAAGCAGCCAGACTTTCTTGCAATTTTTTTTACTGCTTTTAATGGTCTTGACGAATAAAAGCAGGTTCGCCAGGCTTTCTGAAGGTCTTTCAAAGCTTTTCCTTGGACACTGGCTGCTTTTTTCTCTCATTTTCAGTCCATTCCTTGTACCTGACCATTTTGAGGTTTGTTTGTTTGTTTGTTTGTTAAGCTGTTTAATGCTGACCTGTGAATAATTCAAGCATAAAAAAAAGCAGCTACCTCAAGGGATGAACCAGAGTCATGTCTACACATAACAGGCAAAGAACCAGTTTCAAATTGTATCTTTAGCAACTTTGTTTCTCGCAGAATGTCAGCAGTTTTCCCATTTGTTTAGTTGAATGCCAAAAAAAACAACAGAGTTTAGCAGACATAAAATTGTATTTTTGTGCCAACAGGGTGAGTCCCAAGAGTTATCAGCTGAAAACATGGCGTATCTCGGCATGGTGTGCAGTATGTCCTTAAAAAGAGACACTGGACAAGTGAGGACAAAAGAAGTGGGGCAGATGACCAGTATGTGACAGTCATGTCTTATGGTCTCAGTGGAAGGGTGGCTGTCAAGAAGCCATTATTAAGGGAGAGGAATGGGGAGAAAAGGCTGAGGTATGTCAAATTACACAAGAACTGGACTGAAAATCTGTGGCAAAAGGTCTCATAGAGCGATGAATTTAAATTTGAAATTTTGGATTCAAATTGCTATAAATGTACAATATGTACAAAGGATGTTAGGAGGGAGGGACAACAGTGAGTGTCTACAGCCGTCTGATGAGATTCTGTCATGGTTTGGATTATCCCATGACTCCATGATCCCAAACACACTGCTAATGCAGTAAAAGCATACCTGGATAGAAAAACTTACAATGGAGCACTACCAGTTATGGATTTGCATCCCCAGAGCCCAGACCTCAACATTATTGAGCTGTCTGTGTAGTGTGGGATTATCTTGACAGAGAACTGAACAAAAGGCAGCCAACATATAAAGAAGAGCTCTGAATGTCCTTCAAGAAGCCTGAAGAACTATTCTTGAAGACTACTGAAAGAAATTACAAGAAAGCTGCCTTAGAGAGTTCAGTCTGTGTTGAAGAATAAAGGTGGTCACACCAAATATTCACTTTAAAGCCCACTAGGACTGCACAAACTCTGTTTTTGCCTTGCATACTGTATTTCTATGTCTTTGCAAATATGTTTCAATAAATCGCTGGACCTATCTCCTATTTTCCAGGCAAAATACAAAGAAATCACTCAAGACTTTTGAACACTATAAAGTGAGAAAAGTCAAGGACAACAGCTCAGACAACAGCTCAAGACAGCAGCAGACAGGGAAAGGGTTTGCAAAACATAGGGGGCACCTTAGAAACACAGTTCCCTACACAGCAACACAGAAAGACAGACGAGGTGGAAATAACAATGGCAAAAACCACCATAACAAAGTTTGCAGTCAGCACAAAATATCAGGGTGTAATATGTAAGCAGGGACATCTTACTCTGAAACCTACATGTAGTATGTGAACAGGAAAATACACACCTAGACAATGCAAGGGCCTTCAAGCTATCTATTTCAGTTCCACCCAATAAGAGACAGCAAATATTGCTATGAACAAGAGAGCCGAAACCTCAGGCTTTCAGAACAAGACAGATGGTTCTCCAAAGAGCAAGCATACTTCACGCAAGCTCCAAATTCAAAGGTCTATATAACAAGACTTGAGGGGGTTTTTTTTGGACTTTTTAAAAATTATTTTGTAAACATCATCATCACGACATTTCTTTATCTGACAGAAAAACATCTTCAATGAATGGTTAAAGAAAGGGAATGCCCTGAAAGAAGTAACAAGAGAACAAATGAAGAATGCGGATTAAAGCAGGTAGGGAGTAGTGGGGCAGACTGTTTATGTGTGTCTCCCTCTCTGTTGAGAGATGAATGACACCCATTAGCGGTTTTTGGGGAGCTATCTTTTTTGCTTCAATCATAGAAATAGAATGTTGGTGAAGCTGGGCATGATGAATACCAAATGATACCTATGATCTGAAAAAAATCTTTACAAATAATTTCCAAAAAGGTGGTGCTGACCTGCTAATGCAACTGTACTTTCTCCTGTTGCCAAAACACAGTTAAAGGCTAAATGTTGACCAAAGGCTGAATAGTCCTTTTATGTAATGATGGACTTGCCTATAATAATTTGTGAGCTAAATGACCAAATCCATTTAATCTTCTTCCATAATTTATTTGGGGTATGCCTATTCATTTTACCACCACAGTTCATTCTGTTCCAGCACTTCACCAAACCCGAAGAAGAAATTCAATGCTGGATGCGTTTCAACTCTGAAATCTCCGAACGCAGTACACATACAAGTATAGCACCAGAAATAATACCCCTACTTCAGATTAATTAGGCTGAAAAAATACTGGCAACTCAACATAATAGGCCAGAGATTGAAAAAAGGAAGTGTGGGGATTAAACTATTTTATACTCTGGCTTTACTGCACATTAGACCTTGCCCCTCCCTAATTTCCTGCTGAAAAGGGAAAGTGTTGCCCAGCATGATCTTTGCATGGTGCTTCATTCTCCTGATCTAGGCTTGAAACACAGCAGGAGCTGTGTAATCCTACTTCAGGCAGACTATTCTAGTGTAATCTCCTGCTTACTCAGAGTACACACGAGTCACTTTTGACTGCTCCATAAAAGATTCAAACTATCAGAATCTGGCCATCTGTCATCTGCCTCTATGTTTGTCTGTCAGACTTTCAGGCAAAGTCTCTGTTTGTCTTTCTTTCTATCACTGTCATCCCATATGTGTTCTTGCCTTCTTATCCATAGATTGGACTAAATGCGATTCCTTGAAACTGAAGCTAATGCTCAGTTGAGCATCTTTACATTATATAAGCACATTAAGGCAACTCCCCTTGCAATGAGATTAGGACTCATGAGTATGTGTGCATTTTTGAGTGTGTAACTATATGCTTGTAAAGCCATGCTAAGGTGTGTGTGTGTGTGTGTGTGTGCTTTCATGTAACTGTGTGTGCATCTATATGATTAAGTATTTGCATGCTGCGAGTCTTTTGTGTGTTTGTGCGGGCATAAGTTTAGGCTTGACTGAAAAACATTTTTGTCCACATACGGCTATTCTGCAGCACCTTTGGGGAATTCTCTGCTTTCTTTTCAGCTGCCTTCCTTTTATTTCCTGCCTTTATTCCTGGCATTCGGTGCTGGAGCCTCACTAAGATACAATGGGTCATTTCAGCCAAGTATCCAACAACAATGAGGTAATCAACAACAACAAACAGAGCACCAGCCTCTTGCCTTTGCCATCAATGTCTGCAGAATGAATAGAAAAAGGACACTCAGCCTAACTTTTTGTAAAACCCTCAGTAACTGAGCACAAGTATGCAGAGAATGGCTGTCAGGGTATAATCTATTTTGCTCTACCATTAATAGAGAATGTCCCCAACATTTATGTGAAACAAGAGGAGGAGGGGTAGATAAATTGACATAGGGTACATTAGTAATATCAAACTTACTGGGATTCCAGCAGAATATCACCTTGTTTCTCCAATAGTGGGATCTTACATGTGCTACTGACATACAGACAGAAAGAGCAGCAATAGATGCAGACAGATTGCATGGGGTCAAGATATGTTAAAGTTAACATTTTATTTTACAGCCAATCAAGGGTAAACTGTTTCTTCTCTGCAGTTATGTGCAGTTCAAAGCAATCAAATGAACATCTTCCTTAACCTCAAAGAAATGGTACCATGACACTTCACCGAGAGATGTTGCATTGCACTGCATTACTCAGACTACAGGATAACTTTCACTGAATCCACATGAATGAAATAGCAGAGCATGAAAACTGAATGACAGAACTAATTTACTACGTGGAAATTTGCCCTCTTACCGTCTTCTACAGCAATCTCACACCAATGCAGACACACTTGTGAAGGTGGTCTAATGGTTTCAACAGCTAGGGGTTCTGCATTTTTTTTTCAGTGGCTGCAATACTACACAGGCACAGGCTACACATTCAGAGAAACTGCAGCTTCATTAGTGGAAGAAGAGTGCATGATTGGACCTGTTATACAGTCTGGGCACAGAGCAACAACGGTGGGAAGGAGATATGATGAGGTAAAGTTTTACTGTTTAGGTATAACTGTCATGATTCTCTACCTAGTGTCTTCTTGTGCATTTGCAACTGCCTCATAGTCTCCTTTACCCCTGATGCCTTTTCTCTTCCTCCCCCTTCCCTTTTCCCCCATTCTCACCCTAAGTGGACAGTTGTCAAAGTCAGCTGAAGCCTAGTTAATGAAGAGGTAGATTTATTAGCGAGGCAACAGTGGAAACGGTGGGGGGAGTGGAGGGTGGGGGGGTGGAACCCCCAGAAGCCAGCAAGCAAACACGACCACTAAGTGTGCATACCAAAAACAAAAGAGGGAAAAGAAGAACGTGAGGGATAGGATCGGAGGAGGATGATGAAAAAGACAAAAAAAGGATAAACTGTTTAAAAGGACAAATAATACATAAAGCCAATAGGAGAGAGGAAGAAAGCACCTATTCAAAGAGGAAGGGGGAGAGGCAGCTTCCCTCTCTTTTATACTCTGGCTACAGAATGAGCTCTTACCGTCTGCTGTAAGTCTGGGATTCCAATGCGGATGACCACGGTGTTGCCTGTCGGCTCCTCCATGGGTGCTCTTGCACTGTTGCTACGCTCTGCACCGGGACGGAAAGCCAGAACACCGTGAGGAACAGGAACACCACTATCCTCTTCCCGGGAGCTGCTGCTGTCAGTGCTGGCCCCCTGGCTGCCGTTTGCTGCGTGTGTGTGAGGGTGTGTGAGTGTGAGTGTGTGTGAGTGTGTGTGTGTGAGCTGCTGCTGCTGCTGGTCCTGCCGTGGAGGGCTCGGTGGCTCATGTTTGCCGGCTGCCGGACGCAGAGGCATGCTCCGTGTTAGGGGCTCAGTCTATCTGTCTCTCTCTCTCTTGCTCTCTCTCTCTCTCTCTCTCTCTCTCTCTCTTGCTCTCTCTCGCTCTCTCTCTGTCTTGCTCTCTCTCTCAACACACATTCAAACACATACAGTCACGCACACACACACACACACACACACACAACACAAGCACATGCATACACCAATGGCTCTCACTCACACTACACGCACACACCGTTTGCAGCATGCATCACTCGCCTGGGAGAGAAAAAGAGGGAGGGAGAGAGAGGCAGGGAAGAGAGGAGGGTGGCAAAGAGGGAATGGGCAAAGAGGAGGGGGTAATAGGAGATTACAGAGGGATGGAGGGTAAAAACACAAAGATAAGTACCAAGGCAAGTTGAAACTAACACTCAGATTAATAATGCAGAGCAACTTTAAAGAAATGCCATTCACAGAATAGTGTAAATACTTTATCTCTGCCTGCAACTTACACACAGGATCACCTGAATGCCATTAGCAAAAGAAAGAGACAAAAAAAAATACTGAAGAATCGAGGGACAGGATAAATATACATAAAAATATTTGGATCTTTAGCATTAACTATAGGCATGTCTTAATAGCATTAATCCGAGCACCACTGCCAATTAATTTGTATAATGACCTCTGCACGTTGATGTCGCAATATTCATAACGTGACACAGCTGTTGTCACACACTGTTGATCTTGCTGTAGAGTACTAACACTATGGTAATATTAGGACAGTGTGTGTGTGTGTGTGTGTGTGTGTGTGTGTGTGTGTGTGTGTTGGCAAGGGGAGGGGGATGTTTGTTCAGATCAATGCATGCCAGGATTTGGCCTTCATGCTTCACTTTATCTATGGGGGGTGTCACTGATCAAAAGCCTCCCTGGTAAACAGCGACACACAAACAGAACAAACTGCCTTTAATGCTGATGAGGTTTTCGTGGGAGTTTTTCCTCATTGAGGGCTATTTTCATGCAGGTCCTGTGAAGCCCTAAAAGAGCTTCACAATTAAGGACCAAACAAATAACATCAATCTGACCTTGATTTCCATCTAAATGCTTTGTTTAGCAGCAATCCCAAACATTTCAAAGTTTGCCCTTTTTTTTGTAAACAAAGATTCATTATTTTTACAATGGCTGCTTAAGGTATGCACTTCCATTTCTCATATACTGAATCCAAAACTCAAGATTGCAGCAGAAATGCTTATCTACTGAGACTAGTAATTGGCCTCTGTGAGCTGTGCTTGAATACAGTCAGTTATTCACACCACCATTTAAACAAGTGATCTTCTCATGGAGAGAAAATGTGCTGTGAAATATTTGTAACAGGGCTGTAAATTATTAACTGTGTTAAGTCAGTGCTATGCTCCATTGTGTTCTCACTGACATCCTAGTTCAAGCTGACCCGACAGCCCCAAGACAGCATTTTCTTATTAGGTGGAGTTTAAAGTGAGCACTTGAATGAGAAAGTGATGAAAGCAAGCAGATAATGTGAGCAACTGAGCTGATGTGCACGTGCATATATGCAACACTTTGCAAAAGTTTTAGGCATTAGTGGATTAAATTGTTATCCATCAAAGGATATCCAGCTAACAGACATCAGATTGCGATTCTAAACATGTACCCAGAGTAATAAAAAAAATATCCTCAACAACACAAAGAAAAGGAATCTTCACAGAGTCCTGATCCCAGCATCATCACATCACTCTGGGAAATATGAGACAGAAAACATTCAAAACAGCATAAACCCACTGTAAAACTGTTGTAAGTTTCTTTGTAATGATTGGTATAAAGTACCTGCCAGTGAGCTTGACAAGACCCATCACCGATGGGGATATCCTCCCTCGATTAATGAAAATATAAAATAAATGTAGAAGTCAGGATAGCATTACAGCCCTATTTCATAACAGAAAATCCTTCAGCAGACATCTTTTTACCTTGACCAAAACTATTTTCCCCTAATTTTTTTGTCAATCCTGTGCTAGTAAAGATATTTTTTATAGTTACATAATTACATAATTACATGTTTATATGTATTATTGTATCTCATATGCTGTTTTATTATTTTTGTGTGTTTTCTAAATTATCATTTATTCAATTTTTCTTTTTTATATCAGGATTTTTTTCTTTTTTGCCTGGCATCTGTTGTGGACAGCAAAGACAGAATTTTATTAAACAAGGAAAAATGTTTTCTGTGATTATCTTCAACATTTCTACAAATACCACATCCTACAACAGACAAAAAATTAAATGGTAAACAAATTAGTACATACTCCACTCGTGTGTATACTACATAATGCCTTTCTATTTATATAATATATAACGATACGCCAGATAAAATGCATACTTAAAAAGTATTCACATCATATTATACTCATGTGTGTACAGGAATACTACAACATAATGCACCCATACCGTATAATCTGTTGATATAAATGCATTATATATAACATCACTATAGTCATAAGGCAACCATGTACAAAACATAATGCAACCAGGTTGTTTACATTTGAGCAATATTGCTGAGCAGTAGGTATGGCTTTAATATTGCTCAATGATGAGTCATAGTCTGTACTATTTATGGCCATGAGTCATCCCTGAACAACATGTTACACAATGCTTAGCCAATGAGAAGTTGGCATCAGAGGCTAATCAGTAAGGCTGCAGCCTAGAACGGATGTTACTATAAACAGACTGGCTCTTTACCTAGAAATTTGGAATTCCCCAGTTTCTCACTATCTTCCCCATATCTTGCTAGATATGGGGAATCCCCACTTTCTCCATTTCAGTCCATAATGGTTAAGTACCTATAGTCAATCACACAGCACAATATGATCACATGATTAGGCTAAGCCAATCAGTAATGAGATGGAAGCTGCATAGAATTAGCATATATTATCATAGCATTAGAAGCCTAAAAGTCTATAGACTGGAAAGGTAAAATCTCATGGACAGACACCCGGACGGATGAACAGCCGGACATATGAATATCACGTTCCACATCTTTGATGGGTAAAGAACACATATGCCAAATGTCATGGCTCAATTCCCTGTGGTTTTGGAGTCTATAAATCAGAAAGTTAAAACCTCATGGACAGACACCCGGACAGATGGACGGATGGTATGATGACAATATCCTCCTACTTTACTTTACGCGAGAGGATTAAAAAAAAAACTATACACCTGAAGAACAGTGCATGACCAAACCCTAGAGAACTGGTTCTGTTTTAGAGCACAAATACAGTATTAGCACTACATTTGAAAGTATCCTCAATTTACCTTTAGCTATAAAACGGTGCACTTTATACACAAAATGTACAAGCCATGTGTATATGTTTGATCACAAAATTCATATTTTTAAATTTTATAAACTTGGATAAAGGTGATAATGTGATAATTTAATTAAGAGACAGAAGAAAAGACTGAATGCCATCATAAGCTCAAACAGGTAAGAAACAAATAAGCTCTACCCGTCAGATATTTTGATTTTTATCTTAGAGACATAAAAGATGCTAATAACAAGATCCATTCAATGCAAAGAAAAGGCTACATGTTATTAGTTAACAAATCTTATTGAAGGAAGAACTTTTCAGAGTAAAGAGTTTAAAAGTCAAACATGTACAACAATATTCAGGACTCAACGTTGCAAGGGTTTCACTCACTTTTGCAATTCAAAATAAATGTGTACCAACTTTATGTAATTAGAGCTCCTTGGGAAAAAGTATGTGCTGCTTGGGGAAAAAAACAAGCACCAGGCTTCACGTTGTGTTAACACTTAAGTGAGATATGAGTCACAACAGATAACTTGTTAATTTGGAGGCATATGTTTGCTTTCACTTGAAGGAAAAGCAAATATTGCATTAGTTTAGGTGAAAGTAAACCGTTTTGCAAGGTTACAAGAAAACAAGGCCTTGTTTCAAAACTGTTCCCACACTGCCAACTCCAGCATCCCTGTCAGGTGATTTGAGTCAGGACATACTCTGCACTTGCCTTTTTCCCACATGAAGCACACAACAACACAGGAAATTGTTCTCCTCAGACATGGGGTCAACACTAGAAATACTTTGATTTTACTTTCTGGGTTGAACCTGCAGCTGGTGGGACACATGATACCACTGGCTATCTGTGAAGTTGCTGGACAATTACCTGCTCTCTTTTCACAAAGGCACAATCAGACATTACACAGACTTTGTACTAAGGCGATGGCAGGGTAGAGACCATTTAAGATCAAATCCCACTGAATCTCACATTTGATTCTCATAGCTCTGCCAGCAGCGAAAATTTCAGGGATGTTTGTGTTAAATAATTTAAGTCACATATCTACTGGATGATAAAGCAGTATATGGTCATGCACCACCAAGCACTACAGAGGCTTAGGTGCAAATCCGCTGCCAATGCTGGACACTTCACAGTATATAATCCCATTAGCTCCTAAGAAAGAGTATAGCAGGTAGTCCTAATGCATTAGAGGATCAAGCAGGTCATTCAAGCTCTGTGTAACTTTTGCCTGTCAGGTCGTATAGTACAGAAAATTGATAGCATTAAACCTTGTAGTTCAGCTCAATGTTATTGGTTGTTATTAATATTGGTTAAAATGGGCCTTTTTGCAGGCTTAAACCCCACATTAAGACATTTCAAAATCCAACACTTGAATTCTTTCAAATTGACTGATATCTAGAATAATCTAATTTAATAGATGTGAAATAGCAACAGATCCCACATTAAGTCTGCAAATGTGACAAAGGGACCTAAGTTGGCTTGCCAATAAGCAATGATTCCCCATAGATATCTGGGGAAGGGCCAGGCAGACATTTCATCCTACTTGCATCATGCAAGGATAAACTGTGTGGGCAATAGCACTTGAAAAGATCTACATACCGGGAACAAGTTATCTTGTTGAATAAATGAAACCAGAAAAAGACAAGGAACAAATAATTGTGTTTAAATAATTGTGGTTAAATCATTAACCCGAGTAAAATGCTTCTTAAACTTTGACTCGATTCACAAGTGGAATTTGATTATTTTTTCTGCGTGGTCATTCATATTTCCAAATATATGCGACTTGTATGTGATCTCCTGTGTGAACTGCAAACAACCTAAAAGTGTCCGGCATGCGCAGTAGAGGACGCAATAACGTCACACGTAGCGAGCGTGCTCAGTGTTTGCGGAAGTAAACATGGATCAGGATGCAGAATGTTGACGTTTGTCAAGTGTCAGTGACGTACAGTTCGAATAAATGCGACATGGCCGTACAGACACAGGTCACATTTGAAAAGATCAGATACGTATCGGATTTAGGACCACATATCCAAGTGGCCTGGGTCACATTTGTAAAAATCGGATCTGTGTTGTTCAGACTGGCTTGAAAAGATCAGGTCACATAAGGGCAAAAAAATCAGATTTGGGACACTTCAGGCTGCAGTGTGAAGGTAGCCTAAGAACTACTACATGCAATTTGACCCTAAATATGAAATCAAACAAATTTTAACAAGCAGTAGATTAATTAAAAATAATTAAAGCCTTAAATAACTGGAACTCTTAAAATCTTTGAAGATATCAGCTTCCATATATGTTTAACCCCATGCCATGATAAAAGCACAAATTCAGTGAGCACTTGGCAGTGGTTCAGCTACTTAATGAAATAGCTGGACCTTGACTGTAGCTTGAAAAAAATGATGTCTTATCAACAGCTGAATAATTTTATATTATTATTTGTAATCTTACTCTGTATTGGAACAGAAACAAAAATTCAGCACTAGCCTAAAAACTACATGGGGGCTTTAAGCATACCTTTAGGTTAAAACTGTGGTCCAGATTCTCTTACCCCCGTTGCTTGGAAGCATTAAGAGAATGGACTAGAATTATAAAGAGACTAGCACCCATGTCTCAGTTAACAGCTCCTGCTCTTCTCTCCTCAGCTCAGATCTTTTTCACCCTACCCCCTCTCACACTATCTCATGCGCTCCAGTCCAGTGAAAACAAAGTGAATAATTCATGACCATACAGAGCAGTGTGTGCATGGATCCAGTTCAATGTATGTGTGTGTATCCGAAACATCTGCCACACTTCCACGAGAGCAAGTTTAACTAAAATCCACTGCAAGCCAACAGCCAGCCTTACCTGTTTCCATCTAAAACATCTACACTGGAAAAACTGAGGCAGGGGTAGAGGGAGGGACAAAGAAAAAGGTAAGCAGTTGGCTGAGGTAGCATGAAGCCAGGAAAGTAGCAGGGAATGTGGCTGAAATTGTCAGTGGGCAAAGAAAAAGTAGAGAGAAATGAAACATGGAAGAAAAGGGGAAGTTAGAAGAGTAACAACAGAAAGGGGAGTGGGAGAGCCTGAAAGAGGGTGGGAGAGAGGGAGGGAAAGATTACATACACTCAGCCACATAGCCACATGGCCTGGAGTAAATGTGATAACTGTTCACAGACCCCATCAGAGTCTGCTTCACGCTCCTCTACACCTGGTAAAGCAAATGTCATGGCCACTCACAAACTGAAGTCACCTAGGGCCACATTTATTCACACACACACACACACACACACACACACACACACACACACACACACACACACACACACACACACACAC